>CM077084.1:91609830-92142430 GCA_039513925.1 Platanthera zijinensis | reverse complement strand
CAAATCCACACCAAGCATATGTCCGTAATATATTAAATAAAGAAGCTACATCAAGCTTCTAATATCAGAGTACGTAAACAGAATTGCCCCGAAGGGCTACAACAAAATCTCTCTCTCACTCACATCTGTAACCGACGGTAGCGACGGTACCGTCCCTTTAGGCCCTGTCACCCTGGCCTGGCTGTCCGTCCTGCATAGCCTGCTGCTCACCAGCGGGGTTTCCTCTAAAAAGGAAGACGTAGCAACCGTTAGTCAAAAAGACTAAGTGGTTTCACATCCGCTCCCCCGGCGACTCCTCGGCACCGGGCGAGAAAGGAACAGGTACAATATATAAATAACAAAGTACAACAGGTGAAGTGAGTATACATATAATAAGCAGCCACATCATAGTGTATAATAATCAAGCTCTATTTTCGAATCTATAAACTACAGCAGCAAGAGAGTATAAAGCTAGAACAGTAAGTAACTCAACTTATATGGATGCCCATACAAGCATATAAGTTGAGGGTCGTTCAGCAGAAAGTAACTCATCGTATAGGAGTGCCCATACAAACTTATACGATGAGGGTCTTGTGTATAAATGAAGTGCAATGCTATGTATGCAATGCAAGACACACCCATGCTCAAGCACATGCAACCGCTATGTCGACACAGACTTATAGTTCCCACTATTCGAGCAGGTAGCTAACCTCTCAGGCATCAACCGTCGTGGCCAAATGGTGACAGTGGAGCGGGCATCTCCACTACTAGGCTGGTCTCCACACTACCTGGCCTAGGCCTCCGTACGCCTCACCTCTAAGAACACAACAGCGGAGCTCACATGCGTACTACGGCTCAGCGGGTTCTCTCGGGTAAATATGCACCAAGATCCTAGCCCCTGACTGGCCTATGATATGACACGGAAGGAGCCTCAGAAATGAGCACGAGGACCAAGCCCAACCGTTCACTTGGCACGGAAGGAGCCTCAGGACGTGAACACCGAGGACAAGCCCAACCGCCCAAGGTATAACTGTCAACTCCCATCGGTGTGACGATTGGCGAGCCGTAGACCTGCCATACTATCCTTAACCCGGATTACGACACCGCGTGTCGACTCACACCACATGCAATTCTACAATTCCGTGGCATGGAAGAGCCTCGGAGAAAGCACGAGGACCAAGCCCAACCATCCATCAATATGGAAGGAGCCTCGGGACGTGAACACCGAGGACCAAGCCCAACCGTTCAATTTTATCCAACTCAACCTCATTCCCATTCGTGACGATCAACACCGCACTTGTTAACTTCCACAATGCAACCCGTGGGGATATGACACTCTAAGTATTGGACTATCCATTCCCTTCCATCAATCCATTATACATCCTGGCCGTAGTTCTAATCATTTACAAATCCTTCTAAATGAATTCGACACTTTATAGACAATGCGCATAATGGAGATCTACCAAATATAACAAGCCTTTTTATCACTTAGGGCTTGATTCACATCTCGGCATAGGGATTCAAGTCCTCAAACATCAATCTTCACGCTACCTCGTGATTAACACAAAAGAATTCACCCAACCTCGAGATGAATTGCAGCATCTATTCCATCGAATCCAAGTTCATATTATAATCACCTAGAATTGTATGTAATCTGGTCAGCCACTTTGACTGAGGATTCCCGTGGCTACAGGTATCGCCCGAAAACGTTCCACCACTCGTTGGAAAGGTAATTTCAAGGGCTACAACTTTCGTGTTTAGTCGAAAGCCCAGATCTGGTCACATCATACAAGAAATGCAACTCGAAGTCTGCTGCGTACAGGATACAGAATTCCTGGGCATTAACTTCCAACCGCAGCAGATTCAAACGGACTTTCCCGTGGCTACAGGTATCACATGGAAACGTGCAACCACTCGTTGGAAAGGTAATTTCAAGGGCTACAACTTTTGTGTTAGTCGAAAGCCCAGATCCGTCCTCTTCTTGCTTAAAAATAGCCAAGAAGGTCGCTGCGTGCAGAATACAGATTCTGCACGCATCTTGAAGCGAAGTGAATGGCATCCGTTCATCTTCCTCCTCAAGCGATTTTTCCCCAAATTGCAGCCAGAGGTTCCTCCACCCTTATTCCCCCTCTTGTGTCCATTTACTCTTCACGAGACCACCCCTATCATCACTTTGAAGCGAGGGGAGATTGAAGACGACTAAGCTTAGAGCACAAGCTCTAGCATGGCCTTCCTAGAAAGCTTCATCTCACACATCAAGACTCGTTTGAGTCGATGTCCGCCTAAGAATAACTAGAGATCTAGCACCAAGGAGAGGGAGGAAACTCACATTATTTCCGGCATTTCCTCCGTTGCCGGCCATGGATCGCGTTATTCTCCGTGGCGGCATCCTTGGCTTCGTTAGCAGTGTTCTTCCACGGAAACGGCGGAGATTTTCCTCCAGAATCCGGCTCCAGCGTCCCACGATATCTCCTCTTCCGCTCCCGTCGATTTGCACAGTGACGGCTCGCAAGAACGATCGGGTGCGAGGCCTAGGGTTTGGTTTACTCCCCTTTATATACATATTAGGCTAAATCACTTCCGCCACGTGTCACTCTCTAATTGGACCGCCCAAATTAGGTTTCATTTGAAGGAGACCTCCAAGGATCATTCAGCACAATCCCGAAGTCCGTTCATCCGCCCTGTACAAGCCGCGAATCTGCCTGTTTGCGAAGAAATGCCCAAGTAAAATTCGGCGAAATCATCGTCATTCTCGCCGATCCCCGGCGAGAATATCAGGTCATTCTCGACGATCGTGAGAAACCTCAGGTCAGTCTCGACAATTCGTCGGAATCAACAATGATTCCCGACGATTTTCCCTTAGCCTTTTTACTGGACATCCTGCATTGATTACGTTGAGTATTCTCAGCGATACTCGACGATCGGTGGGTATAACAGGGGATTCTTGACGATCGGCGAGAATCGCCGAGCATTCTCGCCGAATTTCCCTTAGTCTACTTGAAGCTCTGTGTCCGGCGGTATCGACCACCGATACCCGTCGAATCGGCGAGAATCAGTCCTCCATCTCGACGATCGATGAGCATCAACCTCCATTCTCGACGACTTTCACTTAGCCGAGTTCCCTCATCTCGCGCTACTGGTTGGGGTAAGCTTGAACCCAACCCTACACTTATTCTATGCACCTGACACCTCGCGTCGTGCACCCCGAGCCCGAGTTGAGTCTCTTGACTCAGAACACGTGCGAGGGGCCAAGCGCGAATTGGGACGTTACATTTATAACCCTGAACTCGGAACTTTCAAAGTAAACAGGCACCGTTTAAAATTATATTTTACTGGGGACCCTTTTCAAAAAGAACCTGAAACCCTAACACTACTACTCCATAACCTCGAAATATAAATTCACTTGTATATTTCCATCTTTTAATGCTTTTGTATATTCTGTACATATTTTTCACTTCATACCTATGCCTAACATAAGTATGGGGGTGCTTTTAGCTGCAATTATTTTTCTCACTTATATGTCTTCAATAAAAACATTGTTTATTTTAGTACTCATCCCAAACAAGTCAAAACTTTCAAAACCATACTATGTATATATATATTCCAAAAATTTGAGTTGATCAAAAATGCAATTTATTTAATTTTCAAATTTACTGCTCCTTCTCATAACTAGATAGATATAAATATCCGGAATAAACTTGTAAAACCCTATCTTGTAAAATTTCATTACAACGGGAGTTATTATTTTAGCAAGTCTGCTTTAAACATATCAAAAATACATATATATACAATAGAAGCAAAACATATTATGTTCACCAAACAATTTTAGACTATAATTATCATTACTTCATCTTGTTAAAATATAGAAAATATCAAGCTATTACCATTGCTCTCAAAATCTTTTATCAAAATTATTTTTACAACCCCCTACCAACTATTTCGCTTGGCATGTTTCTTTACGCACGCAAGCATCTAGGAGTATGTGCTCCTAGAAAAGAAAAGATCGTATGTCCATGGGAATAAAAAAATTCCGTAAACATAGGCATCCAATAAATATTAAAAGACCATATAAAATGGAGTATGTACTCCTAAACATATGCATTGGATTAATTCAAAGTTCAATTCTGCAAGTTTTTTTTCTTCTATTTTGGAAAATATTTTCCTAAAATAGTTGTAACAATGCATGAATATGAAAAAAAGTGAGAGGATAAAATTCATTACCTCCTACATTCAAAGCATCTGTATGGGCAAAACCACCAAGTTTATATCCCCTAAAACCACTACAAACATAAATTAATTTGTCTTGAAATTTTGAGAGAGCATAATTAATAGGTTGTAAGTTTTCTACATATCTAATGCAAGATACAGTAGTCATAAAGCCAATTTATCTTTGTTATACCTGATTTTAATATATGCTTACTATTTGTTTTCAAAAACTTTTATGGCTATAAATTCTAACTCTTGCATTAATGATATATATATGATAACATTTCAACTCTTTATCCACCGGATGTTTATACCTGTTTTATCTTGAAGAAATAAATTGATAGTAAATAGAAAATTTCATAACTTGTAAATATACTCAACTCTATATTTGCTATAGAATAGCAAAATCTAAGTATGGGGGTATTTGATGAGTATAAAAATATACAATTTTGTATCGTATTAAATTTGCATATTTAAAACTAACTATTTTTATTATATTGTATTTTTTATGTTTTAAATTTATTTTCTAAGTTTTTCTGAATTCTTTGTATTTTTTACTTAGGTTACGCCCCTAGGTCACGCCGGTGACCTAGGGCGTGACAGTTTTTTTTAATCTTTTTTCTGTTTCTGTTTATTTCCAGGAAAATCGGGAAATTGACGAACACGCCCATGACAGCTAGTCACGCCCGTGACAAAAGCGACACACCCATGAACTATTGAAGTTCAATCTAGAAATCCAGCAATCTATCGCGCTGTCGCCACGCCCCGTGCTGCCTGATGAATCATCTGCCTGACACGCCCGTGACATCTTCAGTTACGCCCGTGACCTGCTCAAATTCTATCCGAAGTTCCAACCAGCCCGACACCTGTCCCAACATGCTGGAAGTCACGCCCGTGACCCTGTCACGCCCTACTCGACACGCCCGTGTCAGGGTGCGTGTCACTTGAAATTTTTTTCTATAAATAGGAGGGCAGGGCTGAGTGGAATTATTCGAACACTAGTAGCTTCCTTAAAAACTGTTAGGACTCCCCAGCTCTCTAACAAGGAACTTGTTGTAGCTTTCAAGTATTCTAAAGTTCTGTAAGTTATAATATTTTAGCTTTCTTTTCAGCTTTTTAGAAAGTTGTAATAATTTTTCGGACTTTATAAAATAGACTCTTTCAATTTTAATTCTGAGTACTTTACTGCTTTATTTTCAGTTTTTACTTTCTTTTTTTTCATACTATCCCGAATGAAAGGCGAAGCTTTGCATATGTCCTGGATTAAGATAGTGTGAAACTTCTTTAAAAATTATTTTCAAACCCTTATTATTTCATATTATCCTGAATGAAGGGCGAGGCGAAAGCCTATGACCTGGATTAAGATAGTGCAGAAGCTCTACAAAATTTTACTACCCTATCCCAAAAACAAAGGTGAAGGGAAAGCTTAAATCCTGGATTGAGATAGATAGGTAGATATTATTTTTTGTACATTATACCGCCCACATCCTGAGAAGAGGCTAAGAACCCTTAACACTTGGTCAAGATGAGCTCTGGGCTGGATATTATTTTCAACTATTTCAACTCTACTTTCTAGTTATCCTAACTAGGGTTTTCTGTTAATTGATCATATACCAGGTGAAGATACACTACGTTTACGTTAACCCATTTTAAACGCAAGCCTCCCCGGTCGTACTTTCGAGTCAGTGATGCTACCAAAGGGACCCTCTCGTTAAGTTAGGTAATAAAGAAATAAAGTTGTTCTTTAATAGCTGAATTAATATTCTCTCAATGTAATTCTAAAATCGAGGACTACCTTCTAAGTCCCTATCTTAATAAAATCACGTCTATATATTTGTCTATCTTTTGTTTTTAAATATAAACTCCACTTTGTTCGTTCGATAAAATAATAGTCCGTTCTAAAAAGTAGAATAATTAACACTGATCCCAGGAAAAATACGACCTTGATATTTTCTACAAAATACTATACTCCTATGCGATACGTACTCTTGCCTTAATCCACAGGATATAAGTAAGTAAAAAAATAGATAGACTTATATACATAAAATATTATATAAAACCAAATCTATCTTCTTTAAAACAACTTTACTTATCAATAATCATAAATGACTTGGACACGTGGACCAATTTATTAAGGAAAGTATTTTGAAAAATGCGTCCTGATACTTAGCGAATTTTTAGAGGGAAAACAACTGCATTACTCGAGTGAAGGAAGAATTACTCGAGTACTACTTCAGGTTCTCGAGAGGACAACTTCAAGCTTCTCGAGAAGAAGTACTTAGGGAAACTTCAGGAAAGAAAACTAAATTACTCGAGTGGAATGAGGATTACTCGAGTACTTATAGTATTACTCGAGAAGTGGATGTGAACTTCTCGAGAAAAAGACTTGGAGAGAATTCTTGGAAGAAATCTGGTTACTCGAGTACTGGAGCTTGACTTCTTGAGAAGTAGATAGACTTCTCGAGTAAATGAACTTCGAGTAAGATAGACACTTCTCGAGAACTTGCCTTCTTCCACTCGAGTCAAAGTACTCATTTACTCGAGTAATGTACTTAACTACTCGAGTATAAGGCTTAGAAAAATTCTGAGAAAGAAAATCTATTAACTTGAGAATAAGAAGGGGTCTACTCGAGTAATGGAACTGGCCTCTCGAGAACTATGTTCAGACTTCTCGAGAACCATTTCCCTTAATCGAAATTTAGACTTAACTTACTCGAGTACAACTAAAGGATCTACTCGAGTACTTAAGTTCTACTCTAGTGAAACGCTTAGAAAAATTTTGTTCCATGAAAATTTTTCTTTCTTCAATGGAATCAGCAACATGTTTTTCTCCAACAAGTTTGGTGCTTGAAAATGAAGTGCATGGTCTTGTGTTTTGTGACCCACTGTAGACTGACATTGGTCTACACTTGGCAATTAAGTCCTGCAAACACATAACTCAAACAACACATCAAATATAACTTAATTCATCTTAGTTCAAGGGTGACTTCATACAAATCTAGGTAATTATGGATACGATATCCAAAAATTTTGTTTATAGGATTTATAACGTCGCATTTCGTGCTAGATCCCTCGTGCGCATTTTGAGTCAAGAAATTTGACTCAAGCTCAGCATGCACCGGTAATAGGCGTCGAGTGATACTCGACTAGTAGGACAAATTTCACTTAGAAAAATTCTGGACACAACCAGGTGTTGAGTGTGTTGGGTGGTCTCAACGCCATTCCAGTTTAACTTAGAAAACTATTATAGATCCACCAGGCATTGAGTGTATTGAGTGGTCTCAATGCCACTCGATGAAATTTAACTTTGAATATTTCTGGACTCAGAAAGCGTCGAGAGTGTTGAGTGGTCTAAACGCTATTTGATGAGGCGTTGAGTGATTTGACTTAGAATATTTCTAGACTCAATAAGCGTAAAGAGCATTGAGTGGTCTCAACACCATTCGACGAGGAGTTGAGTTATTTGACTTAGAGTATTTCTGGACTCAAGAAGCGTCGAGAGAATTGAGTAGTCTCAATGCCATTCGACGAGGCATTGAGTGATTTGACTTAGAATATTTCTAGACTCAAGAAGAGTTGAGAGCGTTGAGTGGTCTCAATGCAATTCGATGAGGAATTTAGTGATTTGACTTAGAATATTTCTAGACTTAGGAAGCATCGAGAGCGTTGAGTGGTGTCAATGCCATTCGATGAGGCGTTGAGTGATTTGACATAGAATATTTCTGGACTCAAGAAGTGTTGAGAGCATTGAGTGGCCTCAACGCCATTCAATGAAGCGTTGAGTGATTATACTTAGAATATTTCTAGACTCAGGAAGCATCGGAAGAGTTGAGTGGTCTCAACACCATTCGACGAGGCGTTGAGTGTTTTAACTTCAAATTATTTTGGATATTATAGGCATTGAGTGAACTTGATGCCACTCAATGAAGCGTAGAGTGAGTTGAGTAAACTCGACGCCATTCGACAAATTGTCATGTATACTCGACGATCCCAACGCTTTAACTTAGAAGGATTCTGGGGGCGTTGAGTGAACTAGACGTCACTCGACGGGCGTCGAGTGATCAAGACGAATCTTGGTGATTCGTTGAGTGTGTATGGTATACACGGTGATTTTGACTTAGAACATTTTCGGCAGACTGTGTTGCGGGTTCATATGGACGGGCTGAACCTGGTTTGCAGGAAATACACCAATTAAGTTATTAGTACTCAGTCTTTTTTGACAAGACTTAATTTAAATAATAATGGGCGGTCTAATAGTAGTGTGACACGTGGCAGGCAGTCTAACCATATTTCTTCCTATAAAAGGGTACTTCCCTAGTCGTCACTTCACTTCTTACCGAATCGTTACATGTGCCGAAACCATCAAAAGAGGGAAAGCCACCAGTGATGGATTTTGCTGGAAGAAAGACTATTCCTTTCCGTGAAGAAGAATGCCAACGAGAAGAAGATGTCGCCAAGGAGAGTGACGATATCCATGGATACAAACGAGGTGAGTTTCCTAACCTCTCCCTTGGTGCTAGATCTGTAGTTATTATCTAGGAGAGATGTCGACTCAAAAGAGTTTGACTTCCGAGATGAAGATCTCCTAGGAAGAGACCATGCTAGGACCTTATCCTAGGTATTTGATGTCTTCAACTCTCCTTTCTTCTTTGTGAGGATGATGGACTTGGTTTAGTGAAGAGGAATGGTTTATTGAGGGTGAATAAGGAGGGACGAAAGTCAAAATATAGTGTTGAACAAATAAATACAGGAAGAAGATAAACCGATGTCATTCATCTTGCTTTAAGATGCGTGCAGAAATCTATTTTCTATGTGCTGCAAACTTCAAGACCGTTTTCGAGTATGTTACGACCAGATCTGTGTTTTTGACTTAACAGAAAAGTCGTAGCCCTTGGAAGTACCTTTCCAATGTACGATTACACGTTTTCATATGAGTCCTATAGCCTCGGAAATGTACATTCGAAGTTGCTGTACAGTCATGTCTTAAGTACATGTTGTTCTTGGGTTAGTGCAAAATCGGGTTTGGTTTTAGTAGAGAGATCGTAGAAAAATAATATTGAGGTTTTGGTAAACTTAGTCAATACGTAATCATGATAAATAAATGGTTTTGTGAAACATGACTGTACAAACGGTTTGAAGGAGTTGGATAAAAAATGGTTTGGGAAATTTAGTGAATAAATGATTTGATTCGATTGGTTGCACAAATGAATCCGGTAGGGATGTGCATAATTATAATCAAAAGAATGAAATAGGTTTTGGAAAGAGGGTGTGATGTCCGACAATTGAATGTATAACCCATAGCTATGTTATCATGCTTGATGTGTATGTGAAGTATCATTATATTATGGTGGTTATCATATGGAGTTACACTTGTTGTGAATGCATGATCATGTAGAAAGGAATTGGATGTGGTTAAAGCATGACCATGTGATATTATGTTTAATGGAATATGTATGGTAGTCCACTGCTTAGAGTTGTCTCCTTACGGGTAACAGTGTGGGGTTGGTACATTGTATGAGATGGCTTGCCACCTGTGTAAATAATGAACCATTATGTGGTATGGAAATGTGGAAGGGTTGGAGTGTGTGTGTGTTTGCCTCACTAGAATGATGTGTTGATAAGGGACTCAGTGTGGAGACCTTAAATATTAAATTGCATACGGTGTGAGTTGACACGCGATGTGATAATGTAACGATTCCACCCGTTAAACAACATATAATAGAAGGTCCGGCCGGGGCCCCACACTATATGCCACAAACAGACGGCGAGGTTACAGGTTAATACCACTACACCATTACATACTAACGCAGAGCATGCTAGCGGAAGATTTTAACAACAACGATGAAATCATACCAGGAATGTCCACTATAAATATATAAATCACATCTATATATCAGCTCATGAAAGAGTATACAACAAATACACACAAGCTGGCCTTAAGGCCTTACAGTTCCTCTTTTCAAAGTGTGGATTACATACATCGACTCGTAGGCCAGCCACACATGAACAAAATACAAGAGAAAGCAACCTTCAAGGGCTAGCGGCAGCAGCAGCAGGGACTTCAGCCCTTTCACTTCCCACTCAGCTCACCAGTACCTGCACAGGGACAACCCACCCAGAAGGTGGTAAACAAGGCAACAGTCAGCATTCAGTTGACCAATTTATGACAATCCTACCCCTTTACCGGGGTAGTGACATTCCTTCCCTGCAGGCATAACAATGCATAGATAGATATCATATATATTGTGCTCTCACGCACAAGCAATCCATCACAACCGTCAGCCACCCGGTCCAACGATCTGTGCTCTTAGGCACACTTTTGGGTACACCGGCAAACCGGGATCAACACCATTGAGTATTTAGTCTTGATGGCGCGCATGCCTAAGACTCTCATTATGCTACTGACAAAAGCCCATTGCCTTGACACTCTTTGTACAGCCAACATAACGCAGGTACAGATCCACCACCCCCCGTTACTCAAATCGCCTTGCCATCACAGAGCACATCGTACTTATGACTATAATTAAAGGTGCAGGTCGGCTTCACCTTTCCTGTTCGGCAAGAAGCCTTTTAAGAGCTCGCAGCTCATAATAGCCATAATATCGACCAAGGGCTTCACAATCTAAAAGGAGAGTCAATGCCGGCGTCCTTCGTGGTCGCTTGGCGGGTTCAACAGAACTCTCTATCTGCACCCAAACTCAACCAAAACCCTGCAATTCATGCAGTGCCAGAAAATTGGCCTCTTCAACACAAGCATTAAAAGGGTGTTTTCCTGGAATTCTTCATTCCAGTACTTCCTGCTACTTCCCTCAACAGGAACAACCCATTGACTCCACAAACTACACGTTTATACGCTGAGTCTTCTCCGGTGCGCAATATGAAACATCACCAATCCAGACCAACCTGTCCAGATGGGCTTCACACAGCATGCCTATCCCGTACTACACATTTCCAGGTCTAAATACAGACTCAATTGGGGATAAAAACTATCAACCCACAGGGATCACTTACTCTTCCACCTTATGGTGGAGGATCCCATGCTCATGCATAAAGGAGGACTTCACTTGTCCAAGAAGGAAGATCATTACCCTTGACGATCTCTTGGGAGCCATAGAAATCTTAGCCGGTGGAAAGGACCGTGACAATCTTGCCTCCACAGATCTGGCCTCAGATCTCTAAACAAAACTCTAACGCTCCCGCGGTGGCCGGATCTTCTTCTCTTCCTCCTCCTAGCTCTCCTCTTTCACTAAACTCTTGAGAGAGATAATGGCTAAGTGAAGAATGATATCTTCACTCAATCCTAGAGATAAACCCAGCTGGGAATACCTGGGGCCATTGGATTAAGGATGAGGGAATGAACGACCACAAATTGGCTGAAAAGTCTAATTTTGCGATTGACACGGCCTGTGACACGCCCGTCTCACAGGCCGTGTACTGTAAGCGATACACGAACTGACTCATCTAGAAAAGGACACGGCCCTTTGACACGCCCGTGTCACAGGCCATGTGTCCTGACACGGCTTAATACATGCCCGTGTCTAGCCCATATTCGACAGGCCGCATAACCTTGGCCACAACCCGAGAGGGACATGCCCTCTGACACGCCCATGTGGCTGGTCGTGTTCTTCACTCAACGATTATCGAGCTCATGGCGTTGGGTGTCGATAGCTTGGCGTTGAGTGCACACCGAGAAGTACATGGCCTGGGACACACCCGTGTCCCAGGCCATGTGCCTCACTCAACGCCTTCTCGAGACCAAACCACCCTCAACGCCTTCTCGAGAAGCCCGAACAGGACACGCCCTAGGACACGCCCGTGTCCCAGGAAGTGTCTAAGAGTTAATTCAAAACTTTGGAAATTTGGGATTTTGGGGTGTTACAACCCTCCCCTCCTTAACAAAAATTTCGTCCCGAAATTTAGGCACAACAAGGAAACCCAGCAATCAATAAAGATATACGATATATAACAAAATGTACGATCAACAAAATACGCACGATTATATAGTTTAAACAAATAACTCGGGAAACTCCACGCGCATGGTCTGCTCCTGCTCCCATGTTAGCTCTTCACGGCCACAATTGTCCCACCGGACTTTGACCATCCCGATTGTATTATTCTGTAACTATTTCTCGGCTCTGTCTTTAATCTGAAAATGGGCCTAACCTTCATCGTTAGCCCATACTCTACAAGTACACTATCATTTTCCACCACTTGAGCTAGATCCTTGACCGCTTTTCAAAGCACTGAGATGTGAAACACATCATGCAAGCCACTCAGCTCTGCCGAAAGAGCTAGTCGATAGGCAGCTTCCCCAATTCGCTCCACCACTTCAAACGGACCAAGATATCTTGGAATTAGCTTTTTCAACTGCCGAATCCTGGACACGCCTTTGAATGGTTTGATCTTCAGATATACCCAATCTCCCACCGCGAACTCCACGTTCCGGTGCTTGGCTGTAGTACTTTTCTTGACAATCCTGGGCTATCAGTAGCCTCTCTCGAATAGAGCATATCATCGAAGTAGCTTCTTCGACATCCTTACACAGATATAAACATGATTCGCCTGCTTCCGCCCAAGCTAGTGGTGTACGGCATTTCTGACTGTACAAATATTCATAGGGAGCCATACCGATGCTTGCTTGGTAGCTATTATTGTAGGCAAATTCCACCATATAGAGATGATCTTCCCATCTCTTACCAAAGTCCAGGGCGCACATTCAGAGCATATCTTCCATTGTCCTGTTGGTCCGCTTAGTTTGGTCATCCGTTTGGGGATGAAAGACCGTACTGAATGCTAATTTTGTGCCCAACAAATTATGGATTAGCCTCCAATCATTCAATGTAAATCTCCCATCACGATCACTGACGATGCTCCGGGGAACACCGTGCAACCAGACAATATGATCCACATAGATCTTTGCCAAGGTTTCCACTTAATCGTCCCTCTTATTCAGTAGGAAGTGAGCCACTTTTGTCAACCGGTCTACAATCACCCAGATTGAATCATTACCGCGTTGATATCTCGGCAACCAATGCACAAAATCCATTAAGATATCATCAACTTCCACTCCGAAATCGGTAACAATATCAGGAAACCGCCAGGCTTCTAGCATTCTGCTTTCACCAAAGCACAAGTTTGATATTTAGCCACATAACGAGCTATGTCACTCTTTAAGCCTGGCCACCAGAACAGCTTCTTCATGTCCTTATACATTTTTGTGCTCCCAGGGTGAATTGAGTACTTTACAAAATGAGCTTCGTACATTAACTCTTCTCTCAATTTACCCGCACTTGGGACACACAATCGGCCATCTTTGCGTAACAAGCTATCATCCCAGGAGAATTTGTAATCTGACCCATCCTTTGCATAACATTGGAGACTCTCATCAAGCTCCGTTGCTCGTCGAACCCTGTCCGCAAGGTCATACTATACCTCCGTCCAGTTCAAGCATGCATCGGCTATGGAATTCTTGTCAACACAAGAAATCTCTAATGCTTCTAGCTCCTGGATCAGACGCTCATCATGCATCTGCAACCAACTTGCCCGCATCGGAGTCCTGCGACTCAAGGAATAAGTGACCACATTTCCCTTCCTGGGAGTACAATGAATATCAAAGGTGTAGTCCCCAAGGAACTCCATCCACCTTCATTGTCGCATATTCAGCTCTTTCTAGTCCAACAGATACTTTAGGCTCTTATGATCTGTATAGATACCCACTTTTACGCCATATAGATAGTGCTCCACAATTTAAGCACAAAGATCACCGCCGCCAACTCCAAGTCGTGGACGGGATAATTCCGCTCATGTACTTTTAACTGGCGTGAGCCATAAGAAATCACTTTCCCAAACTGCAGAAGGATGCAGCCTTAGCCGCTCCTTGGCACATCATTATAGATCTCATAGCCATCCGTACCATATGACAATGTCAACACATGCATCGTGGTCAAACGACTCTTCAGCTTTTCAAATGCTCGTGCGCACTCCGGCGTCCAAACGAACTTTTGATCCTTTCTCGTCAAGGTGGTAAGAGGCAAAGCGATCCGTGAGAAGTTTTCTACAAACCTCCTTTAGTACCCTGCCAAACAAGGGAAACTTCTAACTTCAGCTACTGAGGAATATACTGGCCACTCCTGTATGGCGCTTATATTTGACAGATCCACTTCTATGCCCTCTCCACTTACCACGTGGCCAAGAAAAGCCACTTACGATATCCAGAACTCACACTTTGAGAACTTGGCATAAAGCTTGTTCCTCCGCAAGGTGTGCAACACCATCCGCAAATGATTTACATGATAAACTTCCGACTGAGAGTACACCAATATATCATCAATGAATACGATCACAAAGAGATCCAAGTACTCTCGGAACGTTCGGTGCATTAGATCCTTGAATACCGAAGGCACATTACATAACCCAAACGGCATTACCGTGAACTCATATTGACCGTAGCGTGTTACAAACGCTATCTTGGGAATGTCATCTTCTCGTATCGCAATTGGTAATATCCTGATTTCAAATCCAATTTTGAATAGACGGTTGACCCCACTACATGATCGAACAAGTCGTCTATCCCTGGAATCAGATACTTGTTTTTCTCCATCAGCTTATTCAATTCACAATAGTCAATACATAACCGTAAACTAGCGTCTTTCTTTTTCACAAACAGAACAGGCACGCTCAAAGGTGACATACTTGGGCGTATTTATCCCTGTTCCAGCAACTCTTGCAGTTGGACCTTTAACTATGCCATTTCTTTTGGCGCGACGCGATATGGCGAGCGGGCCACAGGTTTCGTACCTGGCACCAACTAGATAAAGAAGTTAATCTCTCGCTGGGGTGGTAAACTAGGAATATCCTTAGGAAATACATCGACAAACTCTGATATAATCGGAACCTCATACACACTCGCCTTTGGCTCAACAGCCTGAACAAGCATGAAGAATAACTCCGCGCCCTTCCGAACATCATTGATGACTTAAAGTGCAGACATCAAGGTCCCGCTCACTCCTTGCATAGCAGCGAACTTATTCTCAAGCTCGGTATTCTAGCCCAGTGTGATCTCCTTTGACTTGTAATAAATACAGGAACGCTGCTCCGAGAGCCAGTCAATGCCAAAGATCACATCAAACTCCGATATCGGTAGTATAGATGCACTCAAACCGAAATCTCGACTTCCTATTTGAACTTCAACATCGCATGCTCTATCCGCAATCATCACACAACCATTCAGCAATAATACCTTCACCCTATCTGTCGTCCCATGACTTGGTACTCCAATTCGCAACACAAAGTCCTTAGACAGAAAAGAATGCGAAGCACCCGTATAAAATAGGGCTCTCGCCGGGTTGTTCCGAATTAAGACAAAACCTATAGTCAACACATCATGCACAAGCTACAAACAATTTATGCAATAAAACCAAAGCAAGCAATAACTTAAATCGTACCTGTGACGACGTCACTCTGCTTTTTATAGCCTCCTGCTGTCCAAGATTATAAACTCTGGGTTGAGCCTGGGATATAGAGGACTCTACCACTACTTTGGCCTTCTCAGCATAAGACGCGCCCGTCTTCTTTTCCCCCTTTGACTGAGCAACCCTACAATCACGGGATATAAACCCCACTTTGCCATAGGTAAAGCAAGTACGAGGGTCCTGCCTTGAAGTTGCTCCCGACATCACAGTCGCATAAGTTTGCCCAGAAGGCTTAGACCTCTTGCCCCACTTCTTCTGGTTGTATGATTTTACAGGGCGGGGTGCTTTGAACTCTGGCTTTGTCACAACCAAGTCCCTTTTTCCTTGCACCTGCTTCATATCCTTTTCCAGCGCACACGCAGTATCAACCAATGCTTGGAACCTTTGGTTCACCAAACTGGAGAGCAGGAACCTCAACTCGTCCCGCAACCCTTCATAGAACCGGTTGGTTTTCCTTTGTTCATCCGCAAAGATTGACCCCGCATACCGTCCTAACCTAGTAAACTCAAGCAAGTATGTATCAACGCTACTTTCTCCTTGCGTTAACCATTGGAACTCGTTCTCCATAACAATGCATTGTGCCACTTGCAAATGCTTTGCCAAGAACATTCGAGAAAATTCCTCCATCAACACTTGAGTCAACTGCCTGCCTACTAAATGGTGTAACTCAACCTCGTCCCACCATAACCGAGCCTCACCTTCTAACATGAAGGTAGCCAGGGTGACCTTCTTATTTTCCTCCGTCCCGATCGCCGATAGTATACGCTTGATGCGCGATAACCAATCCTCAGCCTGCGTTTGGGATCCCTCGACTGTGAACGTAGGTGGATTAAAACTCATGAAGTGTTTTAACTGCCGTTCAGCTTCTCGAGGGTCCACAACCGCAACATATTCTGGCCTTACAGCAACCCGTTCTAGCACTGCCGTCGGCTATGCTTGTCCAACAGGTTGTGCTTGAAACATTCCAAAGAGGGCCTCAAAAACTAAGCAGACAATTTCCGCAAAAAAAGGAGGTATAGGCACCTCAGCTGGTGCCGTACACTCATCAGATTGCTGGGGCTCAGTCTGCCTAACACAACTACGAGTCACTTATAGGTGGACAAGACACACATTAGTGACCTCACACAAGTAATAACAACAAGATATGAACGCGCAGGTCCCTCGAACAAGTGTATTTGCATTACTTAGTGGACATTCAAGAGTTCATTAGTGTTAAAGCAGTTCGCACAGACACGTGCTCTCCACCCCACAAAAGAATTCGACCACGAATTCAAAAGAGGAAGACCGAGACAAGTTTATACAAAAATTTAATGACTCCACCTGTTAAACAACATATAATAGAAGGTCCGTGTTATGTAAATTGGAAAATGTGTACCTGATTTGGAGAAGCCTCACTTAGCTCAATGATATACATCAAGGTGTATTTGATGTTATTTTGAGTCTATATGTGCAGATTAAGTATTAGCTAAAATGCAGGAAAAAGTTTCTAAGTCCATGTGTCGACACCAGAGGAAGCTGTGTCGACACTTCAACAAGTTTGTGTTGAAACTTGGAAAAGGCTGTGTCGACACACAGAAGCTTAGTCGACATCAACTGTGTCGACACCGGGAGGCAGTGTCGACACACAAAAGCAGAGTCGACATCAATTGTGTCGACACCTGGAGGAAGTGTCGACACACAAATTCTGAGACTAAATCAACTGTGTTGACACACAGGACTTGTGTCGACACTTAGCAGAGGTTCAACATAAATGATTGCTGTGGAGTGGAGAAGTGATTGTGTCGACACAAATAATCAGTGTCGACACATTCTCAAGATGTAGTGTCAAGAAGCTATGTCGACATCAAGACAGCTATGTCGACACCACCAAAGTCTGTGTCGACACTTAAGTCACTTGTGTTGACACATATTGATAGATTGTCTCGACACTTTATGACAGTCAATTTTGACACTTTATGACAGTCAGTCTCGACACTTAATGAAAGTCTCAACGCTTTGCTGACAAAGACAAAGGCTCAAGAACAGTTTGAAGACTTGACAGCTGTGAGTTACAATAGGTTCACTGAAGCTGTCAGACTTGTCAGAAGTTTGTTAGAAACTGGATCAGCCGGTTACCATGGGTGAAGCCTATATATAGACGGACTGTGTCAAATCATAAAAAATATACAACAAGTGATAATACATACAACTAATACAATTATTGCGAGATTAATCTCTGATCAAGAAAGTGCAAGTCACAGAAGAAGATCTTCGTGAGAAGATCTAAGAAGACATTCTGGAGTTTTATCCACTAAGATTTTGTCTAAGGGGAATTCATTCAGAATTTAGAAGTAACTTTAGAAGGTTTGGGGAGAGAGATCTCCAGCTGTTTTGAAGTCAAGAAGGAGACAATCACAAGTATCTTAAGAAGTAGATCCTGAACTTTTCTACAAAGAAGATCCAGATCCATATCTGGAATCCCAGAAGGAAGCTGCCAGTCAGTCAACTTCAAAGGAGATCAACCCTACTAAGTTTAGATTCAAGAAGCTTTGACAAAAGCTAAGAATAGGTTGATTTCAGTCATCAGATTCATCAAGAAGCTGATCAAGAATCTTCTTATCCTTTCTCTCTCAACAATGGTAAGAGTCCATCAAATTACTTATCATTTTCTGTAGGATCTTTTCAAAGATCTGAGTTGTAAGCCTATATTATAAAGGCTGAGTGTAGGATATTTTGTTCTCTGAGTGGTAAGGCTGATTGAGCCTGAGTGTAGGAGATTTAGATCTCTGAGTTGTAAGGCTATTTGAGTCTGAGTGTAGGAGAATTTGTTCTCTGAGTTGTAGGCCTTGTGGCAAGGCTGAGGTAGGGCTGTTAGCCTGAGTTATAGGAACCTTTCAGGGTTCTAAGCTGTAAGATCTGTGGATCTGAGAAGAAGAAAGAAGTTAGGCCGAATCTAGCACACTGTTAGATAGGTGTAGGGGGAAGTGGATGTACCCAGACCTTGGGGAATCACTATAAATCTCTGTGCAATCTATGATGCTTGTGTTATTTTAGATACTGTGATTGCATGTGCTGTGTTATCTGTAGAGATATTTGATTTATATTAAAGAATTGAAGTTAAATTCTGCCTTAAGTTAAAACAAGGTAAAGAACCTATTCACCCCCCCTCTAGGTGTTTAGGTTGTCTTGAAGTTAAAACTATCAAGTGGTATCAGAGCGAGGTTGCTCAAAGAAGGACTTAACAGTCATAGTTAGATCCCAAAGGCAGAATCAAGAATTAAGAAAATGGGTTCTGGAGAAAATCACAAGGAACTAGGTTCAATGAAATTACCCATCTGCAGGAAGGAGATATTTGGAATATGAAAAGAAAGAGTCACGTTGTTCATGGAGGCTTCTAACCCAAGGATCTATATTATAGTTAAAGAAGGTCCTTATATTCTAATGAATGTGTCTGTTCTAGATGCAAACCAGAGAACTCCAAAGGATTTTTCTGAGATGACTAAGGATGAAATCATCCTAGATACTATGGATAAAAGAGCCCAGAATATCATTGTAAGTGCCATAGATGATTCAAACTTTCAGAATTTGATTCACTGCAAGACATCCAAGGAAATGTGGGACACTTTGATAGTCTACATGGAGGGTTCTGAAGAAGTTAGACAAGATAGAAAGTCTATGCTAAATCAGGAATATGAAAGTTCAGACAAGGGAAATCAGACAACATATCTGAGTGTTATAAGAAGTTTTACAGAATTGTAAATGAGCTGATGTATTATGGAAGGGTCTTCAGTACATATGAACTGAATGACAAATTCCTAAGATCCTTGACAAAGGATTGGGATACCAAGATTTGTGCCATTAGGGAAGTGGCCAAACTTGCAGATATTTCTCCTCCAACTTTATTTAGAAAGTTGTTGTCATATGAAATGCAACTAATGACTAGAAAAGAGGAAGAAAGAAATGCAAAAGGAGAGTATAGAGAAAAGTATGTGGCCTTCAAGGTTGAATCCACTAGAAAGAATAGGAGGATATCTCCATCACCTCCTAGGGAAGTTGCTGAAATTGCTTCAGATAATTCAGACAATCAAAGTTCAGACAGCAGTGACTCAGATAAAGACTTTGCTGCCTTCACAAGGCAGTTTCAGAGATTTCTGAAGAAGAAGCAGTGGAATTCAAGGCCCTCCACATCACAGCCAGCTGATGACTAATATCAAAAGAGGAAGTCATCAAGGAAGGGCAGGAGAAGGTCTAATCCTAGCAAATTTGCAACATCAAAGATTGTTTGCTACTGCTGTAATAAGCCTGGACATGTTGTGGCTGATTGTCCAGACAAAAGGAAGGAGTCTGCTGATAAAAGAAAGACTCATCAAAAGAGCAAGAAGGAGAAATCCTTTGTTGCTAAGAAGGAGAAAAGCTTGTCAAACCAATCAACTTCAGAGTCTAAATCTGAAGCTGAGGCATACATTGGTCTTTATGCAGCTGATGAAGAAGAAGAGTTTATGCAATTGCTGGACTCTATCTATGCACATGAAGACCATCAGTACATGGGACTGATGGATGTATCAGAAGAAGACAAATGCTAGGATCAGCCTTATCCTAGCAAGGTACAATGTTTGTCTAGTAATTCAGTTTGCAGTACTGGCACAGAGTCAGATACATCTGCATCAAGTGATGTGGATGGATCTGAGTCTGAAGGTGATATTAATCAGCTGATAGATGAATATGGGGACTTGTTGCAAGCACTAAAGAAAAGCAAGAACCTGGCCAAAACTTAGGCTAAGGATATTACAGATCTTAAGATCGCTTCATCTGATTTAGAGAAAGAGTTGGATCAAAAATTGAATGAGATTACCAAGCTGAAAACTATAACTGTTATTCAGATGGGCACAATCATATACAAAAATGATCTAATTAAAAGTCTAGAAGTCAGACTTCAAAAGGAGAAAAATTTGGTGGCTAGTTATTCCAAGCCAAAATCAGTTTTACCCTTAATAGATGAGTTTGAAGCTCAAAACAGTAAGGCTGGAATAGGCTTTAAGGGTAACACTAGGGCTGTCCAATTCAAGAGAAAAGGAAAAGCCTCAGTCCAGCTACTAAATTTTAAAGTCCCTGTAGTTTTTAGAAAGATGCATGAGCCTTCTAACAAGAATGACTTTGAGAATACTCATGGTCATAGTAAGACTGAAGTTCTGAATGACAAGGGTGGTTATGTCAATAAGGCAGCCCTTGTTCATAAACCCCATGTTTTTAAGAAAACAGTGGGTATAGCTGCAGCAGTACCAACACAATACAAAAGAGTTGATGTATCTAAAAATAGATATAACAAGTATGAGTGCTAGTGCTGTGGCAAGACAGGTCATTATGCCATAGATTGCTGGCACAACACTAGTGTCAGGAAGAATAACAGTCTACCTGTTAGAAGAGCTGCAGGTAGATTTGGTAAGCATGAAGCTAACCAGAACCAAGGACCCAAGACTTACTTGGGTTCTAAGGAAAAGTAATTCTTTGTTGCAGGTGAGTCTAAGTCACCATACCCCTATATGGTACTTGGACAGTAGATGTTCCATGCACATGACTGGAACAAAGGGATTGCTGAAGGAGTACTTGCATATCTTAAATGGGCCTAAAGTAATCTTTGGTGGTTATGAAAAAGGCTTCATCAAAGGATTTGGTAACATTTCTAGTAACCAGATTACTATCACTCAAGTGGCCTATGTGAAGGGTTTGAAACACAACCTTATAAGCATAAGTCAGCTGAGTGATTTAGGATATGATATTTCATTTGTTAAGAATGGATGTCATATCAAGAGGTCAAGTGATCAAAAGATCATTTTGACAGGATATAGAAAAAGGAATGTGTACTGTCTTAATTTTGAGTGTGAAAACAAAGGTTCTCCTATTTGTCTTGTAGCTGATGTGAGAGCCTCTCATTGTGTCAAATTGCACAAGAGGCTGACCCATCTTAACTACAAAACAATTGGCCAACTCTTTAGCAAAGAGTTAGTGAGAAATGGTCCTCAAGTTAAGTGTATAAAGGATGGGATATGCTCAGCTTGTCAAAAAGGCAAGCAGACAAAATCCTCCTTTCATAGCCTTGAAAATAAGGATTCAGTGAGGTGTCTATACCTCTTACATATGGATCTTTTTGGTCCTATGCCAGTTCATAGTCTAGGTAGGAAGATCTACACTTTTGTGGTGGTAGATGATTATTCTAGATATTCCTTGGTGTTCTTTCTGAGACATAAATAAGAAACCCCAAGTGTTTTACATAGTTTTGTCAAACAAATTCAGAATGAACTGGATAGTATAGTGGTCAAAATCAGAAGTGACCATGACACTGAATTTCAATCTGAAAGTATGACAAGACTGTGTGAAGAATTTTGGATTTTCCAAGAATTCTCCTCACCAAGAACACCACAGCAAAATGGTATTGCTGAAAGGAAGAATAGAACATTGATTGAGGCTGGTTGAACACTATTGAGTGACACTTCTCTCCCAGAATATTTCTGGACTGAGGCAGTAAATACTGCATGTCATGTGCTCAACATGGCTTCTATCACTAAGTGCCACAAGAAGACTCCCTATGAGATTATGAAAGGTAGAAAACCAAATCTATCCTATTTTAGGATCTTTGGTTGCAAGTGCTATATCCTTAATAATGGCAAGTCTTATTTAACTAAGTTTGCTGCCAAATCCCAAGATGGGATATTTGTTTGGAATAGCAACAATAATAAAGCTTATAGAGTCTACAACTTGATTACTTAAGTTGTAGAAGAATCTGTACATATTGTATTTGATGAAACTAGATTGATCAACAGTGAGTTGCCTTGTAGTTCATGTAGTACAACAGGTATAAAAGAGAGAATGGACAAGCTTTCCATTACAGAAGATTCTACTACAGATCAACAAATGGAAAATGGTGGATGCTGTCCAGGGGGAGTACATGATTCTCTAGAAGCTGAAGAAAACCAAGAGGTGGAACACATTGAAGAAACAGAAGGTATTCAGCCTGAAGAGAGACTACCTCCAATAGTTAGACACTTAAAGGATCATCCAACAAATCAGATAATTGGTAATCTAAGACATGGAGTGCAAACTAGAAGCAGGAACTTGAAAACAGTGCTTTGCTCAATCTTTCTATCTCAACTGGAGCCAAAGAAATTTGAAGAAGCTATTCTAGACCCACATTGGATTGATGGCATGCAAGAGGAGCTGAATCAGTTCAAAAGGTGCAAGGTCTGGGAGTTAGTTCCTAAAACAAAAGACCACAACATCATTGGAACAAAGTGGATCTTTAGGAACAAAATGGATGAGAATGGAATCATTATGAAGAACCAAGTAAGACTTGTTGCAAAAGGATACAGGCATGAAGAGGGTATTGATTTTGATCAAACCTTTGCCCTAGTAGCAAGACTGGAAGCCATCAGAATGTTCCTTGCCTATGTAGCATATCAAGGATTTAAAGTATTCTAAATGGATGTAAAATCAGCATTCCTGAATGGAAATCTAAAAGAAGATGTCTATGTAGAGCAGCCTACAGGTTGTGTAGATTCTCTTAAACCAGATTATGTTTATAGACTTAGGAAAGCTTTGTATGAGTTAAAGTAAGCCTCAAGGGCTTGGTATGAAACCCTGTCTACTTTCCTTATTGAGAACAAATTCTCAAGAGGGAAAATAGACAAAACTCTATTCCTAAGGGAATCCAAAGGTAAGAAAATCTTAGTCCAGATTTATGTAGATGACATAATATTTGGGTCTACAGAAAACAACCTTTGCAAGAAGTTTGCTAAACTTATGCAAGGGAAGTTTGAAATGAGCAGTATGGGGGAACTTAAGTACTTCTTAGGACTCCAAGTAAGACAGAATTATGATGGCTTGTCCATGTCCCAGTCTAAGTTCTCCAAGGAGTTAATTAAGAATTATGGTATGGAATCATCCTCCACCATGAGAACTCCTATGGGAACAAGTATGCCTATATGCAAAGATGATGCAGGTTAACCTGTAGATGAGTCTTTGTATAGAGGTATAATTGGCTCTCTACTATATCTCACTTCTAGTAGACCAGACATTATGTATGCAACATGTGTTTGTGCTAGGTACCAAGCATGCCCAAAAGAATCTCATTACACTGCAGTAAAAAGAATTTTGAGATATCTAAAGGGCACACCTAATCTAGGCCTTTGGTACCCTAGGAATGGAGATTTTCTACTAACAGGCTATTCAGATGCAGACTTTGCAGGTTGCAAAGAAGATAGAAAAAGTACTATAGGTACATGTCAATTTCTAGGAGGAAGATTGATATCTTGGAGAAGTAAGAAGCAGACTAGTGTGGCAATATCCACAGCTGAGTCTGAATATGTGGCAGCAGGAAGTTGCTGTGCACAGCTATTGTGGATTCAACACCAGCTAGAAGACTATGGTATTCAGGTAAGTAGAACACCTTTATTTTGTGATTCTACTAGTGCTATTTCTATATCTAATAATCCCATTTCACATAGTAGGACAGGGCATATAGAAATAAGATACCATTTTCTTAGAGAACATGTAGAGAAAGAGGACATCTCACTAGAATTTGTTAAGAAATATTATCAAATTGCAGATGTATTCACTAAGCCTCTAGATGAAACTAAATTTAATAAATTTAAAATTGAATTAGGAATGTCTAACATAGACTAGTCTAACAAATTTGGCTCAGTAAAATTGTGTCGACTCATTCAGTAATAATGTGTCGACGCAGAGGAGTTGTGTCGACAATTCAGGGAAATTGTGTCGATACAGTATCGTGGTGTCGACACCTAAGGGACAAAGTGTCGACACATGGAGAAAAGTTGTGTCGACACAAACAGAGTAATGTTGTCGATACCTCCAGAAATTGTGTCGACACTTGCAATAAGAGTCGACACAGAATTTCTGATGAACTACTATGTATGTCCAGTGTCGACATATCATCAATTGGTGTCGACACTTAGTAGTAAGTGTCGTGGTCGATATAATAGAAGTATGTGTCGACACTCTCCAATAGTGTCGACACATTTAGACAGTTTTTTCCCGCCTTTTGATCTTCTTTGTCTAAAAAAAGTATAAATAGGTCGAGACAGTATTCTGTCGACACACTCACCAGATTCTCGAGACTAAACCCTTGTGTCGAAAAATTATCTTCTCTCAATTCAAGATTTCTCTCCTTTCCAATGGCGCCAAAGATTGAAGATAACATCAACGAAGGCTACGAGCTGGTGCGCAATGCTTTTGATGATGCGGCGACAGAGATAAAAGGGGTCATTACCCTAGTTACTGAGTCTGGGTTAGAATTTCTTATTTTTGAACCTACAAAGATCTGGAAGAAAGAAGTATTTGAATTCTATGCTGCCACAACAGTGGATTCCACTAGCCTCAAGATCAAATTAACAGTTCATGTTAATAAAGTCAAACTTACTCTGAAGAGTTTAAGAAAGATTCTTCACCTTCCAAGAATCCAGGATGAAGAAGAGGTCCCTGCCTCCTAGACAAGGGAGGCCCTTCAGTGGTGTGGATTGGATCCAGCCCTGAAGATTGGAGAAGCAATCAACAGAAAAGGGATGAATCAACAAGGAAAGTTTCTATCTGAAGTGGTAGTGAAAGGAATTTTGTGTAAACCAAGAGGCCATGATAGGATCTCTGTCATTATGTTCAATCTGATGACCAGGATCATCTATAAGATAACCACAGATTGGTCTGCAGTTTTATTTGAGAAGATAAAAGAAGGAATCAAAAAGCCTAATTTGGCTAGATTAATGAGCTTACACCTGGCTGGAGCAATTCCAGAGGTAATGAATGAGCTTCCAGGAACTAAGATAAATCATATGAGAAGGATGGATATCAGGATAATATCCAGATGGGATAGGGTCCTCTCAAAGGACATACCTGATGTGGAGATTATAGCAAAATCACCAGTCCATGAGATTACTGCTCATGATCAGGTGCAGGAGGACACAATGAATGCACAAGTGCAGGGGGAGCAAGTTAGGGAACAGGTCTAGGACCTAACTGAAAATGCCCAAGTCCTTGAGGAGATAGTTACTGCACAGTTGCAGGGGGAGGCACAGTCTGCACAGGTGCAGGAGGAAGACAGAATAAACTTATCAGAAGAAATGGTTCTACAAACTGATCTTGATACTTCTTGACTTGCTGAAAATGAACTCTCACCAGTTCAAAATCAACAAGAGTTCATTATGGAAGAGTTGTTTCCAGACATAGAGGGAGCAACAGTTGAGGGGGAGCAGGCAAATGTTGAGGAGGTGTAGCATGGGACTGAAAAGAAGCTGCCTCCTAGTCCTAAAGAAAGAGTGAATATTGATAGTTCTTCTGATTCAGAGGATGAGGAAATAACAAGTGTTAAGAAAAGAAAACTAATAGTTTTTAAGAGGAGAAGCCAGACCTATAAGAAGGCTTTGCAAGCAACTACGTCCCAACCAGCCCTAGAGATTGATTACAGCAAATACTTGGTTGATTTACAAGTGAAATTTGATGAGCAGAGATTGGCTCTTGAAAAATATGTGGATTAAAGCCATAAGGCTCTTCAATTTGATTTAGCCCAAGAAATAAAGTCCATCAGATTTGAGGTATACCAGAATAAGAAAGAGATAACAGATTGCTTCCATAAGGGGGGCAATGCTGTGGTATTTCTTGCAAAGCAACAAGCAGAAATAAAGAGTCAGGTGGATGAGATTGCTGTCAAACAAGGCTATGTCCCTGAAAATCAAATAAGAATGAATGATAATCTGACTAAATCTCGCAATGAGATAGTCACTGATTTAAAAAATATTGTTACTCGAATGACTGCTGTAAGGGCTAAAGAAATGGAAGACTATGATAAGAAGCTACAGGCTGCCCTAGATTCAGTTAAAACTGCCATCACTTCATCTCAGAAGTTAATTAATGACAAGTTTTAAAAGTTAAAGCCATTCTTTAAAGATGGAGTCAATTACTTGGATGGGCAAATCAAATTTCAAAAAGAGGAATTAAGATATCATATGACCAGAGAAGTCATAAAGGGGGAGAGGGTGTTAGTATATGCTGGCTCTGATCATGCCAAATGGGTAACCAACAGCATTAAAGCCACTTTGGGATATCCACCCTTATGTGATGATGATAATGTGGCTGAGTCAGGTGTTCAACCAGCTCAACTTGAAGGTGATCAACCTGAGGTTGCCCAAGTTATTTACCCCCCTGCAAATCTTGAGATGATACATCAACAAGTTCAGTCTATGTACAGCCCTCCTCCACCAGTTACTAATGTTATTATTGAAAAAGTAGATATGCCAGAATCTACTCTGAAAGCTCAGCAAGATGCTCAATTATCAAAGAAAAGATTTAGAGAGCAGGCAGAGTTAAAACCTGATTTTGAGCAATGGAGCCCCACATCTAGAAATATCATATTAACTGTCTGGAAAGCTGTCAAAGACCAAGTTCATGAAAGGGGTAAATGGTATAATGAGCAGGAGTGGCAGAAGTATGAGGCTAGGAAAGAGGCCATAGTTCAGTACAGAAGGAATGCCAAGATTGGGAAGCTACCTCCTGATGCACAGTTGCCTAGCAAGTATTTCCCTAAGCCTTTTCATTACTTTGAAAGGCAAAGGATCAAGGCTGAAGCACAAAAGATGGCTGATTTGAAAGGCAAGAAGCTCATTGAAGATACAGAACCTTCTGTGCAGGCTCAGATAAAACCAGGAAAAGGAATAGTCATCAAGGAGCCAGCCCAGCCTTAGTTTAAGTTTTACTAGATGTTCCTAGAACTATCTAATTCTTAGTTTAAAAGAAATCTATGTAATCTGTGTTAAGAAACTTTTTGAGATAATAAACAAAACTATATTCTGTGTTCATTTAGTTTACATCCTTATTCTGTGATGTGATTTTGATATTTGTTTTGTTTATAAGTTACCCTGTTAAAAATGCTTATACACATCATCATGTTTATTTATCATAAGTGGTGTATATCATTGACAAAAGGGTTATGACTTCTCCAAATAGGGGGAGATTGTTGAGTACATTGGAAAATGTGTACCTGATTGGGAGAAGCCTCACTTAGCTCAATGATATACATCAAGGTGTATTTAATGTTATTTTGAGTCTATATGTGCAGGTTAAGTATTGGCTAAAATGCAGGAAAAAGTTTCTAAGTCCATGTGTCGACACCAGAGGAAGCTGTGTCGACACTTCAGCAAGTTTATGTTGACACTTGGAAAAGGCTGTGTCGACACACAGAATCTTAGTCGACATCAAATATGTCGACAACGGGAGACAGTGTCGACACACAGAAGCAGAGTCAACATCAACTGTGTTGACACCTGGAGGCAGTGTCGACACATAAATTCTGAGACTAAATCAACTGTGTCGACACACAGGACTTGTGTCGACACTCAGCAGAGGTTCAACATAAATGATTACTGTGGAGTGGAGAAGTGATTGTGTCGACACAAATAATCAGTGTCGACACAAATAATCAGTGTCGACAAATTTTCAAGATGCAGTGTCAAGAAGCTGTGTCGACATCAAGGCAGCCATGTCGACACCACAAAAGTCTGTATTGACACTTAAGTCACTTGTGTCGACACATATTGACAGATTGTCTCGAAACTTTATGACAGTCAGTCTCGACACTTTATGACAGTCAATCTCAACACTTAATGACAGTCTCGACGCTTTGCTCACAAAGATAAAGGCTCAAGAATATTTTGAAGACTTGATAGCTGTGAGTTACAACAGGTTCACTAAAGCCGTAAGACTTATCAGAAGTTCGTTAGAAACCGGATCAGCCGGTTACCATGGGTGAAGCCTATATATAGACGGACTGTGTCAAATCAGAAAAAATATACAACAAGTGACAATACATACAACTAACACAATTATTGTGAGATTAATCTCTGATCAAGAAAGTTCAAGTCACAGAAGAAGATCTTCGTGAGAAGATCTAAGAAGACATTCTGGAGTGATTATCCACTCAGATTTTGTTTAAGGGGAATTCATTCAGAATTCAGAAGTAACTTCAGAAGGTTTGGGGAGAGAGAGCTCCAGCTATTTTAAGGTTAAGAAGGAGACAATCACAAGTCTCTTAAGAAGTAGATCCTGAACTTTTCTACAAAGAAGATCCAGATCCATATCTGGAATCCCAGAAAGAAGCTGCCAGTCAGTCAACTTCAAAGGAGATCAACCCTACTAAGTTCAGATTCAAGAAGCTTTGAAGAAAGCTAAGAACAGGTTGATTTCAGTCATCAAATTCATCTAGAAGCTGATCAAGAATCTTCTTATCCTTTCTCTCTCAATAAGGGTAAGAGTCCATCAAATTACTTATCATATTCTGTAGGATCTTTTCAAAGATCTGAGTTGTAAGCCTATGTTATAAAGGCTTAGTGTAAGAGATTTTGTTCTCTGAGTGGTAAGGCTGATTGAGCCTGAGTGTAGGAGATTTAGATCTATGAGTGGTAAGGCTATTTGAGCCTGAGTGTAGGAGAATTTGTTCTCTGAGTTGTAGGCCTTGTGGCAAGGCTGAGGTAGGGTTGTTAGCCTTAGTTGTAGGAACCTTTCAGGGTTCTGAGCTTTAAGATCTGTGGATCCGAGAAGAAGGAAGATGTTTGGCCAAATCTAGCACACAGCTAGATAAGTGTAGGGGGAAAGTGGATGTACCCAGACCTTGGGGAACCACTATAAATCTCTGTGCAATCTGTGATGCTTGTGTTATTTTAGATACTGTGATTGCATGTGCTGTATTATCTGTAGAGATATCTGATTTATATTAAAGAATTGAAGTTAAATTCTGCCTTAAGTTAAAACAAGGTAAAGAACCTATTCACCCCCCCTCTAGTTGTTTAGGTTGTCTTGAAGTTAAAACTATCAGTCCGGCCAGTGCACCACACTATATGCCACAAACAGATGGCGAGGTCATAGGTTAATACCACTACGCCATCGCATCCAAACTCAGAGCATGCTAGCGAAAGATTTTAACAACAATGATGAACTCATACTAGGAATGTCCAATATAAATATATAAACCACATTTATATATCAGCTCATGAAAGAGTGTACAAAAAATACACACAAGCTGGCCTTAAGGCCTTACAGTTCCTCTTTTCAAAGTGTGGATTACATACATTGGCGCACAGACCGGCCACACATGAACAAAATACAAGAGAAAGCAACCTTCAAGGGATAGCAACAGTAGTAGCAGGGACTTCAGCCCTTACACTTCCCACTCGGCTCACCAACACCTGCATATGGACAACCCACCCAGAAGGTGGTAAAGAAGGCAACGGTCAGCATTCAGCTGACCAATTTATAACAATCCTACCCCTTTCCCGGGGCAATGGAATTACTTCCATGTATTCATAGCAATGCATAGACAGATATCATATATATTATGCTCTCACGCACAAGCAATCCATCACAACCGTCAGCAACCCGGCCAGACGATCTGTGCTCTCAGGCACACTTTTAGGTACACCGGCGAACCGGGATCAATACCATTGAGCATTTAGTCTTGATGATGCACATGCCTAAGCCTCTCATTATAATGCTGACGAAAGCCCAATGCATTGGCACTCTCTTGTACAACCAACATAACGCAGGTACAGATCCACCACCCCCCGTTGCTCAAATCGCCTTGCCATCACCAAGTACATCGTACTTGCGGCTACAATTAAAGGGGCGGGTCGGCTTTACCTTTCCTGTTCAGCAAGAAGCCTTTTAAGAGCTCACAGCTCACAATAGCCATAATGTCCACCAAGGAATGACTTCACAATCCAAAAGGGGAGTCAATGCCGGCGTCCTTCGTGGTCGCTTGGCGGGTTCAACAGAACTCTCTATCTGCACACAAACTCAACCCAAACCCTGCAATTCATGCAGTGCCAGAAAACTGGTCTTTTCAACACAAGCATTACAAGGGTGTTTTCATGTAATTCCTCATTCCAGTACTTCCTGCTACTTCCCTTCACAGGCACAACCCATTGACTCCACAAACTATACGTTTATATGCAGAGTCTTCTCCGGTGCGCAATATGCAACATCACCAATCCATACCAACCTGTCTAGATGGGCTTCACACAGCATGACTATCCCGTGCTATACATTTCCGGGTCTAAATGCAGGCTCAATTGGGGATAATAACTATCAACCCATGGAGATCACTTACTCTTGCACCATTTGGTGGAGGATCCCATGCTCATGCATAAAGGAGGACTTCACTTGTCCAAGAAGGAAGATCGTTACCCTTGATAATCTCTGTGGAGCCATATAAATCTTAGCCGGTGGAAAGGACCGCGACGATCTTTCCTCCACAGATCTGGCCTCAAATCTGTAAACAGAACTCTTACGCTCCTGTGGTTGCCAGATCTTCTTCTCTTCCTCCTCCTAGCTCTCCTCTTTCACTAAACTCTTGAGAGAGATAATGCCTCGGTGAAGAATGATATATTCACTCAATCCCGGAGATAAACCCAACTTGGATTACCTGGGGCCATTGGATTAAGGATGAGGGAAACGAACGGCCACAAATTGGTTGAAAAGTCTAATTTTGCGGATGACAAGGCCTGTGACACGCTCGTGTCACATGCCATGTACTGTAAGCAGTACACGAACTGATTCATCCAGAAAAGGACACGGCCATGTGACACACCCGTGTCACAGGCCGTATGTCCTAACACGTCTTAAGACACGCCCGTGTCTAGCCCGTGTTTGACATGTCGCATAACCTTGGCCACAACCCGAGAGGGACACGCCATCTGACACGCCCGTGTAGCTGGGAGTGTGATTCACTCAATGATTGTTGAGCTCATGATGTTGAGTGTCGGGAGCATGGTGTTGAGTGCACACCAAGAATGACACGGCTTGGGACACGCCCGTGCCCCAGGCTATGTGCCTCACTCAACGCCTTCTCGAGACCAAACAACACTCAATGCCTTCTCGAGAAGCCCGAGCAGGACATGCCCTGGGACACGCCCGTGTCCCAGGCTATGTCTAAGCCTGAATTCCAAACTTTGGAAATTTGAGATTTAGGGGTGTTACACATAATATTGGGTTAAGGATAGTGTGGCAGGTCTACGGGATTACCAGTCATCACACTGACGGAAGTTGACAGATAGACTTGGACGATTGGACCTTGATCCTTGGTGCTTACTTATCGAGGCACCCTCCATTCCACTGGATGGTTTGGCCGTGTTCTTTGGTGACATGCACACCAAGACCCTCTCCATGCCACGATATAGGCTAGTTTGGGCTGTGTTCTTGGTGTACATCTACCCGAGACCCATCTGAGCCGTAGTATACATGTGAGCTCCGCTGTTGTGTTCTTAGCATTGAGGCATACGGAGGCCTAGGCTTGGTAGTGTGGATGCCTACCTAGTAGTGGAAAGCCCGTTCCACTATCACTGTCTGACCACGATGGATTGGTCCTGAGAGGTTAACTACCTCCTTGTATGTGAGTATGGGTGAGTCATCACATTGTATTCATGTCATTGCATTACACCACATAAGATCCTTATCATATAAGTTTGTATGGACACTCTTATATAATGAGTTACTTTACTGATAAGCTGATCCTTAACTTATATGTTTGTATGTGCATTCATATAAGTTGAGTTACTTTCCTGTTATAGGATCATACTTGTATACTGCTATTGATAGTAGAACTGCTAGTATAGATTGATATACTGACTTGTTTTATATGTTGGATACTCTGATATTGATTAGTCCTATACCACCTGCTTGTACTACTGCTTACATATATATATATATATATATATATATATATATATATATATATATATATATATATATATATATTGTACCCTTTTACTTTCTCCGCCCGGTGCCTAAGAGTTGGTGAGGGAGCGGATGTGATAGCCACTTAGTCTATATGACTAACAGTTGTTATGTCTTCCTTTTTAGGAGGAAACTCCGCAGATAGAGCAGTAGCAGGTATTGCAGGAGGGCAGCCATGCCAGGGTGACAGGGCCTGACGTGACGATACTATTGCTGTCTTCGGTTACAGATATCAGTTTTTGAGAGACTCTTATTGTAGCTTCTTTGGGCAAAGTTTTTTATTTACTCTGTTATTATGGAAGCCAGTTGATGCTTCTTATTATTGATATACTTGTGGACTTTATACTTATGTGGATTTTGACTTCTGTTTGTTCTTTATGTTGGGATTGCATGGATGATATTGGTTTTAGCAAGCATGATAGGTGCCTTATAGTATCGGTCAACCCGTGTGTTGGCGTTACCATAAGGCGACTCTTTTGGGCATAAGACTCCCCTCGGCCGTGTCTTGTGTTTCAGTAGGGGGGTCTTACATATTTGGTATACCGTTTTACTGCTTTATATACTATACTTGTGCATTCCTTGTTTAACTTTTTCGTATTAGGCTTTGTCTTAATCTTTGAATATACAACGAAAAAACTATTTGGTACAAGGGCTTTCATTCCTTTCTATCTGAGGACTTCGTAATTCGTATCAGAGTGCCTTATTTTATATCGAAAGATAGATTGGATGTGTTGATGCCGAATGGGTGCTTGATGCACATGAATAAAGTTTGCTATGTTAAAGTGCAGATAGGAAGTCATGAGTTTGACTTGGAAGCAACGATGCTGCCGATATTAGTGTTTGATGTGATCTTTGGCATGGATTGGCTTGCGGAGCAGCATTCAAAGTAAGTGACATTGGGTAAGATACTGAACATTGGACCAAGTTTATTTGTATGCGAGAATCGAGCAAGATACTGATGTCAACTCTCCAAGCTGTCAAAGCGGTTCAGAAGGGCACAAAGTTATTCTTCACACTGTTTGAATCTTCGAAGCCTTAGCTCAGTTTGAGTTACGTCCTTATTGTGTTGGAGTATGCAAATGTGTTCCCAAATGATCTCCCTGGAGCTCTACCTTAGAGAGAGATTGAATTCACTATTGAACTAGTGTCTGGTGCTAAACAAGTATCACACTCACCGTTCTAATTTGCACTAAAAGAGATGACAGAGTTGAAGGCTTTGTTATAGGAGCTACTAAAGCAATGCTATATACGTCCAAGTTCAGCTTGCGTCTCTGCATTGACTACCGTGAACTGAACAAGTTGACAAAAAAGAACAGGTATCTAATTCTGAGGATCAATGACTTGTTTGATCAGCTAGTTGGATCGACGATGTCCTCAAAGTTGGATTTGAAATTCGGATACTTTTAGGTGCATGTCAAGGAAAGTGAAATTCCAAAGACAACATTTAGTACTCTTATTAGTCTTATAAACGGTACACAATTACCGTTATGCTTTTTGGGCAAATGAATGCACCATCAGTGTTCATGGACCTAATGAATAAAACTTTTTAGAGAGTATTTGGACCAATTCGTGATAGTATTTATTGATGATATCCTGGTATACTCTCAGTCGGTAGAAGACCATACAAATCACTTATAGATTGTTATGGATACACTAAGAAAGAGTAAATTGTATGCCAAATTCTCAAAATAGCTCTTCACCATGGGGAGCTCCGGTGCTGTTCGTTAAGAAGAAGGTCGGGACCCTTCTACTGTGCATAGATTATCGGGCCCTGAATAGGTTGACGGTCTGGAATACTTATCCCTTACCAAGGATAGACGAGCTATTTGACCAGCTGGAGGGAGCCCATTAGTTCTCAAAGATGGATCTAAGATCCGGGTACTACCAGCTTCGCATTCGGGAGGAGGACATCCCGAAGACGGCCTTTAGCAGCAGATATGGGTTGTACGAGTTTACCGTGATGCCGTTCGGGCTCACGAATGCACCCTCTGCATTCATGGCCTTGATGAATCAGGTGTTTGAGGAGTATCTGGATGTCTTCGTCATCGTATTCATCGATGACATCCTTATCTATTCAAGGACGGAGGAGGAGCACGTGAGACATCTAGCCTTGACCTTGGGGAAGCTGCAGGAGCAGGAGATGTATGCCAAGTACAGCAAGTGCCAGTTTTGGCTAAAGGAGGTGGCCTTTCTGGGCCATGTCATCAGTGGAGCAGGTCAGGCAGTGGATCCGGCGAAGGTCCAGGCAGTACGGGATTGGCCACCACTAAAGTCGGCCTCAGATGTTCGAAGTTTCTTGGGACTTGCTGGTTACTACCGGAAGTTCGTAAAGGGGTTCTATCAGATTTCCCTCCCTCTTACGTCTCTGATGAAGAAGGAGTCCCCTTTTATCTGGACGCCTCGATGCGAATCTGCCTTCCAGGAGCTGAAGGATCGTCTCACCTCGGCTCCCATCCTTGCTCTTCCATCAGGGAAGGAGGGATTTCAGGTGTATACAAATGCTTCCTATCAGAGGATGGGTGCCGTTCTGATGCAGAACGGGCACGTAATAGCCTATGCCTCCCGTCAGTTGAAGAAGCACGAGCAGAACTACCCCGTGCACGATTTGGAGATGGGGGCAGTTATTTTTGCTCTTAAGATCTGGCGAAACTATCTCTACGGAGTACATTGCGATATCTTCTCCGACCACAAGAATCTGAAGTACGTCGACACCTAGAAGGAGTTAAACATCAGGCAGAGACGGTGGGTGGAATTTCTATCGGACTACCAGTACACCATGCACTACCATCCGGGGAAGGCGAACGTGGTCGCAGATGCTCTGAGGCGGAGAGCGAGTACAACCGGAGTAGGACCGCAGCTGATGGCCTTGGAGTTGGTTAGATCATTTGAGGAGATGCAGAATTCACTAGTGTTTGAGGATGACCCGGAGCTATACATGGAGTACCTGGGGTCGATGGTTACTACTGATGATATTCGAGACCGCATCAGAGATGGGTAGATGCTGGATGAGAGAGCTGTCGATATTCCGAGCCTTGGAGGAAGGCACGACAGGAGATTACTCTTTGAGGGATGGTCTCCTGTGTTTCCGAGGCAGAGTCTACATACCAGCAGGAGGACGGATCCGGGAGGACATTTTGACGGAAGCTCACTGCAGCCGGTATTCGGTACACCCGGGGATCACCAAGATGGTAAAGGATTTGAAGAGGACGATGTACTGGCCGGGTATAAAGAAGGATATTACGTACTTTGTGACGCATTGCGAGGCCTGCCAGCTCGTGAAGGCGGAGTGTAGGAACCCGGCAGGCTTGCTGCAACCACTTCCGGTGCCGGAGTGGAAATTTGAGGATATAGCCATGGACTTCATACATGGGCTACCTCGGTCCTGTGCGGGGAATGACTCGATCTGGGTGATAGTGGACATGCTAACAAAGGTGGCCAGATTCATTCCAGTGGCGAAGGACGCACCGGCTAGTGTACTAGTACAGAGGTTCATTGAGCAGTTTGTGCGTTATCATGGGGTGCCCAAGACTATCGTTTCGGATCGGGATGGGTGGTTTACATCCAGGGAATGAAGGTCAGTCCAGGCCCATCTGGGTTCTCGGTTGACATTCAACACAGCTTTTCACCCTCAGACCGACGGGCAGACAGAGCGCACCAACCGTACACTGGAAGATCTGTTGCGACTGTGTATTTTGGACCGTGGCAAGCCTTGGGAGAGGTTGCTGCCACTGGTCGAGTTTTCGTACAACAACGCCCATCATTCCAGCATAGGCATGGCTCCATACGAGGCGTTGTACGGAAGGAGGTGCAGGACCCCACTATCATGGGTTCAGGATGAGGATCCGCAGGCACTAGGCTCGGAGTTTGTGGGAGACACAGATGCTCAGATTAGATTGATCCGGGATAGGATGTTAGAAGCCCAGAGCATACAGGCCAAATACAACGATGCGAGGCACCGTCATGTGGAGTTCCAGGTGGGAGACTAGGTTTTCTTGAAGATACGGCCGATGCACGGAGTCTCACGGGTTCGCGGGCGGAAGAAGCTCAGCCCGAGATATATGGGGCCTTATAGGATCCTGGAGCGGATCGGCCTCTTAGCCTATAGACTAGAGCTACCAACGGAGTTAGCGGGATTGCATGACGTATTCTACGTCTCCTCACTTCGGAGGGCTCTGCTATGCCCTGAGCAGCTGATTTCCTCGGCAGATGGCCCGGTGGCCTCGGATCGGTCAGTCAACTTGGAACCTATCAGGATTGAAAATACAGTAGTGCGTGTCTTGCAACGGAAGAAGGTTCCGTTAGTCAATGTTTTGTGGAACAATCATGGGTAGTAGGAGTATATATGGGAGCCACAGAACTTGATGCGGCAAAAATACGCGGAACTTTTTCGTCAGGTATACCTCACAACCCCTCTGGACAATCAATTTGCTTTCCTGTTTTAAAGCAATAGGACTGAAATTTCAAGAATAGGGGCTAATCTTTTGTTTATTGGGGTGTATATTCCTAGTTAATTGGGCGAATTAATCTTAGATTTGAAACCACACAAAGCAAACATAACGTAGAGATGTAATCTTTCAATTTTGATGGGATGTTACAAGCTTCTTTTTCCCGATTAGTGTCTCGTAGGCTTAACCTTGATTTCGGGGACGAAATCATTGTTTTGTTTATTGGGATTTGTAACATCCCATTTTCGGCTAGACCCCTAGAGGTGGTTTTGTCATAACAGAACCTTAGGAAACCCAGAAATTGAAGATTATCGACAAAAAATTCGAGTCAAGGGGTGGTCACGCCCGTGGCCGACCCGTCACGCCCGTGACCTAGGGCGTGACCCCTTCGACGATCGTCAACCTCAGGAAGACAATCGTCGAGCTCAGAAATGTCAACATGGGCCTGACACACCCGGGACCGGTCTGTCATGCCCGTGACCGGTCCGTCACGCCCGTGATCTTGGAATGGCGTTGAGTGAGCTAAGCTCACTCAATCCCGTGGGCTAGATGGCGTTGAGTGAGCTTAGCTCACTCAAAGCCATAAGCAGGATGGCGTTGAGTGAGCTTAGCTCACTCAAAGCCATAGGTTGAAGGGCATTGAGTGCACTGACTGCACTAAACGCCATCTGGTGTCGGCAGGAATGGAGTTGAGTGAGCTGAGCTCACTCAACGCCGTAGACTGGATTGGGTTGAGTGAGCTTAGCTCACTCAACGCCGTAAACGGTCAGGCGGGATGTCATTGAGTGCGTTGAGTGCACTCAACGCCATAAGCTGAAGGACATTGAGTGCACTGAATGCACTCAATGCCATTTCGTGTTGTCTGGATGGCGTTGAGTGAGCAGAGCTCACTCAATGCCATAACCTGGACGGCGTTGAGTGAGTTAAGCTCACTCAACGCCATCATCTAAAAATACATATTCCGGGTGGCGTTGAGTGAGAAGAGCTGACTCAGCGCCATAATCCGGATGTCTTTGAGTGAGTTGAGCTCACTCAATGCCATAGTCTGGAATGGTGTTGAGTGAGCAGAGCTCACTCAACACCGTAGCCTGATGGCGTTGAGTGAGCTGAGCTCACTCAACGCCATTATACTTAGACTTTTTCTGGCATTTTTTTTTATTTCCAGTTGGGTACTGGTTTAGCTAAACCGGGCCAGTTCAGGAGTGAGCCGTCTTCTCCAATAAGACCTGATAAGTTTCATTTGATTTAAGTTGACTAGTCATGCTGTGCCACGTGGACCGCCGGTTTTGCAAAAGGACGGTTGCGGCCATGGCCGAAAGCTTGTAGTCACGGCCATCAATGGCATTTGATTCCATGACTCTTTCCCTTCCCCTGAAACTACTGGATTCAACTCCTCTCAGGGAGAGGAGGAGTTTCCAGCCCTCCTCCAGCTGTCATAGGGCCGATTCAGCCCCCCTCCATCATGGTCGAGCCAAGCTTTTATGGGCCATTAATGGCCACCAGCTTTTGGCCGATCCCCCTTCTTGCCCAAGCTTTTAAAGACCTTTAGAGGCCCAAGGGGAGTTTTTCCCAGCTGTTACCCAAAGTTTTCGAGCCTCCCCTTGCTGTTGAAGAATTTCCGGCGACGCCACCACCGCACAAATGGCTTCCCGACGGTCTGCATGCCTCCAGCCCGCGAACAAGGTCCTCCTCTACCTCTTCTTCTATGGATAGATCTTAGAAATCATTAGGAGAGATATCGGGCTTAAAAGAGCTGGATCGGGTGAGTGTTTCCATGGTTTTTCGGAAATTTCAAGGTGGCGGGTTCGCCGGAAACCGCCTCTCCGGCGGCTGTGTCGCCGCCCGACAGTAGCCCTCACCTCAACAAAGGTGGTGGTGGTGGTGGTGGTGGCCGGCCAGGGAGACGGCTGGGTGGCCGGGAAATATCTTTAGAAAAGCTACAGGAAGTGTTTGATTTTCTGATGATGTTCGGGTTCGGGTAAAGAAGAAGGTGAACACTAGCATTTAGTTATATTATATAATGTATAGTTAGGAATTAATTCCCTTTACTGTACACTAGGTTAAAACTGAAAATTATAGCCCGTAGGTGCTGAAACATAAAAAGTAGTCAACATAGAAAATGTTGCCCTTGAAGTCTAGTTTAATTTAAATTGATTTCACTCGATTTGGAGTCCTGGTTAGACCACAGCATACTTTTTGGTGAGGTCTATCCATAGGGCTGTCTTGACTTTAGAAAAATTCCCCACTCCAATCCAATCATCAAAATGACTTGAAATTTGGGGTGTGGCCTAATCTTACCTATATCTAGGTGCTATCCAAAAATTAGGATTTTTGGAAAATGTTTTTCTATAGTTTTTAGAAAAATTCTATAATCCTAGCATAATTTAAGTAGATGGCTAAATGACTTCCAAACCCTCCCAAATTTTGGTGAGTGTACCCTGGGATTATCATAAGGTTCTGGTAAAAATTTAATCTCATTTGGAGATGTTTTGATTAGGTTTGTGTCCAACCCTAGGTTGATCCTTATAGGATAATTTAGAATCAAACACCCCCCTCGGTATTTGGGTGGTCATATCACCTCAATAGAGGCTGATATTTTGTACAAAGGCTATTTAGGGAATGACACACCCTCCAAGGGAGTTTGGGGTGGTTTGGTGTAGGGTAGCCCTAGAACCCTAGGGAAAATCCCTTAATGGTGGTTTTTGGGGTTGTAAAGGTCATGGGGTCAAATGACCTTGGATTGACTTAAAATTTGGTGTAGAAAACCTTATGGCTAATATAGCTCTCTGGACAAAATTTTAGGGTATTTGGAGACAGCCAGGCCACCTAAAATCCTAACCCTAGTTTAGGTCACTAACTTTATTTTGAATTATTAAGCTATCTAATGAACTTCAAATCAAGTAAAGTTTGGGCAAAGTGATTTTCTGGTCCAAATGGCCATGATATAATTTTGTTGAGATTTTTGGGTTAATTTATACAGTACTTCATTTACAACCCTAGTTGTGCCCTAGATATTTATTTTGATGATTCTGGAATTTCTGTTCACTGGAATGTTATGAAATCTTGGATTAGGGCATCTTATATCATGTTATACTTTCTTTATTTTTCTTGGAAATTTTAATTGATTATTTTGGGTACACATTTCTTTAACATACTAGTTGTGACATGGAGTCAAAAAGACAAATAATGTCCAATTACTATCTGAAAAATTATGAACTTTGGTCAGTGGGTGTTTAAAGTTATGCTAGTCACCCTGTAATTTTTTATGGAATTTTAGATGATTTAAAATAGCATCTCCTTCTCTAAGCTAGGAAACTCGGTATTTTACATTAAAATAGTTTCAGAGCCCAAATATTCGATAAAATTATGGGACTTGGATTCTGATGGTTTTAGGTCTCCATAAAGCTTGTATAATTTTCTTGGGTTTTTTGGATACATATTTACAGTACTTCCTTCATAATATAGTAGAAATGGCCTAAAATGGTAAATTAGGAAATATAGGCCTAAACACCTCTGGAATTTCTCAAAACTTGGAATTATTGTTTAAATGTCTCATAGGATTTTTACTGATTTTATGATGATTTATTGTTGGCTCATTAGTGCACTTCATGTTCATACTAGGGCATTTGGAATCTTAGAATAAATAAATTAAATGCCCGATAAATAGGAAAATTTAAAAATCTTGGTCTTAGCTATATTATGTCACGATAGACCTCCAGTAAATATTATAGGAGATTCTGAAGACAATTTGGAGTACCTCCCTTTATACTCCTCACGTATCTTAGGATGGTCTGCATATAGTAAACCACGGAAACTGAACTAGAGCGAATAATGAACTTTGGGAGATGGAATTTTGGTAGTTGCTGGTTGGTTAGGGCAAGCTAAGTTTAAGTCCATTATTGGAGGTCAGGATAAGTAGAGTGTGAGACTTGTTAAGGTTAAGAGGTGTACGGGAACGACGAAAAGATCGTCCACCCCGGGTAGGAGTGGAAGAGTCTTAATACGCTAGGGCTAGATCTAACGTAACTTAAAAAAGGGATCGGGTAATGGGTATCAACCGATAACAATAAGTGCCTTGCGAAAGGGAACGGTGGGCTTCAGCTACCACCATAGTTCCTAGTGCCCTTTGAGAGCCCTTCACGGGGAATACCGGGGGCAGTCCTGGGCTAACATAAACTGTAGAAATAATAATCTAAAGAGCAACTAGTATAACTAGGGTTGCACGTACACACACCCCGGTAGCTAGGAAGGTAGAATAAGTTGCTTTGGTTGCCATTCAGACGGTAGCTCTGAAGGTAGATGCACGGACGGGACAGTCCGGGGAGCCGAGGGCTCGAGGGTTGGAGTACAGAATAAAGGTGGTGGGTCTTCGATATCTGATTGCCATTCACACCGGCATCGGTATGTTGACTCGGCGGTGTGGGACACTTAGCCAAGAAAGTCTGGTGGGTATAGCCAGCAGTAGTACGCAGATACTCTAAGTTGTGTTCTTCTAGGGGCGTACGGAAGGGCTAGGCCCGGTATTGTGGATACCCGCCTAGGAGTGGGGGGCCCGACCCACTATCTCCGTTTGCCACTATGGAGGTTCCTTGGAGTGAAGCTAGCTGCCCGAACAGGGGGAACTAAAGGTCTGTGCGCATAGAGTCGTGTGCGTGAGTTGCACTTGCATGAATCATGGCATAGCATATCACTACACTCATATTTGCATACAACCGACACCCCAACGTAAAAATCGGTATGGGACTTTTTATAAGATGGGAGCCTTGCAGAAGACCCCTTAACTTATAAGTTTGTATGGGTATTCATATAAGTTAAGGTTACTTACTTCTTTATTTTTGTTCTATGTCTGCCTTCTTATATATCTACCACTTATTACATGTTTTCTTTATTACTTACTGCCGTAGAATTTCTAGTTGTACTTTGTTCTAGTTAGTTGTTAGAATAACTCCCCTTTCATCTTCTTGATTATTCTCTACCTTTGTAGCTTCCCTTTACTCCTCTCTGCTCGGTGCTAAGGAGCCATGGGGGGAGGGGTAGGGGATGATAGGGCTTAGTATTTATGACTAATGGTTTTCGAACCACAACATAACAGGAGCTCCGTATGGGAGACAGGGACCAGCAGTCCAGGGACCAGCACCAGCGGAGTACGGTGCGCATGGAGGTGGGTCAGTTTAGCACCGGTGCACCTACGACCAGCTCCGTGAGTGATTAGTACCTTTATGGTTCTGCGATGAGTGATTTGTAGTGAGGACTCTGATGTACCGGGCTCGAGCCCGTTTATCTATGTTTCATCTGAACCGTATCTTGCAGTACTTCTATTATCTATTTCCTGTTATTATCTACTGATGGACTGGATGTGATTTCACTTTTATACCTGCTTCTGTGGACTTGTTTACATTTATGTGTAATTACTTCTCTCTCTTGTGATCGAAAAGGGCCGGCAGAATATGCGTTTTGTAGTGGCGGCCTTCCCGTGAGTCGGTGCCACCGCAAAGCGGCAGTTCTGGGCTAAGACCCCGGTGTCAAGAAAAGGAAAAAAAGGGGGTCTTACAGGTTTCTCTCAAACTTTTTTTGATTAAAATCTAATTTTCTCTTTGAAAACCATTTCTCCCCTTATTATGCCTTACTTGGCATGATTGCTCATAAATGAACCCATGTCAATGGGAACAAGATTTCGTTCCGTAAAAATAGGCATCCAATATTTAAAAAGATTATATGTTATGGAGTAAGAGGATAAAATTCATTACTCCTATATATATACATTGGGTTAATTTGAAGTTATTCAAATATTTATATGTTAGGAAAATAGGATTTCATTTTCCTAAAACATCAAAAAATTATTATTAGAGGTTTGAGAAAAAATTGCCTCACCTCTAAATCTAAGCTCTCTTCATAAACCAAAATACCCCTAGCCAATTTCAATGATTCTAGACTAAATTTAAAATCATTTTGAAAGCATAATTTTTAAATTGCATTATTTCCCATAAAAATCCCATAAGCTAAAGTTTCTATAATTCCAAACTATTTTTGTTAAGCTAACGATTAAAAAATTTTGCTTCTATTTGATTACATCAAGAAGTCTTTTGGTCAAACTTTTCCTCTATTTAAATCATGTTCATATTTTTAGGACTTAACTCTTATGCCCCGTATATTTATTTAGATCTATCTTTTAATTAATTTAAGCGGTAGCTAAATTTAGGATTTCTTTTAATTCCCTATAAGTTCATCTCAACTTTTGCTCTGGAATAGCAAAAACTTAAGTATGGGGGTACTTGATAAGTTGTAAATATACGTATTTTTCAGTACTTCTATTAGTTTGTTTTAGTTTATTTTCATTGTTTTTAGTTATTTTTTTCAAAAAAATGTTTTCTTTTTGTATATAATTTCCTAACTTAACTTAAAATTGTTTTCTTGAATATTTCAGGAAATTGTCGAAAAATCACAAGACACGCCTGTGTCCCATGCCCGACATGCCCGTGTCACGCCCTCGACTTTCAACCTTCATCAATCCCAGCTCGACGTTCCACGGTCGACCTACGTCAAAACCTTCCAGACACGGCCGTGTCCAAAAATGACACGCCCGTGTCCAGCCCTGCTCGACGTTTGTCGACCCCAACTCAATGCTCGACGCTTCCAGCAACACTCAGCGCTTTACCGAACATGCTCGTGTCCCTATTTACACACCCGTGTCGATACTATTTGAAGTTCAACATTCGTCGATCGACGCTTGATGCCTTCACCAGTCATATCTTTTTAACACGCTCGTGACCAACAGCTTCCAGAAATTGACCAGTTACCAGAATTTTGCCATCTTCAGCAAGCCAGCCTAACATGCACCCCGATACGCCAGTGTCCAGCCCGAGTTGTAATACCCTAAAACTCAAAAGAGGAACGTGTGACATTTGAGCCATGTTTGGGTCTTGGTAAGGTGAACGCGGCCTGTGATACAAGCGTATCACATGGTTGTGTCGTGCTCGGGTCATCGAAGCGAGGTTGACAAGAGTTGAGTGCTGGGAACACGGTGTAGGACACAAGCGTGTCCCAGGGCATGTCCCAGGGTGTGTCAAGCACACGGGCGTGTCATATGGCCGTGCCCTCTTCTGGAAGTTTTGGTCCTGTGTCGATTGAGGGACACGACCCGGAACACGGGCATGTATCGATTGACATGGGCATGTCAAAGTTGACACGGGTGTGTCTAAGCCCGTGTCCTAATTGGGACGTGACAGTTTCAGCGTCGATTGCGACACACAGCCCAAGACATGGGCGTGTCCAAGGGTGACACGGGCGTGTCACAAGCCGTGTCGCAGGACGTGTCCTGTTCTAGATTTCCTGGTTTATGACGAGTGTGGAACACGGCCTTGGACACGGGCGCACTGCAAGCCGTGTTTGGCCCAGTAATTTGATTTTAAGTGCGAATCGTGGCCGTCTATTTCCTAATTTTGGGATCCAAGGGCTCATGTTGGTGTATGTTGGGATTTAAGCCGGGAATAGGGTATCTAAACCCTCATTTCAAGTGAGCATTCTCTTTCTAAGACTTTAGAGAGAGGGGAGAGCAAGGAGGAAGAGGAAAAGGAAATCTGGCTGCTAGAGAAGCTTCGGAGCCCCGATTCTCGATCTGAGTCAGGATCTGCGAAGGCGAGGCCGATACGGTGCTTTCCATACGACTAAATCATCATGACGCCGAAGAGAAATGCTATGGTAACGATTATCTTCTTAGATATGTGAAGTCCCCTTTTCTTCTTGCATAGGAAGCCCGCTCTCGCGAGTATGCGGTGAGTTTGAGGTATTCCTTTAGGTAGACATGAATAGTCCCCGTTGTTTTGCATGTAGAGTCCGGAATCGAAGTACAGACATAGGTATGGTGTGTGAAGCTTACCCAGACAAGTTGGTCTGGATCGGTGATATTTTATTATGCATGAATGGTCAGAGAAGTCTCCGTGCCGATAGTTGTTTTTGGGTTTTCTACGCGATAGATTGCATCAGGGAATCTTGGGGATTAACTCCAAGATGCACCCGGAAAACTGGGCAGAAGCAAGATTCTACCAACTTGGTTGCCTGGGAGCTAACTTGTATATAACTGGGTTATGTAAGATTTGTGTAATCGCTTTGGGACTTAGGGAAGCTTGACCCGCGCATATGGATTAAATTGACGTTGCTGTGTGAGCAACGGGTTAGGCGGAACCGTACCCGCTCGGTGTCGTTCGGTTAAAGATACCTAATGTAGGTGGCACTTACCGTTGGCATAGAGGGAGGGTCTTAGGCTTAGGCCGGAAGGACAATCATGCTCATGAGATTTTCCATCCTAGAGGCGGTGGTGGACCGAGTTCACCGTGTAAGTTCCCTGAGAGCACGGGGCGTGCGGCCGTGTATGCCTACGCCTGTTGTAAAGTGTGCTTAAATTGTACTTTCGTTATCCTATTTGTTTATACTAATGCATTGCAAGGAAGGAGCACCGCCACCCCAAGTAAATGGGTGGGTTCATTGTATTTTGGTCATCTTTAGTTGACCATTGCTTTTGTTTTCCACCGTAGGGTGGAATGTTGTTTGCAGGTACTGCGGAGCTGAGTGGAAAATAGTGGGCTAAAGCCCTTGTTGCAGTGTTGGCCCTCAAAGGCTGAAGTGTATTGTTTACTTTATTCTCATGTGTGACCGGCCTGCGTGTCGTTGTATGGAAGACACATTTAATTTAAGTGAACTTTTGTAAGGCCATAAGGCCCAGTACTTGGTGTATTTGTACGTTCACTCCTAATTGGGTTCGTTAGTGGACATTCATGCATTTAGCTGGGTTCTTTCTTTACAACTTATTAATTTGCTTCCGTTAAAATGTACTCTGTGTAGGATGTGTGATTGGAAGAATGGTTTCATTGATTAAGCCACCGGTCTGTCCGTGGTATATGACGTCGGGCCCCGGCCGGACCTACTGCTATATGCTATGTGACGGATAGGGGTGTTATAATTTGGTATCAGACTACCAGTTTCGGTCATGCTTAACTGAATTCATGGGCAAATTCTTTTAAGGGGTGGTGAGCACATGTGTGCGCGTCATCATTATAATATAAAAAGAACCCATGAATGTCCACTTAGGAATGAAAATACACATATTTGAGGAACCCGCGTGTTCCTATAATTGCTTTTTGCAATATTGTTCGATCACTTAATGGTGTTTTGTACGACTATAGTTTACCAGGAGTGGTGCAGGGCCATCAGAATGACCGGTTTTTGAGGCAAGTAACGCACCAAACGTTGGGCCTGAAATACCTCCCACAGCAGAAACCATATGATTAGTGACTGAAGTGGCGTACGCTATGATCAATGCTCAGCCTGCAAGACCAGTGAAGCAACCTGCTCCTACTGTGGAGAAAGTACTGCTCAAAGCGGCGGAACTGAGGAGGGTTGAGCAAGTGGTAGTGGAGACATTGATGCCCAGGAGAGAAACTAAAAAGCAGCTAAAGCATGTTATGGGATTCAATCCTTCGGTGTTCTTGGGGACGGGAACCCCAACCCTAGATGAAGATTGGCTCTCCCGAATAAAGAGAGTCCTGACAGCTACGGAGATAGAGGAGTGGTAGAAGTCGACTATATCCACTTTCTTGTTAGACGACGATGCAAGGCTGTGGTGGGAAGGTTTGGAACTACACCACTTGGTGGGGAGGCAAATCACAGATGTCTCGATGGAGGAGTTTTTGAGACTATTCTTGGCAAGGTATCTTCCCTCGACTCAGAGGATTGCGATGGAGAACGAGTTTCAGAAGCTGGTGCAAGTAGAGAGTAGCATGGACGTGTACCTCCACGAATTTACACGCTTGGGTCGGTATGCAAGCTCTACATTCGCTGATGAGGAGTGAAAGACAAACCGATTCTATGAAGGTCTAAGGGATGACCTAAGGCTACTGCTCTTGGGGCCTATGACGCAGGTTTTTCTAACCTTGGTCAATATGACCCGGTCATTGGAAAAGGATATGAGGAATGTGCATTCTAAGAAGGACTTTACTGCTAAGAGGACAGAGTTCAAGGTGCCGACTACCTCAAAGTCTAGTTATCGTAAGTTCGGTAAGAAGGCTAGAACTTTGGGTCAAACCCCTTTTTCTGGTGCTTCGGGGGCAACTACAGGCCGAACCCTGGGAGCATACTATAATTGTGGGAAGCCGGGGTATTTTGCCCGTGACTGTTGGAGCAGACGTCCAAAGTCCGAGAGGAAGTCGGGAGCAACCTATGAGGAACAGGGGAAGGCAGTGGAGTCAACTGCATCCCATTATACTCCAACTCAACCAAGAGTCTGCAACCTTGGCCAGCAGGAGGCCATAAAACAAGCGGATGTTGTAACACGTATGATTTAAATTTATAGCAAGTTAGCTTTAAATACTTGTTACCATGCGCATGTTAGCTTACTACAGTTTTTACAAGGCTTTGTATTGAATTTCGATAATCCGGCGAGAGCACTCTTTGATACGGGAGCTTCGCACTCCTTTTTGTCCGAACGATTTATATCACACATCGGAGTACCTTCTTTGATGGCAAAGGACAAACTGGATGTGTTGTTGCCTAATGGGTGTTCAATGCGCGCAGATAGAATCTATTGCATAAAGATACGGATTGGGAGTCAGGAGTTCGACTTACAAGCGTCGTTACTGCCGTTGGTGGAGTTCGACGTAATATTTGGTATGGACTAGCTCTCGGAGCAGCAGACATACATTAATTGCAATCGCAAGGAGGTCAAGTTGGGAACGGGTCGTGAGATGACTTTTGTAGACTTGAAAGGGTCGAGCAAGACGTTGATGTATGCTCTTCAGGTGGTTAAGGCAGTTCGGGCCGGTGCAGAGCTATTCTTCATGCTAGTGGAGGCTTCGAAGCCTAAGCCTACTTTGGATAGTATCTCAGTGGTATTCGAGTACCCTGACGTATTCCCTAACGATCTCCCTGGAGCCCCACCGCAGCGAGAGATTGACTTCACAATTGAGCTAGTGCTAGGTTCCAAAACTGTGTCACGCTCTCCATATTGGTTAGCACCTAAGGAGATGGAGGAACTGAAGGTTCAACTAGAAGAGCTTTTGGAGCAGGGTTATGTGCGTCCAAGTTTGTCGCCTTGGGGCACACCGATCCTCTTTGTTAAGAAGAAGGGAGAAATTTTGCGGCTCTGTATCGATTATAGAGAGCTGAATAAGTTAACGGAGAAGAACAAGTACCCAATCCCAAGGATTGATTATCTATTCGATAAGTTGGTTGGGTCATCGGTGTAGTCTAAATTGGATCTTAAGTCCAGGTATTTTCAGACGAGGATAAGGGAAAGTAATATCCCCAAGACTGCGTTCAGCATGAGATATGTGCATTATGAGTTTACTGTCATGCCGTTTGGGCTGACTAATGCACCATCAATGTTCATGGATCTGATGAATAGAACGTTCAGAGAGTATTTGGACCACTTTGTGGTCGCCTTCATCGACGACATATTTGTGTACTAACAGTGCGAAGAGGATCACTTCAAGCATTTGCATTTGGTGATGGAGACGTTGAGGAGGAACCAACTATATGCCAAGTTCTCCAAATTAAATTTTTGGTTGTCCTCGGTAGCGTTCCTTTGTCTTATAGTCAGTGTAGAAGGGATTGCGGTGGATCCGACCAGAATAGTTACGATACGTGAGTGGCCTGTGTTGTGTTCAGTAGCGGAAGTCCGGAGTTTTCTGGGGCTTGCCAGCTACTACAGGCGCTTCGTAGAGAACTTCTTGCGGATTGCGTTACCCCTCATGACTTTGACGAGGAAAGATCAAAAGTTTGTGTGGTTGCTGGAGTGCGCGCAAGCTTTCGAAGAAATGAAGAGTCGGTTGACCACGACACCTATTCTATGTTCGTCGGTTGGGACCTAAGGCTTTGAGATCTACAGTGATGCTTCAGGCAGTGGTTTGGGTTGTGTTCTACTATAGTACGGGAGAGTGATAGCTTATGTCTCGCGCCAGCTGAAGGTGCATGATAAAAATTATCTGGTCCATGACTTGGAGTTAACGGTTGTGATATTTGCTCTGAAGCTGCGGAGACATTACCTGTACGGGGCGAAGGTCGATATCTATACCGACCACAAGAGCCATAAATACTTATTAGATAAAAAAGATCTAAACATACGGCAGTAGAGATGGATGGAGTTCCTGGGGGACTACACATTCATGATTCACTATGTGCCTGGGAAAGGCAATGCAGTTGCGGACACATTAAGTCGTAGGGCTCCTGCGCGGGCCAACTGTTTGTCGGTTCATGACGAGCGATTGATTTGGGAGCTGGATGCATTAAAGATCTCTTATGTGGAGAAGCAGACTAGTGCCGAAGAACAACTAAACTAGACAGAGGTGCAGTATGACCTGACTAATCGGATTTGGCAGGCGCTAGAGTTGGATAACAACATGAAGCAAATCTTGGATGAGGCTTTGGATGGGTAAAATTCACAGTTTAATGTTATTGATGGACTCTTATGGAAAGACAGTCGTTTGTGCGTCCCTGATGTGGGTAAATTGCGGGATGAATCGATGTACGAGGCACATCATACCAAGTACTCGATTCACCCGGGGAGCACGAAAATGTATCAGGATATGAAGAAGTTGTTCTGGTATCCAGGATTGAAGAAGGACATGACACTTTACGTGGCGAAGTGTCAAATGTACGCCTTGGTTAAGGTGGAGTGCCAGAAGCCCAGAGGTTTCTTGAAGTCACTGTCTATCCTGGAGCGGAAGTTCAATGACATTTCTATGAATTTTGTGCATGGTTTTCCCAGATTACAGAAGGGGAATGACGCCATCTGGGTGATTGTAGATTGTTTAATGAAGGTGTCACACTTCATTCCGAATAGGAAGGATGATTCGGTGGAGAAACTGGCTAAACTATATGTGGATAACATTGTTCGACTACACGGTGTACCCCGCATCATCGTGAGCGATCGAGATGGACGATTCACATCCAATGATTAGAGGCTGGTGCAATAAATGTTGGGAACCAAGCTGAGTTTCAGCACAGCCTTTCATCCGCAAACGGATGGTCAGACTGAGAGAGTTCACAGGACGAGGGAGGACATGCTCTGTATGTGCGTCCTGGATTTCAGGAAGCAGTGGTAAGATAACATATACTTGCTGGAATTTGCGTACAATAACAGCTAACAAGCGAGTATTCAAATGGTGCCCTTTGAGGCCCTTTATGGTATAAAATGTCGCACATGGTTAGAAACAGGTGAGATGAAGCTTTTTAAGAGGCAGGAGGTGGAAGATGCAACATCATTGGTTCGAACTTTTCGAGAATGGTTGCTAATCGCTCAGGACTGACAAGCTAAATACTATAATGCCAAGCATCAGAATGTGGAGTTCGCTTTTAGCGACTAGATGTATTTGAAGATCAAGCCGTTTAAGGGTGTCTCATGGGTACGACACTTGAAGAAGCTAAGCCTAAGGTACCTTGGACTGTTTGAGGTTCTGGAGTGGATTGGCAAAACAGCCTACCGACTGAAGCTATCAGCGGAGCTTAGTGGTCTACACGACGTATTCCATATTTCAGTTTTGCGGAGGGCAGTGCAAGAGCCTTCGCAAGTGATCGCGGTCGATCAAGTACCAGGTCATGCCGGGTTTACGATGAAGGTCAAGCCCGTACGCATTGAGGACTCGGAAGTCAAGCAACTACGTAACAAGGACAACATGATGGTCAAAGTTTTGTGGGACAACTGTGGTCGTGAGGAGCATTCGTGGGAGCGAGAGCAGACCATGCTCGAGGAGTATCCCGAACTCTTCTTTTCAGGTACCGTCTAAGTTTGAGTACTTAATTTTCCTTTATGTAATTTCGGGAAGAAATTCATTTAAGGTTAGGGGGGCGAATTGTAATGCCCCGAAACTAAAAAGAGGAATAGGCAGCGTTTGAGCCAAGTTTGGGTCTTGGTAAGGTGAATACGGCCTGTGACACGGGTGTGTCACATGGTCATGTCATGCTCGGGTTGTCGAATCGAGGTTGACGAGCGTTGAGTGCTGGGAACACGGCCTGGTACACGGGCGTGTCCCAGGCCGTGTCAAGCACACGGTATGTGACACGGGCGTGTCACATGGCCGTGTCGTCTTTTGGAAGTTTTTGTCCTATGTCAATTGAGAGACACGACCCGGAACACGGGCGTGTACTGATTGACACGGGCGTGTCGAAGTTGAAACAAGCATGTCTAAGCCTGTGTCTTGTTCCGGATGTGACGGTTTTAGCGCCGATTGAGGCACACGGCCCAAGACACGACCGTGTCCATGGGTGACACAGGCGTGTCACAAGCCGTGTCGCAAGCAGTGTCCTATTCTAGATTTCCTGGTTACGGCGAGTGCGGAACACGGCCTTGGACACGAGCATGTCGCAAGCCGTGTTCGACCCAGTAATTTGACTTTAAGTGCGAATCTTGGCCGTCTATTTCCTTATTTTGGGATCCAAGGGCTCAGGTTGGTCGATGTTGGGATTTAGGCTGGGAATAGGGTTTCTAAACCCTCATTTCAAGTGAGCATTCTCTTTCTAAGACTTTAGAGAGAGGGGAGAGCAAGGAGGGAGAGGAAGTTGAAATCCGGTCGCCGAAGAAGCTTCAGAGCCCCAATTCTCGATTCGAGTACAGATCTGTGAAGGCGAGGCCGATTCGGTGCTTTCCATCTGACTAGATCGTCATGGCGCCAAAGAGAAATGCTAGGGTAATAATTCTCATCTTAGACATGTGAAGTCCCCCTTTCTTCTTACATAGGAAGCCCGCTCTTACGAGTATGCAGTGAGTTTGAGGTGTTCCTTCGGGTAGGCATGAATAGTCCCCGTTGTTTTGCATGTAGAGTCCAGAATCAAAGTACGTACATAGGTATGGTGTGTGAAGCCTACCCGGACAAGTTGGTCTAGATCCGTGATGTTTTATTATGCATGAATGGTCATAGAAGACTCTGTGCCAATAATTGTTTTCGGGGTTTCTACGCGGTAGATTGCATCAGGGAATCTTGGGGATTAATTCCAAGATGCACCCGAAAAACTGGGTTGAAGCGTGATTCTACCAACTTGGTGGCTTGGAAGCCAACTATACATAACTGGGTTATATAAGATTTGTGAAATCGCTTTGGGACTCGGGGAAGCTTACCCATGCATATGGCTTAAATTGACATTGTGGTGTGAGCAATAGGTTAGGCAGAACCACACCCGCTCTGTTTCGTTCGGTTAAAGAGACCTAATGTACGTGACACTTACCGTTGGCATAGATGGAGGTTCTTAGGCTTAGCCCGGAAGGAACAAAATGCTCACAAGATTTGCCATCCTTGAGGCGGTGGTGGACCGAGTTCACCGTGTATGTGCCCTGAGAGCACGGGGAGGGCGTCCGTGTATGCCTACACCTGTGGTGAAGTGTGCTTAAATTATACTTTTTCTATCCCATTTGTTTATACTAATGCATTGCAGGGAAGGAGCACCGCTACCCCAAGAAAAGCGGTGGGGTCATTATAATTTGGTCAGCTTTAGCTGACCGTTACTTTTGTTTGCCACCGTGCGGTGGAATGTTGCTTGCAGGTGCTGCTGAGCCGAGTGGCAAATGGCAGGCTAAAGCCCTTGTTGTAGTGCTGGCCCTCGAAGGCTGAAGTGTATTGTTTACTTTATTCTCAAGTGTGACCGGCCTGCATGCCATTGTATGGAAGACACATTTTATTTAAGTGAACTTTTGTAAGGCCATAAGGCCCAGTACATGGTGTATTTGTACGTTCATTCCTAATTGGGTTCGTTAGTGGATATTCATGCATTTAGCTGGGTTCTTTCTTTGCAACTTATTAATTTGCTTCCGTTAAAATGTACTCTGTGTAGGACGTGTGATTGGAAGAATGGTTTCATTGAGTAACCCACCGGTTTGTCCGTTGTTTATGACGTCGGGCCCCGGCCGGACCTACTATTATATGCTGTGTGACGGATAGGGATGTTACACGAGTCACCCCCGAAATTTTGCTTATAGATAGAACTTTTATGTAATGACCAAGGGTTCAATCTTTTGATCCATTTTGCTATTGGTCTGTTGCGAGGAGACTATTTGTGCTATATAAGGATAATTCCCCCCCCCCCCTCCTCTTTGTGTTTGTTTTAGCTTTTTTAATCAGACTTTTTACCTAATAAAATTTGTTAGCTTTTCATCCTTATATCGTTCTTGAATGTCTTTGAGTGCCTCTCTTTCAGCAATCTTATGTATCTTTATTTTTCATTTTTGTATGGGTGTGTGTGTGTATAAGTTCGATTTGTGGAATTTATGCTTTCAAATGAAAAAATCACTTAGTTTTATCTTAGATTTTGTCAAATTTACTAGTTGTTACTATAGTTTTTTTTCTATCTTATTCCTTAGTTGGGTTTAGATTTAGGATTTTTATGCTTTTATATTCATCCTTATGAATTTGTAAAAGGATTTTAAAAATGTTTTTGATTACTCTTTAACTTAGATTTTCCTTTTTAGGTTGTAAAATTTTTGCTTCTTTTTAACTTTCTTCCACTTTTAAAACCCTTTTACAAAGTTATAAGAATGGATTATGTGTTATTTCAATTTTTCAACCACTTTGATTTTCAAATTTACTTACAAACTCTTTTGCTCTTACAATTTTTATTTCTACTTTTTATGCATTTCCAGCAAATTCTAACGGTAAAAATTTAAACGTTTTAATTTTTCGATCACTTGCTTTTCTCTATTTTTGCTTGTGTGTGTGAGTGTATGAGTTAGTGTTTATTGCTTTCTTTCAATTATGTAGAGTTTGTGCGTGTGTGCATCTATTTCCTCCTACTCGTTCGAGTAGGACTCACTTTAATTTCCTGCCTACTCATTTGAGTAGGACTTACAATTTCCCGCCTACTCGTTTGAGTAGGACTTGTCATTTCCGGCCTACTCGTTTGAGTAGGACTTATCATTTTATTGCTTTTATTTCCCGCCTACTCGTTTGAGTAGGACTTGTCATTTCTTATCTACTCGTTTGAGTAGGACTTGTCATTTCAATTATGCAATTATTCCTTTTTTGGAACTTAGCTCTTTTTCCTTTATTAAGAGTTTGGTTGAGTGCGTGCGTTTTCGTTTTTAGTAGCTTTTCTCTTTCTAATGTTAGGTTGCCTTATCTCTTCTTATTTTTTGTAACCCTTCAGCGTTTAATTTAGAACTCCCGCCTCACCAAACTAATAATCCGTCCCCATTCCGATGCGTGTCTAATCATTCTTAGCCCTCGACATCAAAGAGCATTAGGACAAATGAAATCACTCTAAATAATTAAAGAATCTTTTTCTCACTTTAATTAAAGGGCTTACGGTTTGCCCCGGGTATACGATGTATAGAACCATATATCGATGTGTGGGCTCTATTTTCGTTATCCATACGCTAGCTAGACAAGAGGCCGTGTGTATGGACTGATCACCCTTGGGTAAAAAGAGTTGCGTGCATACCCTCGAGAGAGGAGAAGCGTAATTCTACCGGATTTGGTTCCCTAGCGTAAAGCGGGCATTAAGAGGAATCCTTCATCGGACGAGAGTTGGGTCGAATAGTCTTAATGTTCAGGTGTGCGATATTCCTAGAGCTAGGTGAGCTCAAGGTTTTTGAACCTACACAGCCAAGTTGCCTTTAATTAATTTGAAAACTAAGTTCTATTATTATTAAGAGTCATTTTAGTTTCGATCCGATTCGATGCCGAGCATTAACCCTTCATCGAATATTTTCTAAGTCTTTTTACAACTTTCTCTTTTAACCGCTTTAATTAACTAAACCCCAACAAGTTATTTTCAGTAAAATAATAGTCCCTCCGGAAGGAGTAGAAATAGTCAACAGACCCCGGGAATGATATGACCTCGATATTCCCCACCGGAATATCCTGTATTACTTGCGACAGGTGCACTTTCCTTCATAAAAATCTCACTGCGTGGAACCCCTTTCCCTCCGCGCGCATCAAAATTGCGATCAGCTTTGTCTTCAGCATAGCTAGAATCTGAGTATGCTTCATCCTTTAAGTGACCATTCCTCTAAAATTGAAGTCCCTTACCAGGCGCCGCTTTAACGTATTCCAATATTCTCAGGGTAGACTATAGATGATACTCTCTCGGAGGTTGCATGAACTAGCTAACCTTGCCTACCTCATAGGAGATGTCGGGTCTTATTATCGTGAGATAAATCTGTTTGCCAACCAGACGCCTGTACTTTATAACATCTGACAGAGGAGGCGAGTCGTCTTTCCAGGTTTTATCTTCTCTAGTAGCCACGGGGAATCGACCAGGTTTAGCCCCATTCAACCCCGTCTCTTTCAGATGATCAAGAGCATACTTAATTGGGAGAGGACGAAAGAATTGGGCTTTCGAGAGATTTCTATCCCTAGGAAGTACTTTGGGGAGCCCATATCCTTCGTGACAAGGTGTTGACGGACATGTTTCTTTGGCAGCGCTACCCCAGCCTGGTCATCACCCGTGAGAAGAATATCATCCACATATATAGCAAGAACCACCAGACCCAGTGCGGTTTTGCGAATGAATAACGAGTGATCAAGAGAGCTTCTTATTAAACCAATGGTTGCCACAATACCGCTGAACTTATCGAACCATGCCCGAGGGCTTTACTTTAGGACATAAATGGCCTTCTTCAGTCTGCATACGCGTGTCTTCCCCTGAGCAACATACCCAGGAGGTTGCTCCATGTAGACATCCTCTTGTAGATCACCATAGAGGAAGGAATTCTTGACATCCAGTTGGGAAATGGGCCAATCCCTATTGACAACCACAGATAGAAGAACCCGAATAGTGCTGAGATGAGCAACAGGAGAGAAGGTGTCAAAATAATCAATGTCATAGGTCTGAGTGAAGCCCTTAGTGATGAGGCATGCCATGTAACGATCCACACTGCCATCCAGACGAACTTCACAACAAAGACCCAGCGACACCAACAATATCGGTGACCAAAGGAGGAGGGACAAGAGTCCATGTACCCCGCTCAGTGAGGGTGGCAATTTCCTCATCCATAGCGCCCTTCCAATGAGGAATAGCAAGGGCGCCCTGGTAGGTGTTGGGAGTGGCAGTGGAAGAGATAACCAACACAAAATTCCCGCGATAATGGGTAAGATGAGGATAGGAAATAAAAGTAATAAGCGAATGCTGAGTACACGTCCGTACCCCTTTGCGAAAAGCAATGGAAAGATCCAGGTCATTGTGTTCATCAGCATCCGGTGCATTCGTGGAGGAGTGAGCTGGCCCGGGAGTAGAGAGATGGTGAAGGCGGAGAGAGAGGAGGAGATGGTGGACACGACAAAGGTGGATGGGTCTCGATGGGCGTAGACGAGATGGAGGAGTCAGTAGGAGGAGTAAGAATATCAGGAAGAAGGGATGAGTCAAAAGATAAATAGGACGGATTTTCGAAAAAATGTAACGTCCGCGGAGACGAACTGCTTCCGAAGAACAGGATGAAAACAATAGTAACCTTTATTAGTGGAAGAGTAACCTAGAAAAACAAACTTAGTGGCACGTGGGGAGAGCTTTTCACAAGTGGCGGAGGGAGCTTGCACAAAAGCCATACACCCAAATATACGCAGAGGAAGAGGGAAGGTTTCCTTGCTCGGATAGAGAATTGAGAACGGTGTGTGGTCGTATAGAACTGTATAGGTAATGGGGTTGATGAGATAGCAGGAGATAAGAACGACATAGCCCCAATAGGAGCGAGGAACCTGCATTTGTGTCATTAGCATTTGAGCGACATCAAGGAGGTGACAGTTTTTGCATTCAGCCATGCCATTTTGCTGCGAGTTATAGATGCAGCTAGTTTGATGAACAATTCCATTTTGCACACAAAAAGAATAAAAATCATGACTAAGATATTCTTTGGCATTATCAGAGCAAAAAAGCCTAATAGACGCATTAAACTGGGTTTTAATCATATAATAAAAGGATGTCCATACAGAGAATATTTCAGAGTGCTCTTTTAAGAGATACACCCACATACACTGAGAGAAATCATCGATAAAATTTACAAAATATGAACTACCCCGACCTATAATTAGGGTAGGAGCAGGACCCAAGACATCGGAGTGAACGAGATCAAAAGGATGGGAAGAGCCATGACCCTGCTTCAGCGGGAAGGAGGAGTGGTGATGCTTGCCAAGCTGACAGGCATCACAGTTGAGAGGATGACTGTGGGGAGGTAGGTGGGTCAGAAGCTGACGAAGAAGCCATGGAGGAGGATGACCAAGACGAAGATGCCATTGTAGAAGATCCGTAGAAGAACAAAAAATAGACAGAGCAGATACATTATCTAGGAAGTAGAGACCGCTGCTCTCAGTACTAGTAGCAATCGTCCTTTGGGAGAACAGATGCTGAAAAGAACAAGAAGTGGGAGTGAATGTGATGGAGTACCTTAGTTGCTTGCAAAGAGAATTAACAGATAACAAATTGCATGGAAACTAGGGCACGTAGAGGGTGTCCACCAGGCAAAGAGATGGAGTGACTTGAACCACTCCCGTCCCATTGACCGGTGAGGGAGAGCCGTCCGCAATGAAGACCAGGGGAAATCAATAATGTTTTTCTAGGAGAGAAAAACACTGAGGATTGCTGGTCATATGATTAACAGCACCAGAGTCAATCGACCTTTACCTTGAGCCACCACATGGGCACTACTTGAAGACATGACAACCAAGGCAGACTACTTCGAAGAGGAGGTGGAAGCATCACCAGAAGGGGGAAGATGCGGATGCTTTATCCAACAACTATCAATCGTATGGCCGATGCAACCATAGTGAGAGCAGAGAAAGCGGGAAGGTCCATGCCTGACGGATTGATGGTTGCGGCCACCAGAGCCACCCCGCTGAGTATGATGAGCATAGGTATTGGGGAGCGATGGGGAGGATAGCAGCGGATGCTGAAGTATAGAGGTAATAGCAGCGATGCAGGAAGCAGTGACATCTAAGGTGGGAGAATCCGCCTCGCCAAGGATTTGTTGATGGATCATGTTATAGGACTCCGAAGACAAAGAAGATAACACACAATGAAAAGCTCTTGGAAGTGCTTGTGTTGCTCGACCAGATCCACAGAGAATGGGCGGTTCTGAAGAATTTCGTCTCCCAGAGCCTGAACCTATTGGTAAGAAGTAGCATCAGATATGGAGGGACGAGCAAAGATGTCAGCATTGAGAGTATAGATGCGAGATGTCTGAGCCCCCTTGGAGTAAAGAGCGACAAGATGAAGCCAAGCCGCCTTTACTGTTTCATCATGGCGGATGACGGGAAGGCACTCATCCGAAAGGATGTTATCCAGCCAAGTGCGAACAAGATCGTCGCTAGCATCCCAGTCATCGAAGAGATTAGACTCAGGAAGAGGTAGGTTATCAGTGAGATGATGGAATTTACATTGTGAGCGAAGTAGAAAGGTGAAGGAAACACTCCAGTTTGGGTAGTTTGAACCGATAAGTTTGGAAACGGTACCAAGATTACCCGAAGGTGTAGGAAGAGGAGGGTGGGCCATGGGTAGAGTAGTAGTAGAGGAATTGGAGTGAGCAAGAGAGAAGAAGATAGCAGAGAGAAATGAAGCTGCTCGAACAGGGAAAGAGAGGCCGCGCGAACAGGAAAAGAGGCCGCACGAAATTAGGTCGCAAACACAGGTCGCAAACACAAGTTGTAAAGACAGGCCGCGAAGACAGGCCGTGAAGATAGGTCATGAAGATAGGTTATAAAGACGACAGTGAAGACAAGTCGTGAAGAATGGTCGCGAAGACAGGTCATGAAAGCAGGCCGCGAAGATAGGTCGCGAATAGAGAGAGAGAGAGAGCACAAAGAGATAGGTCGCGAAGAGAGAGAGAGAGAGCGCAAAGAGATAGGTCGCGAACACAGAGGGTAACGTTAAGGAAGAGTAGGAAATCGCGTGGACAGGGTGAAAGAAGGAAGGGACAAACTGCACGGTCATAAGTTGAACACAAAATCAAGCAGAAAAGATCGAGTCCTCTGGTACCATGTGCGAACAGATAAAGAGAATCCAAAATTTGGACAATAATAGAGTTTTTATTTCCAAAAAATGTGTGTAATACAAAGGTATGACCTCCTTTTTTTAGAATGGAGGAGAAGAGAGAGATTAAAAATAAGAAATATGAGACTAAATACATTTACGGTGACTAGCGGCTAAACAAGACTAAACCACATAGGTCGCTCGGTTAGACGAGAAAGCTAATCACCCAACCATAACGACAAGCCGCCAGAGGAGAACGCTAGACCTCCCCGGCTACCAAGCCGTTGAAGAGAAGCAACCAGTCCGCCCGACTATCAAGCCGCCAGAGTGAAACCATCAAACCACCTGGTCTCCAAACTGCAAAAGTCAAGTCGCCAGACCTCCTGACTATCAAGTCGCAAGAGTGAAGCCGCTAGACCGCCCGGTCTCCATACTGCAACAACTGCTTACTTCTAACTCCGTACACACTACAAGTGAAGCAACCCCAATCACACTAATTTATGTGCTCCAATAGTCAATCCAGAGGTGCACATAATAAAAGTAATGCCCTACTTTAAAATTTTAATTTTCTAAGATGATTAAATCTCAAATCTGAGTATATGGAGCTTAAATTTAATAGTACAAGAAGGATAGATGACTTGGTTATTAAGTTGGGTGATCAAGATAATTCTCGTAGTGAGTGTTTTTAGTATATTGGAACAATAGTTCAAAAAGATAGAGGTATTGATAAAGATGTGACACATAGAATCCAAGCGAGATGGTTGAAGTGGAGAGGTGCGTCAGGGATCTTATGTGATCGTAAAGTACTACTAAAACTTAAGGGATAGTTTTAACGTATTGCAATTAGACCCGCGATGCTCTATGGTTCTGAGTGTTGGGCAATGAGTTGTGTACATGAGCAAAAAAATGGGAGTTGCGGAGATGAGAATGCTTAGGTGGATATGTGGACACACGAGATTGGATAAAATTCGAAATGAAAGTATCAGAGATAAGACAGGAGTAGCACCAATTACAGAGAAGATGTGAGAAGCTCATCTAAGATGTTTTGGACATGTACAAAGGAGACCATTAGTAGCACCTGTTAGGCATTGTGAGAGTTTAGTAACTAGGCATGTTAAACGAGGGAGGGGTAGACCAATAAAGACTTGGAAACGAACTGAAAGGAAAGACATGATGTACTTAGGCATTAATGAGATTATGTCAAAAGATAGGGCACAATGTTGACAAAGGATCCATATAGCTGACCCCACTATAATTTGATAAAGGCTTGAATGTTGTTGTTGATTAAATCTCAAATCTCCATATAAGTTAAATGTGTGAGATGATTCTGCATTAAGTGAAAACTATAGAGAAATGTGCTTCAAATATTCTACCAATTTTTGGATATTATATAAATATTGTCCTACTGTCATAATCATGCTTTCATCTGAATTCTAAGTGTTATTATTAGTTAAATCAATAAATCTTATTTTTATTAAATGTAAGCTATATTTAAATAATAACACAAATCATGTCATCTATGAAACTACTACCAAAAATATAAGGCTAATTGATCTAAAATTTATTCCAGAGGTTTATTATGTCATAAAAGATGATTGACTTGATATTCTTATATTTTAAAATTTAATTAGCCAAAAAAATAATATTTGATAAATATAGGACAACTTCTAATTTACACATTATATATTAAAATGTGTTGTCCAAATATTTCAAGTAAATTTCTATAGGTTTATTATAATATAAAAAAGTGTTTAACAAAGAATCACAAATTTCCATAATAATTTGATCATTAAATTTTCACAAATACTTTTATAAGTAAATTGCATCATTAAATAAGAACTATATAATTTATTCATCCAAAAATTTCAAATAAATTTCGAGAGTTTTATCGTGATCTAAAAAGTGTTTTGCAAGAGAATTGGAATTTTCTAAATTAATTTGACATTGATTATTTTACATATTCATAAATGTGACAAATATAAATAATAATATTACACTAGAAAAATGGTAATAAAAAATTCTCAAAAAATTCTCAGATGTGTGTTTTATCCTAACTAAATTGTGACAGAGTTTTGAATTTTTTAAATTTATTTAGTCACATTAATTTCATTTATTCCAAAGTCTGACATAGTTAATATTAATGTAATATCTAGAAAAATATGCCCAAAAATCCTAATTTCTCCCGAGGTGATACATCTTATCATAATACATGCATGGTCAAATTTTCATTGACATACAACAAGCAATTTGAGAAAAATACACTAAAAATCATTTAACGCTAGATGCACACTATTTCCCAATATGCTAAATTTTGCCAGTGGAATACACCCACATGCAAAAAAGCCAAATGGTCGCAAATTTTGACTAGAGGCTTATAATGACCTAAATAACAATCTACTAGAGATTTGGATCATTTTGAGATTATTTAGCCATGTATCTCACATATACATGCATGTTTAGATTTTTACATAGACTATATGTACAATCCTGTATTCGGCAAGTGGGCCCCTTAGAAGTGGAGTCAAGGCCAAGAGGGGCCATTCAGGTTAAGGCAAGCTGAGTGTGCAAGTGGTCGAGTCTTGCTTAGCTCGCGAGTGGCTAGGTCTAACCCAGCTCGCGAGTGTCTTGGTCTCGCTTATCTCGCGAGTGGCTAGATCTCGCCTAGATCGCGTGCGGTATGGGCCGATAGCAAGCAAGGGGTAAGTGGGGTGTTTTGACTCAGACTCGCCCGGAGTTAAGGCATGTAACAAGTGAAGGACTCCTCAAGCACTCTCCGCCCTAGGCGAGTGATACACACTCTCTAGGAAGTTTTCTCCTAGATGAATCCCAATTTGGCCTGCTAATAGTCTCTCCAAATAGCGGAGTTACGTTGTTGGCAGATTGTTTTGGGCTATGTATAGTAAAACCAGAAGGCGGGATTTTGCTATCCACAGACCAGACTTGGAAAACTATAAATAGATCATTAGGGGTACCTTTGGAAGGATGGAGTCCCTTTTTGGCTTCTTCCTCCTCTGGATTTCTGGTTGGCTTTCAAGTGCCATCCAAAGTTCCCCAACTCAGCATTGTCTAGGGAGGGGAAGGGCTCTAAGATCTTATGTGTGTGTGGTGGGACCTCTGCATTGCAGCCCAAGATCTATTCTTAGTCCTAATTCTTTGGTCTTGTGCACTTCTTCAGGAGAAGTAAGTGCGAGTTTACCCCTTTCTGGTCCGAAATCCATAAGAAGCCAAGTTTTTGTTTGTACACTTTAGTGTAGTGAGCATGGAAAGTAACAAACACAAAAAAATCCGGAGCACGTTCCATGGATGGAGATGAAGGACAAGGTACCGACCCAGGAAACTCGCCACCACCCACAACACCAGTCACGGTAGGGATGTTGAGGAATTTAAGACGGATATCATGACGAGCTTGAACCATGCATTCCCCACGTGCGGCGAGTACTTGATTCCTTTTGTCCAGGTTGTCGTGCCACCATGTTTGGGCAAGAAAATCCCTGTCAAGCAGCCTGGGAATGAGGTGGCAGTGGAAGAAAGTGAGAGGGATCTCTCCAAGCGAGAGCTCTTCCCCATTCTTGCAAGTGTGGGAAGGGATGGCGAGCCAATGTCCCGTGATTACCCGACTCACCCCATAGGAGGGGAATGCCTCTTCAACGAGCTGATCGTCTCGGCTCCAGTTCCAGAGGGATTTCAGGAGCTTGAAATATCTTACTATACCAGCAGGCATGATCCTATTCATCATGTCCAATTATTTGAAGATACAGTCTCGATAAGGCAGATGTTCGACCCCTTCAAGTGTCAGCTCTTCATCATCACTCTCAAGGGAAAGGTGAGAGACTGGTTCCACCAACTCCCTTGCAACTCAATCAATTGCTTTGAGGACCAACGTCGAGGTTTCATGCTGAGGTTTTGGATGTCCAAGAAGAGGAAGAAAGAGGGAGAGTCTTTATTCGCCATCAAGCAAGGACCATAGGAAACTTTGGGAAGTTATGTAGACAGGTATCTGGAGGAGATCCTCCAAGTCCAAGAGGTTCCAGGGTATATCTTGATGATAACCTTCATGCTAGGACTTCATCAGGGATTTTTTGAGATGGAGCTGAAGTGGGAGCCTCCTCCGTCTTTCGAGGAATCGATGGAAAGAGTGGTAAATGAGATCGAGGGGGTGGCAGCAAACCCGACTTTCACAAAGAAGTTAGCCAAGTTGGGAGAGATCGAGGTGAAGGAGAAAGGAGCTTTCAGGCAGCAGGAAGGGAGAAGATGGGAGGAGATGAGGGGTCAAGGGTTCCTGGAACCTTACAGTGGGCATGAACGGTTCAACCCTCTAGGGTGTATACCAGGCCTAAGGGCACTTTCGCCCCCACCATAGTAGGCTATGACAATCGGATGAGAGGGGAGGATAGAAAGAAGAAATTGCCAAGGAGGAAGAGGATGATGCAGGGTGGAGTTTCCCTACTATGACTTCCATCAGGAGGATGGTCATACAACAGCAACCTACCCAGAGTTTTTGGAGGTGAGGATGGAGAGAGGCCCAGTACAACAGCAGGAGTAGCTGTGGATTTTTGAGGTTTTACCCAAAGTAGGGGAGAAAGAAGAGAACAGTCATCAGGGTCGTTTGTTCTCAGGGAGGCTTGTCCCGGTAAGCCATTCATTATAATGAACTTTGTGCATGTCCGATTAGGGAAGGGTGTTTTCTATTAAAAAAGTTTCTCACTTGGTTGATGGTAAAAGTTATTTATGGTTGACTGAAGCCCTCGAGAAGGTTTCGCTGACCGGGCTTCAGCTAGCAGGGTAGGTTGATCTCTCGGAGAGACAGGTTAAGATGTAGATTTGAAGCCCTCAAGATGGTTCCGCTGACTGGGCTCGCACTAGACGGACGGGCAGGTTGAGCCCATAGAGAGGCAGGTTGAGATGTTATAAAAGTATCTAATTTCCTACCTAAATCACCTAGAAGTGGTGAATAGGTAAGTTCTACGTCTTTTAGCGGATTAAAAAGTTATAACAAACAAGCACACAAAACAAGCACAACACAACACATGAACTTATAGTGGTTCCCCGATTTGGGTACGTCCATTAACCCACCTCTCCTATCTTCCACAAAGGGCTAGATTCAGCTACTTCACCTTTCGAAGATTTAAACAAATCTTACAACTCGGAGTCAACACTCCTACTTCTCGGAGAACAACCTCTCCTACACTCAGAGAAAAAACTCTCCTACAACTCGATCCTTGCACTAGGATTTACAGCTCAGAAGTGTAAACTTCCTACAATTGTATAAAAGAGTTTTATACAAATTTTTAGATTACAAATCAATCTACTTCTTCAGATTTGAAAATATTCAATCTTATTCTTCCTTGGAATGAAGAACTTGAGGCTCTTGTTGAAGGAGAAGACTTGAAAGTAATCTTGAAAGCTCGATCTGAAAACGTTGATCCGAATTGATCTGAAGGCTTTAGTAAAACTTGAAATGAGATATGTTGAATCACTTCTTGAAGCAATCAGTGATCATGAAAATCTAGGTCAACAGTTCTTCGTTTTTCGTAAGCCGTAAGTCTGATAGAAAAGTGCATCTTGTTCACGATTTCAAATTTGGATGAGCAATTAGAGTTGAAAGAAATTAACCATTAGTATTTATAGGATTCCTTGTTCTAACGGCTAGAAAAGTACTTCCTAAACAAACTGTTCATGTGTACTGTTCATGGCCATCGAGTTGAACTAGAGACCCGTTAGAAAGAAATTAGGGGTGGAAAATCAAGCTAAGTCCAATTGTCGAGTATCATCGTATAACCATGAGTGTACTCGACGTACCGCTTCGATATCTGAAGAATTCTACTTGGATAAAACTAAAAAAGTAGATCCAAGAACTCAGAGGCCTTTGTAGTGAAACTCCAGGAATTCGACGAGTATCGACTGGTATATTTAATGAATTCGACGAGTGTCAATAGGTGCCCTAAATGAATTCCATGAGTATACTAAAGGATACTCGACGAATCTTACTTGACCGATTCTGAAGATCATAGAAAGGATTCTCTAAGTAAACATGATGAATTCGATGAGTGTCAATAGGTATACACGATGAATTTGACGAGTATTCATTAGTATACTCGACAAATTTGACGAGTGTCCACTTCTATACTCGACAAATTTTTCATGGGAAAAATTATCTTTCTTCTGAATGCAGCAACCAGTCCTCCCTTGACCCTTCTAATGCACTTGTAATAAAAGTACAATCTAATAGAGAGATTACACATGATTCAACACTTTGGCCTACCCAATGAGGGATTGCATTGCATAGTCCTGTGTTTCATGACCCATTGTAACCTGACTTTAGTTTTTACTTAGCAATAAAGCCCTGCAAACACATGATTAAAGAAACAACATCAAATACAAACTCAATTCATCTTAGTTCAAGAGACACTTCTTCAAATCAAGGTTATTGTGGATACAATACTCAACAATCTCCCCATATTTGAAGAAGTCAGAACCCTATAAACTAATGTGAATTGTATACAAGAAAATCTTAAATAATGACAAGGAAGGAGCATAAAAAATTTAATAAGAAGGCCTATCTCAACAAAACATTAATGTTTGTACATAAATAGTTCTAATAGGGCAAACAATTTTCACACATCGAACATCAAAGAAAATATAGAATTCATAAATATTTGCCCTTGTTCTTCTCATTTTGCCTGTCAAAGTATGCATTGGGCTTTGGAAAATATTTGGGAGGAGTAGGAGCAGTTGGATTAACATAATTGAATTTCTTGAAATGCATGTTGGGTCTCTTGATCAAAATGTCCTAGATTTGAAGAAAGCCCACAGGTCAATGGTATACACATGTGTGTATCTGATATATATGTACAAGTTCATTATATGCAGGTTGTATACTTTTACATTGATTAGATAGGTTGTCAGGTTCAATGATAGTTGGACTTAAGACAGTTTGTTGGACAAGAAAAAAAGGCTAATTCCAGAAGCGTTGAGTGAACTCTCATCACTCAACGCCAGAAGGGTAAAAGCATTGACAGAACACCTTATAGTCAAAGCCTTAGTGTTGTTGACTAGAAATCTATCTAAGGACAGAAGCATTGAGTGAACACAGTTCACTCAACGCCTACTCAACAGGGTTTCTAATTAAGTATAGAAGCGTTGAGTAAAGACGGGCCACTCAATGCCTCATCAAGAAGTCAGGCAAAGTCCTGAAGCATTGAGTGTAGAAGATTCACTTAACGCCTTCATATAGGAAAATTCTACCAAGCCCAAATGCATTGAGTGATGAAAGCTCACTCAACGCCTTATTAATTTGACTGCAAATGTCAAATGCTTTGAGTGTTGAAGGTTCACTCAACGCTTCAAGATGTAAAATTTCTGCCAAGTTTTTCTGTGTTGAATGACATGGCATTACTCAACGCCTATGAAGATTGACAAAAAAATCACCAAGTACTCAAGCGCTGGATCATACTGACGTCATAAATAATTCAAATGTTGCAGGAATTGCATGCTAGATGACAAAAGTCATTATAAGCCTTTAGTCAGCAATTAATGCAAAAGATATGTTGCAGTTACCTATTCTGGCTTGTCCATACTGCACATAGAGCCATTAGAAGACGAGTAATAAAAGGCACTTTCCGAGAAATCAAGAAAAGAGCTTTTTGGTCATCTTCTTCCTCTCAATTAAGTAGAAGATTTCCTGAAACTCATTTTTACAGTAAGTCTAGGAATTACAGATAGAGTTTAGCTTGTTGAAGAAATAAAGAATTGTAAATTCAATCTGTCTTCAACAATAAGATCAAAAATCTCATTTTATGAGTAAAAAGAAGAAGTAGAGCAAAAAGTTGCTATTCATCTTCAAGTCCACTGCACTCAACACTACTATATCAAAGGCTTGAAGAAGCAATGCTCTGCAGTTGTCTTCTCAGCACAAGAAGAAACTTCCTGAAGATCTACTATCTTGGTGCTATGAAGAAGTTGTACTGAGTTTACTCAGTTCACAAAGAAGGCTCAGAGTACATTCTCTCTGGAGTCAATTATCATCATACATCTACTCTTTGAGTAGGATCATTATTGATATGAGTTATAAGCCTAACATATAAAGGCGGAGTGGTAGGATTTTGTTGAAAATTTGAGGTAGGTCCTATGTGCCTGAGGTAGGATCTAAGTAAGATCTGAGGTATGAGATTTATTATCTCTAAGTGTAGGGCTATCCTTATAGCCTGAGTTGTAGGGCTTCTTATTAAGCCTAAGGTAGGTGATCCTCATAGGAGTATAGTTTACTTTGAGTGTGTAGGGCTTTGGCCTTAGGTAGGGTTTGGAGGAAGCCTGAGAGATCCTGAGGGATCTATGTTATAAGCTCTTTGAGGTGAGTTTAAAGTGGATTGTCTTGTCTAACATACTATTAGAAAAGTGGGAGAGAAAGTGGATGTACCCATACCTTAGGTAACATGTACAAATACTAGCGTGCTGATCTTTGTTCTTGAATGCTAATACAATAATTTGACTATCAACACACCAAAGAAAAAAGTAGTCATATAGACTTAAAATCCTATTCACCCCCCTCTAGGTGTATAAGTACTCTTGAAACAAAGACTTTCAAGTGGTATCAGAGGGAGGTTGTTCAAAAAAAGGACTTAACTGTCTGAATAGATCTCCAAGAGTAGCTAAAGATTAACTCCATGGATTAAGGTGAGAACCACAAGGAGTTGAGCTCAATGAAGCTTCCCATTTGAAGAAAAGAGAACTTTGGAATTTGGAAAGAAAGGATAAGACTGTTCATGGAAGCCTTAGACCCAAAGATATTCATTACTGTTCAAGAGGGACCCTTCATTCACATGAAGGTCTTTATCATAGATGCCAATGTCCAGACTCCAAAGAAGTACACTTAAATGACAAAGGATGAAGTCATCTTGGAAATCATGGATAAAATTGCTCAAAACATCATTGTCAGTGCCATAGATAACTCCACCTTCTAGAACCTTCGAAAGTTATTATTTTAAGGTTAGCTAGTCACCTAGAGGGGGGGGGGGGGTAAATATGTCTATTAAAATTCTTGAGTCCTTTTGCTGTTTTCTTATTAACCTTTATATTTTCTTTTGCTTTCTTCCAAAGGTGATCTAGAGCTTGTCCTTAGCAAATGCAATAAAATAGAAAAACAAACACAGAGTAAGCACACAGTGATTTATGGTGGTTCCCAAATTGGTTACATCCACTTTCCCTCCCACCTTTCTAACTTATGTTCGACAAGACATAAACTCCTCAAAACTGCTCCTCAAAGCTTACACCTGAGGCCCTCAGCCTTACACTCAGGTTCTCTTCAGAACCCTACCTCAATACCATAAAGGTTCCTACCTCAGAGCCCTGTAGTGCTCCTATAACTTAGTGGTCCACAAACCACCTACCTCAGCCTTATTTCTAAGGTCTACAGCTCAGGCTTCTAAGCCCTACAACTTCCGGCACAAGGCCCTACACTTAGAGTGCTGCAAACTCCTACACTCAGTACCCTTCGAGGTACATACCCTAGTGCCCTTCCAAGCACCTACAGCTCATCCTTGTCCAAGGCCTACAACTCGGTGACATACTTGTCACCTACAGCTCAGCGACTCAACAGTCACTTACCTAAGGCACTAGGTGTAATGACCCCATCCATTCAATATCATATAATAGAAGGTCCGGCCGGGGCCCCACACTATATGCCACAAAAGTGGCAGCGAGGTTACAAGTTAATACCAAAATATAATCGCATCCTAACTCAAAGCATACTAGCGGAAACGTAAGATAAACATTGAACTCAATAAACACGAATGTCCACTATATATAAACAACCACATTTATATATCACCCCGAAGGAATGTACACCAAATACATATAAGTATATCCTTACGGTCTTACAGTTAAGCTTTTAAGTGTGGATTATAAACATCGACACGCAGGACAACCACACATGAACATAATATAGTTCTTCACTCAGCCTTCGAGGGCTAGTAGCAGCAAGGGCTTCAGCCCGTTATTTCCCGCTCGGCTCTCCAACACCTGCACAAGGACAGCCCACCAGAATGGTGGCAAACAAGGCAATGGTCAGCATTCAGCTGACCAATTTATAACGACCCTACCCCATCCCAGGGTAGTGGTATTCCTTCTTTGCAGGCATAACATTTCATAAGCAGATATATCACACAATGTGCACTCACACACAAATAATATATCACAAACATTGGCCACGTGGCCCGATGCTCCGTGTGTAAGACCCCATTTTTTCTTTTTAAAGTACCAGGATCTTAGGCATAGAACCGCGGCTTTGCGGTGACACCTTCACACCCGGGAAGGTCATCACTACAAAACGCCGATCCTTTCGGCCAAATCGATCACATAATAGTAGCAAAATATTAAAGTATGAAGTAGAAGAACTCTACACATATCCACAAAATCAAAAATATAGTAAATAATCTCCACGAAGGGAGAGTCCACAGAAATAATAAAGGTACTTAAAATAGGGCTCATGGCCGGTACATCAATATCCTCACTATATATCACTCAGCACGGAAGCAAAACTAAACATCTACTAACGATCGTGACTTATAGTACCAACTGTCTGAACTTCGGTGCTAGACTGTCCCATCTCCAAGCGTGCCAACCTCTAGGGCTGCTCCTCCATACTGGGCTCCATGGTCCCCTAAAATGATGTGGTTCAAAAACCGTTAGTCTAAAATACTAAGTCCTATCATCCCCCACCCCTTCCCCCATGGCTCCTAGGCACAGAGCGGGGAGGAGGAAAGCAGAGGTAATGAAGGTGGAGAATAATCAAGCAACAGGTGATGAAGGAACTAATCTAGTAGTTCTAAGAGTATATGTGATAGTAAAGAAGGTATGAAAGTCAGAATATATAATAAGTAACCTTTACTTATATGAAAACACATAAGCTAAGGGATCTTCTGCAAGGCTCCTATCGTATAAAAAGTCCCATACCAATTTATACAATAGGGTGTCAGTTTTCTAGCAAGCAGGTATATATCTACAGAGTAAAAACTTTAACTTATAAGCACGCTCACGCGAGCTTATAAGCCAAGGGATCGTTTTGTAGGCCATATTGAATAAAGCGTCCCATACCGCTTTATGCAATAGGTGTCATGGGTTATAAGCAAAGATGATACTATGACATAAAAATATGCTATGATGTGATCATGCAAGTGCAACACATCCACTCGACTCTGTGCACACAGACCTTTAGTTCCAACTTTTTGGAGCCTAACCTCCCAGGATACCCCTTTAGTGGAAAATGGAAGCGATGGGTTAGGCCTTGCCCACCTCTAAACTGGTAATTGCACTACAAGTCAAACCTATCTTACGCCTCAACACTGGTGCACTAAGCTGAGCTCCTGCGTACTCTTGCCGGCTGGCACACCAGACTTAATTTGGTGAAGTGCAAAACCACACTTACTGAGTCAACGTATTGACGTCGGTACATCGACCATCAAATACCGAAGACCCACCACCTTATGCTTTTTGCACATGCAACCTTTTGTATCATCTACTGAGCCAAAGCTCTCCGGACAATCCTATCCGGTACAATCAACAACCGAGCCAAAGCTCGTCGGGCCAACCTGCCCTTCACCAAATCCACCAAGCCTACAGCCCGAGTGACCCATCCTAACATCCCGAGACATCGAGGTGAGCGAAAGTGAATCCCTAGTTATGCTAGTTACTCTTGCAGTTTATTTTTCCTACAGTTTAGGTTAGCCCAGGACTGCCCTCGACATACCCCATGAAGGGCTCTCAAAGGGAACTAGGAACTACAATGGGCTGAAGCCCAAAGCTCCCTTTTACAAGGCACTTCTTATTATTGGTTAATACCCGATTCCCGATCCCTTTAGTATTACACTTGTTCTAACGCTAATATGTGTGACCTTCTCTCTCCCTTCACAGGATAGACGATCTTTCGTCGATCCCGAGTACAACCTAAACTTAGACAACTCTACTACTTACTCTTCCCAACTTCAATGGTATACTCCAATCCACTTACCAAAATTTGTAAACCACAATCTCATCTCACTACGACCATTCCCCATATTAACACGATTTCCGCAGTTTTACTAAATGCAGACCATCTTATGCTATATGGCGTGCATGATAGGAGGTACACTAAATCCTCATCCAAATAACCTAAGATAATTAATGGAGGCCTATCATGACACTTTTAGACTAAATATAGAAACTTGGAATTTTCCTAATTTTTCTGACATTTTATTTATTTCTCCTAAAAATTCAAGGGCCCTAGTTTGAATATGAAGAGGCCCTTACATTCATGCAAAATGCTCAATAAAATTATGGTAAATACTAGGAAGCTATTTAACAAGAAATTCAAGTCTCCCAATTTTTTTGCCAGGTTTAAACCCTTGATCCATAATTTTAAATATAATCACATAGTTAATAGCTAAAGAAGTAAGTATTGTAAATAAGCTTCCAAAAATTATAAGAAAATTCAAGCATGACTAATATGGCCTAAAACACTCATGACAAAATTTCGAAACTTCCCAGTGAATAATGGGCTCTAATTTTAATTTAGAACAATAATCCTCTTTCTTAAATTAATGAAACAACTAATGCAATTATTCATCTAAAAATTATAATAAAATTTTCTTCATGTGTATATTGACCTTATTACACTTTTACATGAGTTTCACAATTTTAAATAAATCATTGAGCTCTGAATCCATTTTTGAATATAATTGCATTTTTAAAATCTTGTGAAGAAAGTACTGGAAATATACATCTAAAATTTTTAATAAAATTCAAGTATGAGTATATTGACCTAAAATACCCTCTGCCCAATTTTCGTAACTTGCTATTAAACAGTGTGATCATAATAAACAAAAGACTTTCAAGGGCAATTCCATGTATTATAAAGGATGTACTAAATGTATTGTTCTTAAATTACCAATAAAATCACCAGAGGCTCTTATTAACCGCATGACTATACTACCCAAGTTTCATAGCTTTTCATTAAGTTTTGGTGGCCTGTCTTACATATATTAAGGTTTGGCCCTAAACTATGGTTAGGGTTTTGAGGGGGTTAACCAACTCTAAATCTACTAAAATTACTACCATAGGACTTTAACCACCATATGGTCCTTTCCACCAAATTTCAATTCTATATAAGGGCATTTGACCCCATGCCCTTCTCTAACCCCCAAAGTCCAAACTTAGGGTTTGAACTTGAGTCCTAGGGCAATTGTACCCCAAACCACCCCATAATACCTATGAGGGTGTTAAATGTCATGTCAAACCATTAGCCCAAATCTCAGCCTCTATTGAGGTGGTTTTGCCACACAAACCAACAGGGTGCACTTTTGACCTAAATATCCCTTTTGGGGAAAAACTACGGTTTACTCATTTCCCAACCAAATCAACTATAAATGAGGTGACAATTTATACAGAACCTCATAATGACCCTAAGAACCACTCAGCAAAATTTGGGAGGGTTTGGAGGTCACTTATAAGACCCCATTTTTTTCTTTTTAAAGCACCAGGGTGTTAGGCCCAGAACCGCTGCTTTGCGGTCACACCTTCACACATGGGAAGGTCATCACTACAAAATGCCGATCCTGCCGGCCAAATCGATCACAGAACAGTAGCAAAATATGAGAGTATGAAGTAGAAGAACTCTTCACATGTTCACAAAATCACAAATATAGTAAATAATCTCCACGAAGGGAGAATCCACAGAAATAATAAAGGTACTTAAAATAGTGCTCATGCCCGGTACATCAATATCCTCACTGCATATCACTCAGTGTGGAAGCAAAACTAAATAACTACTAATGATCGAGACTCAAAATCCCAGCTGTCTGAACTCTTGTGCTAGACTGTCCCATCTCTAAGCGTGCCAACCTCCGGGGCTACTCCTCTATGCTGGGCTCCACGGTCCCCTAAAATGATGTGGTTTGAAAACCGTTAGTCTAAAAGACTAAGTCCTATTATCCCCCACCCCTTCCCCTATGGATCATAGGCACTGAGCGGGGAGGAGGAAAGGAGAGGTAATGAAGGTGGAGAATAACAAAGCAACTTGTGACAATAGAACTAATCTAGCAGTTTTATGAGTATATGTCACAGTAAAGATGGTATGAAAGACTGAATATATAATAAGTAACCTTAACTTATATGAAAACACATAAGCTAAGAGATCTTCTACAAGGCTCCTATCGTATAAAAAGTCCCATACCAATTTATACGATAGGGTGTCGATTTTCTAGCAAGCATGTATATATCTAAAGAGTAAAAATCTTAACTTATAAGCACGCTCACGTGAGCTTATAAGATAAGGTGTTGTTTTGAAGGGCCTATTGTATAAAGTGTCCTTTACCGCTTTATGCAATAGGTGTCAGGGGTTATAAGAAAATATGATGCTATGACATGCAAATATGTTATGATGTGATCATGCAAGTGCAACACACTCACTCAACTTTGTGGACACAGACCTTTAGTTCCCCTTTCTTGAGCTTAACCTCCCAGGATACCTCCGTAGTGGAAAACAGAAGCGGTAGATTGGGCCTTTCCCACCTTTAATTCGGTAATTGCACTACCAGTCAGACCTATCATACGCCTCGATGCTAGTGCACGAAGCGGAGATCCTACGTAATCTTGCCGGCTGGCACACCGGACTTAATTTGGCGAAGTGCAAAACCACACTTGCTGAGTCAACGTATTGGTGTCGGTGCATCGAACCTCCAGTAACGAAGTCCCACCACCTTATGTTTTATGCATATGCAACCTCTTGTATCATCTACCGATCCAAAGCTCCCCAGACCATCTCGTCCGTCACAATCAACAATTGAGCCAAAGCTCGCCGGGCCAACCTGCCCATCACTAAATCCATCGAGTCTACAGCCCGAGTAACCCAACCTAAAATCCCGAGATATCGAGGTGAGTGAAAGTTAAACCCTAGTTATGCTACTTACTCTTGAAGTTTATTTTACCTAGAGTTTAGGTTAGCCTATGACTGCCCCAGACATACCCCGTTAAGGGCTCTCAAAGGGCACTAGGAACTACGATGGGGTGAAGCCCAAAGCTCCCTTTCGCAAGGTACTTATTATTATTGGTTAATACCTGATTCCTGATCCCTTTAGTTTTACACTAGTTCTAACCCTAATTTTTTTGACCTTCTCTCCCTTCACAGGATAGACGATCTTTTGTCGATCCCGAGTACTACCTAAACTTAGACAACTCTAATACCTACTCTTCCCAACTTCAATGGTATACTCCAATCCACTTACCAAAATCAGTAAACCACAATCCCATCTCCCTACGACCATTCCCCATGTAAACATGATTTCCACAGTTTTACTAAATGCAGACCATCTTATGTTATATGACGTGCATGATAAGAGGTACACTAAATCCTCATCCAAACAATCTAAGATAATTAATGGAGGCCTATCATGACACTTATAGAATAAATCCAGAAACTTGGAATTTTCCTAATTTATCTGACATTTTATTTATTTCTCCTAAAAATCTAAGTGCCCTTGTTTGAATATGAAGAGGCCCTTAAAGTCATGCAAAATGCTCCATAAAATTATAGTAAATACTAGGCAGCCATTTAACAGTAAATTCAAGTCTCCCAATTTTTTGCTAGGTTTAAACCCTTGATCAATAATTTTAAATATAATCACATAGTTAATAGCTAAAGAAGTAAGTATTGTACATATGCTTCAAAAAATAATAAGAAAATTAAAGCATGACTAATATGCCCTAAAAACACTCCTGTCAAAATTTCCAAACTTTCCAATGAATAATGAGCTCTAATTTTAATTTAGAACAATAATCCTCTTTCTTATATTAATGAAACAACTACTGCAATTATTAATCTAAAAATTATCCACATGTTTATATTTACCTAAGAAATGAGTTTCATAATTTTAAATCAGTCATGGAGCTCTGAATCTATTTTTGAATATAATTGCATTTTTAAAAGCTTGTGAAGAAAGTATTGGAAATATACATATAAAAATTATAATAAAATTCAAGAATGAGTATATTGACCTAAAATACCCTCTGTCCAATTTTCATAACTTCCTATTAAACTGTGTGATCATAATAAACAAAAGACTTTCAAGGGCAATTTCATGTATTATAAACGAGGTGTTAAATGTATTGTTCCATAATTACCAATAAAATCACCAGAGGCTCTTATTAACTTTATGACAATAATACCCAAGTTTCATAGCTTTTCAATAAGTTTTGGTGACCTGTCTTACATGTATAAGGGTTGTGCCCAAACAAGGGTTAGGTTTTTGAGTGGTTTAACAACCTCTAAATCCACTAAAGTTTCCAACAGAGGACTTTAACCACCATAGGGTCCTTTCCACAAAATTTCATGTCCATACAAGGGCATTTGACACCATGCCCTTCTCCAACCCCAAAGTCAAAACTTAGGGTTTGAACTTGGGTCATAGGGCAATCCTACCCCAAACCACCCCATAATACCTATGAGGGTGTTAAATGTCATGTCAAACCAGTGACCCAAATCTCAGCCTCTGTTGAGGTGGTTTGGCCACCCAAACCCATAAGGGTCACTTTTGACCTAAATACCCCTTTTGGGGCAAAACTAGGGTTTACTCATTTACCAACCAAATAACCACTAAATGAGGTGAAAATTTATACAGAACCTCAAAATGACCCTAAGAACCACTCACCAAAATTTGGGAGGGTTTGGAGATCTTTAGGTCCCTAAATAAATTTACCCAATGATTATTAAATAATTTCTAAAACTATTGATAAATTATCTCCAAAAATTCTCATTTTTAGACAGGACCTAGGTAAAGCTCAGAGTGACTCCTTGTCCAGATTTTAGATCATTTGGACTTGTGGTGAAGTGGGGGCACACATTTTAATCTCTGTCAAGCCCTAGATATAGACCCCACCAAAATGAGTGCCCTGGTCAAACCAGGCCTCCAAATTTGTTCAAATTAATTTTAAAATGAAGTAAACCCCTAGGGCTAAAACTTTTATATTTACCCTTCTTCTGTAGGTGTCCCTAGGTATTTTTAATAAATAGAAACATTTGATACAATTTCTGTGACAGAAATGAAATGATATGAAAATATAACCTATATTTAAATAATCTCTAGCACGAATCTTAAAGCACATCCAGCGGCCTCTGATCATCGTCTACCTCTAATTGACGACAAGGATCATCCCGACCTAGAGCTTCTTCCAACCGCCACCGCCGGCCACCCGGCCACCTCCCTGGCTGTCCACCAGCACCACCACCTCTGTCGAGGTGGTGGCTCTCACCAGACAGCGGCACAACCGCCGGAGGGGCCTTTTCTGGCGATCCTGATAATCTTAAATTTCTCCAAAAATAAGTAAAATAGAACCTCTGATCGGTTTCAATTGAGCCAGAACCTTGACCCTAATTAGTCCTTCGATCTACACATGGAAGAAGAAGAAGGGGATGACCTTTGTGGTGGTTTTGAGTCGCACCGATCGTCGGGTCGTCATGGTGGTGGTTCCGCTCGGGTTTCTGCAACTACACAATGGAATGGCTCGAATTCTTCAGGTAAGTGATGGGGAAAACTCCTCTCAGGCCACTGATGGTGTTTTAAGCCTCAATTAGGGAGGGGAGAGGCACTGTCATCAATGACCATTAATGCCCATTGAAAGCTTAGCTCGACCATGGGGGTTATCTGCATCCAGTTAGCAGAAAAGCTTGGAAAGGCTCTTGATCTTCTCAGGGTTGTTAGGGGAGATGAACCAAGCAAATAAGAATGTCCCCTGGCTTCCCTATGCCATGAATGGCCTTTACTCATTTTCTCTCTCATCCATTAAAGAGGAATTGAAGCTTTCTCTCTCCTTCCCCCTCATGGCCGAATTTGTTCATCACAAAAGCCTAATTGTAGCCCAATAGTTCATGATATTAATTAATTAAGAGGAGGTTAGCCCAAGTGAATAGGGCTTGAGCTTGGTTTAGCCCATTTGAGCCAAGTTTGACCTAACCTAGACTAAGGTTGACCTTGGTCAATTTGACCTTTTGTGTCCCCATCAATGGGTCCTTGGTGACCCATTGGCCTCCTATATGGTCAAGGTAGGGTTGTGTAGGGTTGATTTGGCACCTCGGAGGTCACTTAACCCTTAGTAAGGGCACTTTGACTATTTTAGGCTAGAGTTGACTTTGGTCAACATGAACATTTGCCCAAGGGGTCCTTGGTGACCCATTGACCCCACTTTAGGTCTAGGGAGACCTTGGTAGAGTTGGTTGGGCTCATTAGGGGCACATTGCCCTTAGCTAGGGCATCTTGCCATATTTAGGCCTAGGATGGTCCTAGGTCAACTTGGCCATACTGGGTTGACTCCAATGGACCCTTAGGGCCTTTCAATAGGTTAGCGAGGTCATGGTGGGGTCTTTGAGTCTCATCATAATTCTAAACTAGGGTTTAGGAATCTACTATCTGCAGACCATAATGATCTCACATATATTCCTAGGTCCACTTGGTCTTCTAGGGTTTTCTCATGACCTAGTCATGACAAAACCACTCCTAGGGGGTCTAGTTGTCTGAGGGATATTAAAAATCCCAATATATAAACCAAAAAAATTTCGTTCTTGAAATTCTAGTTAGGCCTACGGGGTTTCAAGTATGAAAAGTAAATTATAACATCCCGAGATGTTGTGAGGAATACCTGACTGAAAAGCTCTGGGTATCTTTGTTGCATCAGATCCTGCGGCTCGTAGGTGTGCTTATCTTGGACGTGATTCCTCCACAGGACCTTGACCAATAGGACCTTTTTGCGGAGCAAGACTCGTATCCCCTTGTCGTCAATCCGGACCGGCTCTAGGTGAACGGACCTATCAGATGCTACCGGCCCATCCGTGGCCATAATCTGCTACTCTGGGTGTAGTACAGACATCCTAAGAGGGGATACGTGGAAAAAGTTGTGCAAACCCGCCAGCACCGGTGGCAGCTCCAGCATGTATGCTAAGAGACTGATCCGCTCCAGGATCCTGTAAGGCCCCATATATCTCGGGCTGAGCTTCTTCTTCCGACCACGCACCCGTGAAACTCCTTGTATTGGTCGGATCTTCAAGAATACCCGATCCCTCACCTGAAACTCAACCTGACGATACCGAGCGTTGTAATACTTAGATCGTCTGCTCTGAGCTTCTAACATCCTGTCCCGTATCAGCCTCACCTAAGCCTCAGTGTCCTCAACGAACTCCGAGACCAAAACCCCTGGATCCTCATCCTGTATCTATGATAACGGAGTCCTACACCTTCGTCCGTATAGGGCCTCATAAGGAGCCATCCCTATGCTGCACTGGTAGCTGTTATTATATGAGAACTCGACCAGTGGCAATAGCTTCTCCTAAGGCTCTCCGCAATCCAGAATGCATAATCACAGTTGATCTTCCAAGGTCCGATTGGTGTGTTCCGTCTACCCGTCAGTCTTGGGATGAAAAGTTGTACTGAATGTCAGCCAAGGGCCCAGTAAGTCTGCACTGATCTCCACTACCTGGACGTAAACCATCCATCCCAATCCGATACGATCTTCCTGGGTATGCTATGATAACGGACAAACTGCTCCACAAATTTCCAAACCAGCACACCAACTGAGTCATCCATCCTGATCGGGATAAATCTGGCTACCGTCATTAGCCGATCGAAGATTACCCAGATTGAATCATTTCCCATCCGTGATCAGGGAAGGCCATGTATGAATTCCATCGCAATATCCTCGAATTTCCACTCCGGCAGTGGGAGTGGTTACAACAATCTTGTGGAGTTTCTGCACTCTGCCTTCATCAGCTAGCATGACTCGCAGTGGGTCACGAAGTTGGAGATATCCTTCTTCATGCCTGGCCAGTACATTGTCTTCTTCAGATCCAGAGTAATCTTCGTAACTCCCGGGTGTACCGAATATAGGTTGTAGGCCTCCATCATAATATCCTCCCAGACCTGGCCTCCCTTTGGTATATAAACCTGTCCTCTGAAGCATAGCAGGCCATCCCTTAATGTGTAATGCCCAGTAGTACCTGCCTCCAAGGCTCGAAATATTGGATCCAGCTTGGCATTCTGCCTCTGCCCATCTCTGACTCGGTCTCGAATGTCATCTGTGGCGCTCACTGCGCCTAAATACTCCTCATAAAGCTCTGGATCATCAGATGACACAAGCGTGATATGCATATCCTATAATCCCTGTACCAGCTCCATGGTCATAATCTGGGGCTCCACTCCGGAGGTGGCGGCTCTCTAACTCAGCGCATCGGCTATGTAAGACCCCATTATTTTTCTTTTTAAATACCGAGGTCTTAGGCCCAGAACCGCCGCTTTGCGGTGACACCTTCACGCCCTGAAGGGTCATCACCGCAAAATGCCAATTCTGCCGGCCGATACGATCACGAAAAAGCAACCAAAGTAGAGTAAACACAAGTGAGGTAAAACTCTAACAAAAAGTCCACAATAAAATCACATCAGAGTAATAATATCTCCACGAAGGGAGAGTCCACAAAATATAAATGTACTAAAAATAAGGGCTTAAGCCCTATACATCAAATCCTCACATCATAGTCACTCAAGCAGAAGCAAAATAAAACACTACTAAGGTCAGGGACTCACAGTCCCAACTATTTGAACTCTTGAGCAAGACTGCCCTATCTCCAAAAAGGCCAACCTCCGGGGCTGCACCTCCATGCTGGGCTGCACGATCCCATAAATGATGTGGTCTGAAAATCGTTAGTCTATAAGACTATGTCCTATCATACCCCACCCCTTCCCCATGGCCCCTAAGCACCGAGCAGAGAGGAAGAAAGGGGAGGACTCGATGGTGGAGAGTAATCAAGAAACAGATGATAGCGGACCTATACTAGCTATTTTATAGTACATGTGGAAGTAATGTAAAGCATGAAAAGTAACCTTAACTTATGTGCGGAAACGCATAAGCCAAGGGATCCTCTGCAGGGCTCCCATCGTATAAAGAGTCCCATACCAATTTATACGTTGGGGTGTCGGTTATTAACAATAATATATATAAAAAGAATTTGACCTTAATTTATAAACTTGCCCACACAAGCTTATAGACCAAGGGGTCGTTTTGCAAGTCCTATTGTGTAAGCGTCCCATACCACTTATAAAATAGGTGACATGGGTTATATGCAATGATTATGCAATGACATGCTAGTGGGTTATGATGTGATCATGCAAGTGCAACTCACCCACCCGACTCTGTGTACACAGACCTTTAGTTCCCCCTTTCTGGAGTCGTAACCTCCCAGGATACCTCCATAGTGGCAGACGGAAGCGGTGGGTTGGGCCTCGCCCACCTCTAAACTAGTAAAGCACTACCGGTCAAACCTATCATATGCCTCAATGCTTGGTGCACGAAGCAGACTCCTGCGTACTCTTGCCGGCTGGCGCACCAGACTTTTGTTAATGAAGTACTAACCACACTTGCCGAGTCAGCGTATTGGTGCCAGTGCATTGACTCTCCAATACCGAAGACCCACCACCTTAACTTTTTTTTCTTTATGCACATGCAATATTTAATGTGTCCAACAACCGAGCCAAAGCTACGCGAACCAAACTGTACGACTCTAAACTAACCGAGCCGAAGCTCTCTGGACTAAACTGTCCGTCTCAAAACTAACCGAGCCGAAGCTCCCAACAATCTTCATGTTCTAATAGTGTTTGGGAAATATGGAACCCTAATTACTAAGTTACTCTTTCTGTTTTTAATATAGTTTATGTTAACCCAGGACTATCCCCTACATACCCCGTGAAGGGCTCTCAAAGGGCAATAGGAACTATGATGGTAGCTGAAGGCCATCGTTCCCTTTCGCAAGTAACTTATTGTTATTGGTTGATTCACTCTACCCATTCCCTTCTCATATTACGGTAGGCTAATCCAAGGGTGATTTTGACTCTTCCTCTCCTCTGGGAAGACGATCTTTCGTCGAACCTGAGCACCTCTAAACTCTAGCCCAATCACTTCTCACTACTCTTCCTATCCTTCTATGGTGAACTCATCCACATCTATCCAACCCAGCAAATGACTAACTCCTACACCATGTGTAATCATATCCTATCGCAACTAACCCAATTAGCCAAATGCAGACAACCCTAGGCTATATGTCGAACCGGATAGGAGATAATCCAAATAATCATCCAAATTCCCTAAATTATTTATTGGAGACATATCATGGCACAAATAGACTAAATCCATAAAATTCTAATTTTCATAATTTATCTGGCATTTAATTAATTTCCTTAAAGCTTCCAAGGGCTACTAGTTTGAACATGAACTACCCTAAGTACTCATGCAAGATGCCTAACAAAATTATGATAAATATTAGGTTAACTCAGTAATGTAATTCCAAGGTATAATGATTTTTTCTAGCAACTAAGGGGGCCTTAAAACTATTTTAGAAATAATTTCTATCTTTCATTATTAATGAATCAAGTATAGAAAATTGTCATCCAAAAATTATGAATTAATTATATTGAGCTAATACAACTCTAAAAACATCATTGGCCAAGTTTCATAATTTTTCAGCAGGGATTAAACTCTGAATAAAATAATTATCAAAATCTCAATATTATGGACTTATAAGGAAAGTACTGTAATCAACCCTCTAAAAATTATGAATAAATTCCTACAAACATATTTTGGACTGAAATCATCTGTGCCTAAGTCTCATAATTTTTCAACAGATATATCATTTATGAATAATTTTATACCACCAAAGCCCCTTTTTAACTTTTGTGCATGATGTACTAGATTTGATCAATCAAAAATTATACTAAAAATCAGGGGCAACAATTTTAACCTAATACATTCACGACCAAAGTTTCACTGGGTTTCAATGAACAGAAAAATTTTTAATAAATAAAACATTATTTAGGGCTATATCATACCTAACAAATGAAGTACCAAAAATATTGCTCATAAAATTCCAGTAAAATTACTAAGGGTTTTTTCTACTTTAGAACTCATGCTCCTTAAGTTTCACACCCTTTTGATGAGTTATATTGGCTTGTGTTATTCAAAGGTGATTATACCCTAAAACTAGGGTTGGGTTTTTGAGGTATCTACCTACCCCAAAATTCACTAAGACTCCTTCCAGATAACTTAAGTTATGCTAACATCAACTCTACTGAGTTTTCAAAGTCTTACAAGGGCATTTGCCCCCATGTCCTTCACAACCCCCAAAAGCCCTTCCTTAGGGTTTGAGGTTGGATCCAAGGGTAAATCCACCCATCCACACCATCTTCCCCTAAGGGGTAACAATGGCCATAATAAACCAGTGGTAGAAGCCTAATCCTCTATTGAGGTGAGGTGACCACTCTAAGCCCATGGTGCACTTTTTATTCAAAAACACCTTTATAAGGCCTAATTAGGGTTAGGTGATTTCCTATCCAAAACTCATCCAAATGAGTTGAAATTTTGTACAGAGCTAGGTATTGATGCCAGGGACCACTCACCAAAATTTGTGATGGTTTGGAGGTCATTTGATCACATAAATAAATTACCCTAACTTTATTAAATTAATACAAAAACTATAGGCAAAGTACCTCAAAAATTACCATTTTTGGGCCAGCCTTAGGTATATCTAATGGTGGCTTCCTGTCCAAATCTCAGGTCATTTGGACAAGGGATGAATAGTGGGCACTCAGTTTAGTTCCTGCCCAACCCTTGGTACAGCCCTCACCAAAATGAGTGCTGATGTCAAAATACATAACCAAATAAATTCAAATTAATTTTAAAATAATCTAGTCTCAAAGAGCTACAACTTTTGTGACTCGTCATTTTTCCTAAATCGGGCCCTAAATGCTAGATTTAATAGCATCAAAGTAGGATTGAATAAGGATAATTAATTACTACAAATTATATATATAAATATATATATCACTGTTCATCCTCTTCTTTACCAGAACCCGAGCAGAACCAGAAAACATACTTCCTTTAGCTTTTCTAAAGCTATTTCCAGGCCACCCAGCCACCTCCCTGGCCGGCCACCACCACCACCTCTGTTGAGGTGAGGGCTACCGTCGGGGGGGGGGGGGGCACGGCCGCCGGAGTGGAGGTTTCCGGGGTACCCGACCACCCATAATTTGGAATAACCAAGAGGAGCTCACCCAAATCTCACTCTATTGAGTTCGATTTCTATCCTAAGATGTTTCTAAGATCTACCAAAAATAAAAGAAGTAAGGGAGGACCTTGTTCGTGGTTTAGAGACGAGCCGATCGTCGGGAAGCCATTGGCGCGGTGGTGGCATCGCCGAAATTCTTCTACAGCACAGTACAAAGCTCCAATCTGTCAGGTCAGGGTGGAAACTTCATCTCTAAGTCTAGGGAGACTTTTAAAGGGAAGAAATAGGGATGCGAGTGGGTATAAGCTGTCCTGCCATTAATGCTTCCTTAAAAGCATGCTTCGACCATGGTGGAGGGGAGATGAAACAGCTCAAAATAGCTGGAGAAAGGCTCGAAACCCCTCCTCTCCCCATGAGGACTTGAATCCAGCTGTTACTTGGCAAAAATGAGGGGCCAAGCTTGAATGCTAATTTAATAGCCATGCAAGCCGTCGTTCGGCCATGGCTAGAAGGAGGAAGGTGGATGCCACGTGGCATTAGGCTAATGGGTCATTTAATCCTATGTCTTAATTAAGAGAAAGGCTAATCAATATCTGGGTTAATCAAGATTAAAAGGAGGAAACAACTGAATTAAACCACTGGCATGCTTCCCGAGCGGCCTGCTCCATAAGGCCTAGTCAACACAAGCCAGAAAAAAAAATCTGAACGATCAAGCGCCACGGGTCAAGTGAAGGAACGCCGGACCCAAAAATCCCCCCCGGTATCCAACATAACCCGTCGGCTCAGAGGTGAGGTTACCACATGGCTCGGAGGTGGGGTTACCACATGTCCACGGTTTGCCTGACCCACCAGACCCACACAGGTAGAAGGAAAACATCGGGATTTAATAGTGCTCCCCCCCCGGTCTTGAACCCGTGACCTCCTTTGATACCAATTAAAGGATCAAGCGCATACCTAACTACACAAAAATCCCGGACTATTGGAGAGGGCGCTACTTAATTTCTTAAATAAGTAGCAAAGCGCCACGGGTCAAGTGAAGGAACACCGGACCCAACAAAATCTGACATGGCATTGAGTGCAGGAAGCTCACTCAATGCCATTCGGTCCATGGCGTTGAGTGAGCTTGACTCACTCAACGTCGTGAACCCGAGAGGCTTAAAGCTGACATGGAATTGAGTGAGTCAAGCTCACTCAATGCCCGAGCCTAAAGATCCTTCTAAGTACAAAAGCTATATTCTTGGGTTTCCTTGGACTTCTAGGGTTTAGGAAATTACTATTTGCAGACCAAAGTGAGTCTCAACTAAGTTCCCAAGTTCATTTGGTCCTTTTTGATTCTCTAAGGGTTTGTCATGACCTAGTCATGACAAAACCACTCCTAGGGGGGTCTAGTTTGAAATGGGATGTTACAAATCCCAATAAACAAAACAAAAATTTCGTCCCCGAAATTAAGGTTAAGCCTACGGGGGTTTTACCGGAATAAACGAAACTTGTAACATCCCATATGGAGTTGGAGTGATTACTTTGTTCAATAATTCAAGGACAAACCCCCAATAAACAAGGATTAGCCTCTATTCTTCTTAAAGCGGGCCTACTAGTTTAAAACAATAGGAAAGGTAAATTGTAATATCTTGAGGGGTGGCGAGGTATACCTATCTGAATAGCTCCGGGTACTTTTGTTGCATCAGGTCCTGCGGTTCCAAGGTATGCTCCTCCTGGCCGTGGTTCCTCAACAGAACTTTAACTAACGGAACCTTCTTGCGACGCAAGATCCGTACTCCTCTATCATAGATCCGAACAGGCTCCAAGTGAACTGACCGGTTTGAAGCTACCGACCCATCAGTGGTCGAAATCTGCTGCTCCGGGCGTAGTAGAGCCCTCCTAAGTGAAAAAATATGGAACACGTTGTGTAAATCTGTCAATTCCGGTGGCAACTCCAGCCTTTAAGTTAGGGTCCTGATCTGCTCCAGGATCCTGTAAGGTCCCATATACTTAGGGCTGAGCATCTTATTCCGACCACGCACCCGTGAAACTCCGTACATGGGCCGGATCTTCAAGAAAACATAGTCTCCCACCTGAAACTCTACTTGATGGTGTCGGGCATCGTAGTACTTAGCCTGTCGGCTTTGTGCTTCCAGCATTCTATCACATATAAGTCTCACCTGAGCCTCGATGTCTTTGACAAAATCCGATCCCAACACCTTCGGATCCTCGTCCTGAAACAATTAAAGCGGAGTCCTGCATCTTCTTCCGTACAAGGCTTCAAAAGGAGCCATCTTTATGCTTGACTGGCAGATATTGTTATAGGAGAACTCGACTAGTGGTAAAAGCTTCTCCCAAGGTTCGTTTCGATCCAAAATGCATAGCCTTAAGAGGTTTTCCAATGTCCGGTTGGTGCGTTCCGTCTTCCCATCCGTCTGGGGATGAAAAGCTGTGCTGAAGGTCAGTCGCATGCCTAAGTAAGCCTGCACGGATCTCCACTCCCTGGATGTGAACCGACCATCCTTATCCATCACGATCATCCTGGGCACCCCATGGTAACGAATGAACTGCTCTACGAATCTCCGCACTAGTACCCCAACCAATTGCTCTACGAATCTCCGCACTAGCACCCCGTGGTAACGAATGAACTACCCTAAGTACTCATGCAAGATGCCTAACAAAATTATGATAAATATTAGGTTAACTCAGTAATGTAAATCCAAGGTATAATGATTTTTTCTAGCAACTAAGGGGGCCTTAAAACTATTTTAGAAATAATTTCTATCTTTCATTATTAATGAATCAAGTATAGAAAATTGTCATCCAAAAATTATGAATTAATTATATTGAGCTAATACAACTCTAAAAATATCATTGGCTAAGTATCATAATTTTTCAGTAGGGATTAAACTCTGAATAAAATAATTATCAAAATCTCAATATTATGGACTTGTAAGGAAAGTACTGTAATCATCCCTCTAAAAATTATGAATAAATTCCTACAAGCATGTTTTGGCATGAAATCGTCTGTGCCTAAGTCTCATAATTTTTCAATAGATATATCATCTATGAATAATTTTATACCACCAAAGCCCCTTTTTAACTTTTGTGCATGATGTACTAGATTTAATCAATCAAAAATTATACTAAAAATCAGGGGCAACAATTTTAACCTAATACATTCACTGCCAAAGTTTCATGGGGTTTCAATGAATAGAAAGATTTTTAATAAATAAAACATTATTTAGGGCTATATCATACATAATAAATGAAGTACCAAAAATATAGCTCAAAAAATTCCAGTAAAATTACTAAGGGTTCCTTCTACTTTAGAACTCGTGCTCCTTAAGTTTCACACCCTTTTGATTAGTTATATTTGCTTGTGTTATTCAAAGGTGATTCTACCCTAACACTAAGGTTGGGGTTTTAAGGTATCTACCTACCCCAAAATTCGCTAAGACTCCTTACAAAGGACTTAAGTTATGCTAACATCAACTCTACTGAGTTTTCAAAGTCTTACAAGGGTATTTGCCCCCAAGTCCTTCACAACCCCCAAAAGCCCTTCCTTAGGGTTTGAGGTTGGATCAAAGGGTAAATCCACCCTATCCACACCATATTACCCTAAGGGGTAACAATGGCCATAATAAACCAGTGGTAGAAGCCTCAGCCTCTATTGAGGTGAGGTGACCACTTTATGCCCATGGTGCACTTTTTATTCAAAAATACCTTTATAAGGCCTAATTAGGGTTAGTTGATTTCCTATCCAAAACTCATCCAAATGAGTTGAAATTTTTTATAGAGCTAGGTATTGATACCAGGGACCACTCACCATCATTTGGGAGGGTTTGGAGGTCATTTGACCACATAAATAAATTACCCTTACTTTATTAAATTAATACAAAAACTATAGGCAAAGTACCTCCAAAAATAACCATTTTTGGGCCAGCCTTAGGTATATCTAATGTTGGCTCCCTGTCCAAATCTCAGGTCAATTGGACAAGGGATAAAGAGTGGGCACTCAGTTTAGTACCTGCCCAACCCTTGGTACAACCCTCACCAAAATGAGTGCTGAGGTCAAAATACTTACCCAAATAAATTCAAATTAATTTTAAAATAATCTAGTCTCAAAGAGCTACAACTTTTGTGACTGGTCTTTTTTCCTAAATCGGCCCCTTAGTGTTGGATTTAATAGCATCAAAGTGAGATTGAATAAGGATAATTAATTACTATAAATTATATATATAAATATATGTATATATATAAATATATGTATATATATATATCAATGTTCATCCTCTTCTTTACTTGAACCCTGTTGCTGTATAGACCTGGGCGGACAGGCGGCTAAGACTGGCGGTCTGGTAGCCGGGCGGTCAGCCCGGCTAATCTGGCGGTTTGGTAGCCGGGCGGTCTGCTAGCTAATCTCTGGGATCTCGGTGGTCGGCTGCGTGTTCTCTGGTAGTGACCGGGCGGTTAGTTCCTACTAACCGCACGGTTAGGCGGTCTCCTTGGCGGTTTGGCGGTTAGCTTTGTAGGTGTTGTCTTTTGTATTTTTAGTCCCACATTGGGTATTTGTATTCTCTCCAATCTCCTCCATTCTATATAAGGGAGGCCATACCTTTGTAATAGATACCTTTTTCTGATAATAAAATTTCAGTTATACCCGTTCCGGCTTGTTTCTAGTTCGTTTCTTACATGGTATCAGAGGGACAGATCTAGTCCTCCTGATTGTGTTTTCTTCTGTCCGTGCGACCTCTACCTACTCTCCGCGGCCTGTCTTTCAGCTCGCGCGAGCTCTCTTCTCCAGTGGATTCTTCTATCCTCCTCTTCTGTTCGCGCGGTCTGTCTGCTAGCCGCCCGACTTCTCTCCCTCTGTTTGGTTCTGCGGCTTGGTCGTGGCTTCTCTGGCCGCTGGTGTCTGCCATCGTGACCGCTGCAGATCTTTTTCTTCCTATCCGCGCGATTTCTCTCTGTTCGCGCGAGTTCTGCCTTGTTTAGGCGGCCTCTCTGCCCGCCGCGGTTTGCCTTTTGTTCGCACGGTCTTCTCGCTCTCTCTATCCGCGCGGCTTCTTCTTCTTCTTCCCGCCCGGTTTCCCTTATTACCCGTGCGGCTTCTCTTCTTGTGCTTCGCAGCTTGGTCGTGGCATTGCTTGCCGCTGGTCTAATTGTGACCGCTGCGGTCTCTCCTCTTAACCGCGTGACCTCTCTTCCAGGATGACCAATTCTGATGGCTCCACCTCGTCTACTGTCGTTGTTCCACCGCCTCCTCCTCCTGCTTCCGGGAATCTTGGCACCGTCTCTAAGCTATTGGGGCCCAATTATCCCGACTGGAGTGTCTCATTCACTTTTCTTCTCCGCTCTCAGCGCAAGCGTCATCATCTTACCGATGACCCTCCGCCTGCGGACTCTGCCCAGTTTACTGACTGGGATGCGAATGATGCGCTGGTTCGTACTTGGCTGGCGAACAGCTTGTCTGATGAATGTCTTCCTGTCATCCGTCACGATGAGACGGTAAAATAAGCTTGGAATCACTTGGCCGCTCTCTACTCCAAGGGGGGACAAACATCTCGCATCTATACCCTTTATGCGGATCTCTTTGCTCGCCAGTCCATGTCCCCTCCTACAGCTTACCAACAAGTCCAAGCCCTTGGAGCTGAGATTCTACAAAATTTTCCTTTCTCGGCAGATGTGGCCACTCAGCTGAAGCACTTCCAGGAACTCCTAGTGGTCTGTTACCTTCTGCGGCTTCCGGACTCATACGATATGATCCGGCAGCAAATTCTTGGAGAGGCTGAGTCTCCTACCCTGGATGCTACTGCTGCCCGCATTGTCGCTGTTACCTCTCTGCTCCAACGCCCCTTGCTTGCCGCTCCTCCGGCTCCGGATGCCTATGCCCACCAAGCTCATCGTGGTGGATTTAGTGGTCGTGGTAACCACTCTGGCGGGCGTGGTCCTTCTCGCTACCTCTGTACTCATTGTGGCCGCCCAGGACACTTGGTTGACCGCTGCTGGACAAAGCATCCGCATCTTCGTCCCGCTGGTGATACTCCTCCTTCTTCCAAGCCATCTGCCTCCGTGGACACGACTTCAGGTAGTGCCCACGTGGTTACCCAAGGTAAATGGCTAATCGACTCTGGCGCCACAAATCATATGACGGGCAATCCTCAGTGCTTTTCTCTCCTAGAAACACATGATCGGTTGCCCCCTATTCTCGTTGCGGATGGTTCTCCCTCTCCGGTGCATGGAACAGGCATGGTTCAAGTTACTCCGTCCCTTCGCCTGGCGGATACTCTTTATGTGCCCAAGTTTCCGTGCAATTTATTGTCGGTTACTTCTCTTTGCAAGCAACTTCAGTGTTCGGTAACATTTACTCCTTCTTCTTGTTCGTTTCAGGACCCGGACTCCAAGCGGACGTTTGCTACTGGGACTGAGAGGGGCGGTCTCTACTTCCTTGATGATGTATCTACTCTTACCGTCTTCTCTCCCGCTTCTATAGATCTTCTTCAGTGGCACCTTCGCCTGGGGCATCCTCCCTCGCGTCTCATCCACCAGCTGTTTCCTCATCTCCCTCAGTAGGACTCTCCTCTCAACTGTGATGCCTGTCAACTGGGCAAGCATCACCGTTCCCCCTTTCCTCCTAAGCAAGGTCGTGGCTCTTCCAAGCCCTTCGACCTTATTCACTCGGATGTTTGGGGACCTTCCCCTACCCTCACCATCGGGCGTGGAAGTTCCTATTTTGTAACCTTTATTGATGATTATTCTCGCTGTACGTGGGTGTATCTATTAAAGGATCGCTCCGAACTTTTTTCTGTATGGACTTCATTTTATTATATGATTAGAAATCAATTTGATGCCTCTGTCAAAATTTTTCGCTCTGATAATGCAAAAGAGTATCTGAGTAGTGATTTCGCTTCTTTCTGTACGCAACATGACATCATTCATCAAACTAGCTGCGTCTATACCTCCCAGCAAAATGGGGTGGCGGAACGTAAAAACCGTCACCTCCTCGATGTCGCTCGCACTCTCATGACGCAGATGCAGGTTCCTCGTAGCTATTGGGGCTACGCGGTCCTCATCTCCTGCTACCTCATCAATCGCATTCCCTCTACCGTCCTCAATGGCAAAACCCCTTTTTCCATCCTCTATCCCTCCAAGGACCCCTTTCCCTTACCACTCCGTATTTTTGGGTGCACTGCCTTTGTTCATAGCCCTGCCGCAACTCGCGACAAATTGTCCCCTCGTGCTACGAAGTGTATCTTTTTGGGTTACTCCACAACTCAAAAAGATTACTGCTGCTTTGACCCTGTTCATCGCAAGCAGTTCGTCTCGGCGGATGTGACATTCTTTGAGAATGCCGCCTACTTCTCTTCTGATCTCCCACAGGTCGATGGATCGAACCTCCATCTTTCTCCTACCGACTCGACCTCTCCACCCATTCTCTCCACCACATCCACTCCTCTTGAGCTTCCTCCATCACCACCTCCACCAGCCGCTCCTTCTCTTGATCATGATCCTTCTCCCTCGTCCCCTCGGCCGTCTCTCTCTTCTCCCGGGCCAGCTATCTTCGCCACGGATACACCGGCGACTGAGGCACTCGAGGACCTGGAGCTGCCCATTGCCCTTCGCAAAGGGGTTCGGACGTGCACCCAGCACTCGCTGGCAGCTGTTATTTCTTATGATCGGCTAACACCTTCTCGCAGGGACTTCACCCTAGCCATCTCCGCGACTACCACACCTCGCACCTACCAGGAAGCCCTTGATATTCCTCACTGGAAGGCTGCCATGGATGACGAGATTGCTACTCTCTCTAACCGGGGGACTTGGACCCTTGTGCCTCCTCCTTTTGGCACGGATGTGGTTGGTTGTCGCTGGGTGTTTGTTGTCAAGTTCCGTCCTGATGGCAGTGTGGACCGGCACAAAGCCTGTCTTGTTGCAAAAGGGTTTACTCAGACCTATGGTGTTGATTACTTTGACACGTTCTCGCCAGTTGCTCGCCTCAGCACCATTCGGGTCCTTTTATCGGTGGCGGTCAACAAGGATTGGCCTATTTCGCTGTTGGACGTCAAGAATGCCTTCCTTTATGGTGACCTTCACGAGGACGTCTACATGGAGCAACCTCCTGGGTATGTTGCTCAGGGGGAGACTCAAGTATGCCGGTTGAAGAAGGCCATCTATGGCCTAAAGCAAAGTCCCAGGGCGTGGTTCGATAAGTTCAGTAGCATCGTTGGGGCTATCGGTTTCACCAGGAGTTCGGCTGATCACTCCTTGTTCATTCGCAAGACATCTTCGGGTCTGGTTGTGCTAGCTGTTTACGTGGATGATATTCTTCTTACTGGCGACGATCAAGCTGGTGTAGCCTTGACGAAGGTCCATCTCCGCCAACACCTAGTCACGAAGGATATGGGCTCTCCAAAATACTTCTTGGGAATTGAAATCTCTCGGAAACCGGGTTCCTTGGTTCTCTCCCAACGGAAGTATGCTCTTGATTTGTTGAAAGAGGCAGGGTTGACGGGTGCTAAACCTGCCCGGTGTCCCATGGCTCCTGGAGAAGACAAGACATGGACAGACGAATCACCTCCTCTATTGGATACTACGAGGTATCGGCGTCTTGTTGGCAAACTCATCTACCTTACGGTGACCAGACCAGACATCTCCTATGCAGTGGGAAAGATCAGCCAGTTTATGCAGTCGCCTAGGGAATGTCATCTTCAATCTGCTCTAAGGATATTGGAGTATGTGAAGTCCGCACCTGGGAAAGGTCTTCTCTTTCAGAAAAACGGTCACCTAAGAGTCGAAGCGTACTCCGACGCTAGCTATGCGGACGACAAAGGGGATCGCAAGTCGACTTCCGGATTTTGCACGTTTGTTGGAGGAAACTTGGTTAGCTGGAAGAGCAAGAAGCAGTCAGTCGTCTCCAGGTCTAGTGCGGAAGCAGAATATCGTAGCATGGCATCAACCACGTGTGAGTTAAAATGGTTGCGGGCTCTCATGCTGGATCTAGGAGAGGTCTATAACTATCCTCTTCCCATGTTCTGCGACAACAAGGCTGCGATCTACATTTCCAAAAATCCGGTATTCCATGAGCGAACAAAGTACATAGAGGTTGATTGTCACTTCATTCGAGAAGAAGTGTTGAAGAACCAGATTTGCACTCCGTTTGTTACCTCGGAGAAAGAGCTGGCAGATATATTCACAAAACCTATGTCCGCCTCTTTCTTCCACATTTGCAGCAAGCTAGGCATGATTGACATCTATGCTCCAGCTTGAGGGGGAGTGTTGCTGTATAGACCTGGGCGGACAGGCGGCTAAGACTGGCGGTCTGGTAGCCGGGCGGTCAACCCGGCTAATCTGGCGGTTTGGTAGCCGGGCGGTCTGCCAGCTAATCTCTGGGATCTCGGTGGTCGGCTGCGTGTTCTCTGGTAGTGACCGGGCGGTTAGTTCCTACTAACCGCACGGTTAGGCAGTCTCCTTGGCGGTTTGGCGGTTAGCTTTGTAGGTGTTGTCTTTTGTATTTTTAGTCCCACATTGGGTATTTGTATTCTCTCCCATCTCCTCCATTCTATATAAGGGAGGCCATACCTTTGTAATAGATACCTTTTTCTGATAATAAAATGTCAGTTATACCCGTTCCGGCTTGTTTCTAGTTCGTTTCTTACAAACCCGAGCAGAACCAGAAAACATACTTCCTGTAGCTTCTCTAAAGCTATTTCCCGGCCACCCAGCCACCTCCCTGCCAGGCCACTACCACCACCACCTCTGTTGAGGTGAGGGTACCGCCGGGCGGCGGCACGGCTGCCGGAGTGGAGGTTTCCGGCAAACCCGACCAACCATAATTTGGAATAGCCATGAGGAGCTCACCCAAATCTCACTCTGTTGAGTTCGATTTCTCTCCTGAGATGTTTTTAAGATCTACCCAAAAGAAAAGAAGTAAGGGAGGACCTTTTTCGCGGTTTGTAGACGAGCCAATAATCGGGAAGCCATTGCCACAGTGGTGGCGTCGCTGGAATTCTTCTACAGCACAGTACAAAGCTCCTATCCTTCGGGTCAGGGTGGAAACTTCATCTCTAAGTCTAGGGAGTCTTTTAAAAGGAAGAAATGGGGATGCGGGTGGGTATAGGCTGTCCAGCCATTAATGCTTCCTTAAAAGCATGCTTCAGCCATGGTGGAGGGGAGATGAAATGGCTCAAAATAGCTAGAGAAAGGTTGGAAACCCCTCCTCTCCCCATGAGGACTTGAATCCAGCCGTTACTTAGCAAAAACGAGGAGCCAAGCTTGAAGGCTAATTTAATTGCCATGCAAGCCATCGTTCGGCCATGGCTGGAAGGAGGAAGGTGGCTGCCATATGGCATTTGGATAATGGTTCATTTAATACTAAGTCTTAATTAAGAGAATGGCTAATCAATCTCTGGGTTAATTAAGATTAAAAGAAGGAAATAGTTGAATTAAACAACTGACATGCTTCCCGAGCAGCCCGCTCCGTACAGCCTAGTCAGCACAAGCCAGAAAAAAAAATCAGACTTGGCATTGAGTGCAGTCAGCTCACTCAATATCATTCAGTCCATGACGTTGAGTGAGCTTGACTCACTCAATGCTGTGAACCTGAGAGGCTTAAAGCTGACATGGCATTGAGTGAGTCAAGCTCACTCAACGCCCGAGCCTAAAGATCCTTCTAAGTAGAGAAGCTATATTCTTGGGCTTCCTTGGACTTCTAGGGTTTAGGAAATTACTATTTGCAGACAAAAGTGAGTCTCAACTAAGTTCCCAAGTTCATTTGGTCCTTTTTGATTCTCTAAGGGTTTGTCATGACCTAGTCGTGACAAAACCACTCCTAGGGGGTATAGTTGGAAATGGGATTTTACAGGCTACCACGTTTGCCTTCCCTGGGTAGTAGTGCATCTCGTACTGGTAATCTGCGAGATACTCCACCCATCGCCTCTGCATGATATTCAGCTCCTTGTACGTGCCCACATACTTCAAATTTTTGTAATCATAGTAGATATTGCAGTGGACACCGTACAGATAGTCCCGCCAGACTTTGAGAGCAAACACGACCGCTCCCATCTCTAAGTCATTAATAGGGTAGTTCTGCTAATACTTCTTCAGCTGGCGGGAAGAATAAGCAATCACATGGGCTTTCTACATCAGCACTGCACCCATGCCCTAGTAGGAAGTGTTAGTGTAGACCTGGAATCCTTCTCTTTCCGAAGGAAGGGCAATAATTGGAGCTGTGGTGAGTCGATCCTTCAGCTCCTGGAAAGCCATCTCGCACTACAGGGTCCAGACAAAGGGCACATCCTTCCTCGTCATGGATGAGAGTAGGAGGGGGATTCGAGAGAATCCCTCAACGAACTTCTGGTAATAACCGATAAGTCCTAGAAAACTCCGCACGTCTATGGCCTCCTTCAGCTGCGGCCAATCCCGAACTGCCTGAATCATGGCCGGGTCCACTGCCAACCCAGCTACACTGATAATATAGCTTAGGAAGGCCACCTCCTTCAACCAGAACTGGAATTTGCTGAACTTAGCATAAATGCGGTGCTCTCATATTCTCTCTAGAGTTAGTGTCAGATGTCATCTGTGCTCCTCCTTCGTACTTAAGTAGATGAGGATGTCTTCAATAAATACGATGATGAACACATCCAGATAAGCCTCAAACACCCGATTCATGAGGCTCATGAACGCCGACGGTGCATTCGTGAGCCCGAAGGGCATCACGGTAAACTCGAATAACTCATATCTGATACTGAAGGCAGTCTTCGGAATGTCCTCCTTCCGAATCCGTAGCTGGTAGTAGCCCGACCTCAAATCTAGTTTCGAGAAGAAATGCGCCCCATTCAGCTGGTCAAACAACTCATCTATCCTTGGAAGTCGATAGGTACTCTAGACTGTCAGTCTGCTGAGTGCTCGATAGTCGATGCATAATCTGAGTGTCTCGTCCTTCTTTTTGGCATACAGCATCGGGGCTCCCCATGGTGAAGAGCTCGGCCGGACAAATTTGGCTTCAACTAGCTCCTGCAGTTGGCTTCGAAACTCCGTCAACTCCTTCGGGGCCATCCATTAAGGAGCTCTAGATGCCGGCTTAGACCCTAGCACCGGCTGTATCTGGAAATCCTTCTCCCGGTAAGTGGGCCTTGACGGCCTGCACGGATGATAGCAAGAGAGGGGGAATAGGTCTAATACATTTGATGACGACGTGGGAATCCCCATGCCTTACGATGATCCTCTTTGATAGGCAATCGATCTGGGCATGGTTCTAATGAAACCATGTCATGCCCATGATCAGATCATAGGCTGACATCCTTAGGATCGTTGTTGGTGCTTCAAATGCCTTTCCGCCGATCTCCGCCTCCATGTTGTAGTGGGTAGAGGTGAATAACTCTGATCCATCGGGTAGTCTTATCCTCATCATCAAGCTTGTGAATCGCTCTACACCTTCCAACCCTTCCACAAAGGCCACCGACACGAATGAGTACGAAGCACCCGTATCGAATAATGTATAAGTGGGTTTGCCACTGATGAAAACTATGCCTGGGGTAGTAAAATATCTTAGAATTCTAGTTATGGTTTTCCTACTTAGTCTATCAATTCTAAATTCATGAGTCTAGCCTTTTAGGAAAGAAAAGAACTTAAAATTACTGACGCACCTGTTATCACTTGCTCCGGTTCTGAGGTTGAGTAAGATCCAGTGCATACACTTGCTCCCTCTCCTGCCTGCGGTCTCTGACCTGGTATCCACATCCTAGACCACGTCCTCAGCCTCCAAAATACTGAGCAGGCGGTGCAACCTGTGGTGCTGGTAGGGGTGCCCCCTCATGGGGCAGTTTCTCAGGATATGCCCTTCCTGATGAAAGTTGAAGCACTTTGGCGGGGGATATGCCATACCCCCGGGTCTCTGCATCTTTCACATCTGGAGGGGTTAAGGAGCCATTACTACTGGCTCCCTCGGCTCCTATCTCACCTCCAGACGAGGTTGGTCCTCTGCCCTTCTCCCATCTCTCCCATCAGCAAAGCGGCCCCATCGCTGATCATTTCTGGCTCCCCGACCCTGATCCTTAGTTGGCCGCTTTCGGCCTCGAGTAGTGTGTCAATCTGCCTCAATCCTATTTGTCATATCCAATATTAAAGGAATAGGCCCGTCAGATACAAACAACAGAGCCTCTCTCAGATCCTCTCGTAGGCCCTCATAAAACCACTTGGTGTATCCTGCCTCATCCAACTAATGATAATCCGCAAACCGGGCTAGATCATTGAAATCCCGGTGATACTCCACCACTATCTTGTTGCCTTGCCTCAACTGTAGAAATCTGTCTTCCAGCTCATCTCTGGCCGACTGCAGGACAAAATGCTCCAACATTGCGGCCCTGAACTCCTCCCAAGCAATCTCTGCAACTACTGTATCAGCAAACGTCGTGTCCAACAGTGTCTTCCACCATCTCTTGGCATGGGTCTCCAAGCAAGAGACCACCAGAGGCACCCTCTCCTCCCTTGGGCACTATATCTCGGTTAGCATATCATACATGATGTCAAACCACTCCTCCGTCCGAACAGCCGACTCTATACCCAAGTAGGACAGGGGAGAAAGTCCTCAAAAAAAACTCAACCAATTTGCCCCTGGGTTTGGCTGCGGAGTCGGAACCTGCTGGGGCCTAAAAGCCTCCAGAATATCTGTCAGGTTCTGCCCAATATCCGACTATGGAAATGGAGTGGGAGTCGGGGGAGGTGGTGCAACATTCAAAGCTTGCTGGATTCCGCCCTGTGGTGTGGGATGTGCAGGAGTTTGCACCACAAGGACCATTGTAAGTAAATGACTCAAACCTAATTAAAAAGTGGACAATTTACATGTGATCCCCCATATGGGCACACCACTTCTTCCGCTGCTTAGTTTGTCCCAACACTAAAATCGTGTGGGGGTGACCCAGGGATTGTGGACTGCTACTTTTTCGATCATGGTGGGCCCATAACCCACAGGTCCCAGGATCGAAACCTGGCTCTGATACCACTTGTAAGACCCCATTTTTTTCTTTTTAAAGCACCAGGGTCTTAGGCCCAGAACTGCCTCTTTGCGGTGACACCTTCACACCAGGGAAGGTCATCACTACAAAATGCCGATCCTGCCGGCCAAATCGATCACTGTACATTAGTAAAATATGAGAGTATGAAGTAGAAGAACTCTACACATGTCCACAAAATCACAAATATAGTAAATAATCTCCGTGAAGGGAGAGTCCACAGAAATAATAAAGGTACTGAAAATAGGGCTCATGCCCGGTACATCAATATCCTCACTACATATCAGTCAGCGTGGAAGCAAAACTAAACATCTACTAATGATCGGGACTCACGGTCCAAGCTGTCTTAACTACGGTACTAGACTGTCCCATCTCTAAGCATGCCGACCTCCGGGGCTGCTCCTCTATGGTGGGCTCCACGGTCCCCTAAAATGATGTGGTTCGAAAACCATTAGCCTAAAAGTCTAAGTCCTATCATCCCCCACCCCTTCCCCCATGGCTCTTAGGAACCGAGCAGGGAAGGGGAAAGGAGAAGTAATGAAGGTGGAGAATAACAAAGCAACAGGTGATGACGGAACTAATCGAGCAGTTCTAAAAGTATATGTGACAGTAAAGAAGGTATGAAAGACTAAATATATAATAAGTAACCTTAACTTATATGAAAACATATAAGCTAAGGGATCTTCTGCAATGCTCTTATCATATAAAAAGTCCCATACCAGTTTATACGATAGGGTGTCTATTTTCTAGCAAACATGTATATATCTACAGAATAAAATCCTTAACTTATAAGCACGCTCAAGCGAGATTATAAGCCAAGTAGTTGTTTTGTAGGGCCAATTGTATAAAGCGTCACATACCACTTTATGTAATAGGTGTCAGGGGTTATAAGAAAAGATGATGCTATGACATGCAAATATGCTATGATGTGATCATGCAAGTGCAACACACCCACTCGACTCTGTGCACATAGACCTTTAGTTCCCCCTTTCTGGAGCCTAACCTCCCAGGATACCTCCGTAGTGGCAAACAAAAGTGGTGGGTTGGGCCTCGCCCACCTATAAACCGGTAATTATACTACTAATCAAACCTATCGTAGGACTCGACATTGGTGTTCTAAGCGGAGCTCCTGTGTACTCTTGTCGGCTGGCGCACCAGACTTAATTTGGCAAAGTGCAAAAACAAACTTGCCGAGTCAACATATCTGCGTCGGTGCATCGACCCTCCAATATTGAAGACCCACCACCTTATGCTTTATGAACAAGCAACCTTTTGTATCATCTACGGAGCCAAAGCTCCCCGGACCATCCCGTCCATCACAATCAACTACCGAGCCAAAGCTCGCCCGACCAACCTGCCCATCACCAAATCCACCGAGCCTACATCCCGAGTGACCCAACCTAACATCCCGAGACATCGAGTTGAGTGAAAGTGAGTCCCTAGTTATGCTAGTTACTCTTATAGTTTATTTTGCCTACAGTTTAGGTTAGCCCAGGACTGCCCTCGACATCCCCCGTGAAGGGCTCTCACAGGGCACTAGGAACTACGATGGGGTGAATCCCAAAGCTCCCATTCGCAAGGCACTTATTATTATTTGTTAATACCCGATTCCCGATCCCTTTAGTATTACACTGGTTCTAACCCTAATGTGTTTGACCTTCTGTCTCCCTTCACAGGATAGCCGATCTTTCATCGATCCCGAGGACCACCTAAACTTAGACAACTCTACTACCTACTCTTCCCAACTTCATTGTTATACTCCAATCCACATACAAAAATCATTAAACCATAATCCCATCTCCCTACGACCATTCCCCAAGTTAACACGATTTCCGCAGTTTTACTAAATGCAGACCATCTTATGCTATATGACGTGCATGATAGGAGGTACACTAAATCCTCATCAAAATAACCTAAGATAATTAATGGAGGCCTATCATAACACTTATAGACTAAATCCAGAAACTTAGAATTTTCATAATTTATCTGTCATTTTATTTATTTCTCCTAAAAATCCAAGTGCCTCAGTTTGAATATGAAAAGGCCCTTACAGTGATGAAAAATGCTCCATAAATTATTGTAAATACTAGGCAGCTATTTAACAATAAATTCAAGTCTCCCAATTTTTTTGCCAGGTTTAAACCCTTGATCCATAATTTTAAATATAATCACATAGTTAATAGCTAAAGAAGTAAGTATTGTAAATAAGCTTCCAAAAATTATAAGAAAATTCAAGCATAACTAATATGCCCTAAAAACACTCATGACAAAATTTCCAAACTTTTCAGTTAATAATGAGCTGTAATTTTAATTTAGAACAATAATCCTCTTTCTTAAATTAATGAAACAACTACTGCAATTATTCATATAAAAATTATAATAAAATTTTTCTCATATGCATATTGACCTAAGTATACTTTTACATGAGTTTCACAATTTTAAATCCAACATTGAGCTCTGAATACAATTTTGAATATAATTGCATTTTTAAAAGCTTGTGAAGAAAGTACTGGAAATATACATCTAAAAATTATAATAAAATTCAAGTATAAGTATATTGACCTAAAATACCCTCTGCCCAATTTTCATAACTTTTTATTAAACAGAGTGATCATAATAAACAAAAGACTTTCAAGGGCAATTCCATGTATTATAAAGGAGGTACTAAATTTCTTGTTCTAAAATTACCAATAAAATCACCAAAGGCTCTTATTAACCTTATGACCTTACTACCTAAGTTTCATATATTTTCATTAAGTTTTAGTGGCCAGTCTTACTTGTATAAGTGTTGTGCCCTAAACTAGGGTTAGGGTTTTGAGGGGTTTAACCAACTCGAAATCCACTAAAATTTCTACAAGTGTACTTTAGCCACCATAGGGTCCTTTTAACCAAATTTCAAGTCCATACAAGGGCATTTGACCTCATGCCCTTCTCCAGCCCCCAAAGTTTAAACTTAGGGTTTGAACTTGGGTGCTAGGGCAATCCTACACCAAACCACTCCATAATACCTATGAGGATGTTTAAAGTCATGTAAAACAAGTGGCTTAAATCTCAGCCTCTGTTGAGGTGGTTTGGCCACCCAAACCCACAAGGTGCACTTTTGACCTAAATACCCCTTTTGGAGAAAAACTAGGGTTTACTCATTTCCGAACCAAATCAACTCTAAATGAGGTGAAAATTTATACAGAACCTCATAATGACTCTAAGAACCAATCACCAAAATTTGGGAGGGTTTAGAGGTCTTTAGGTCCCTAAATTAATCTACCCTAGAGTATTAAATAATTTCCAAAACTATAGGAAAATTATCTCCAAAAATTCCCATTTTTAGACAGGACTTATATATAGCTTAGGGTGGCTCCCTATCAAAATTTCAGGTCATTTGGATTTGTGGTGAAGTGGGGGAACACATTTTAATCTCGGTTTAGACCTAGGTATAGACCCCACCAAAATGATTGCCCTGGTCAAACCAGGCACCCAAATTGGTTCAAACTAATTTTAAAATAATATACACCCCTAGGGCTACATTTTTTATATTTATCAATTTTTTTTAGGTGTCCTTAGGTATTTTTAATAAATTGAAACATTAGATACAATATCTGTGATAGAAATGAAATTATATGAAAATATAACCTATAGTTTAAATAATCTCTAGCATGAATCTTAAAGCACATCCAATGGCCTTTGGTCATCGTCTACCTCCAGCAAACGGCCAGGATCATCCCGACCTGGAGCTTCTTCCAGCCGGCCACCCGGCCACCTCCCTGGCCGGCCACCTCCCTTGCTGGCCACCGCTACCACCATCTCCGTCGAGGTGGTGGCTATCGCCAGACAGCGACACAACTGTTGGGTACATTGGGAACAGTGTACCTAATCCGGAGAAGTCCCCTTGATAACTTAATGATATACCCAAAGGTGTATTTGATGTTTGCTAAGTTTACATATGCAAGTTCAAAGTTGAAGAAATTATTCTAAGTCAAAGTATTGTGATAGCATGTGTCGAGAAAATACTTCTGTGTCAACACAAGGTAGATTAGTAGTCAACACAGAGAACAGAAGATGTGTCGAGATAATACTTCTATCTCGACATAATGCAGAACTAAGATGATTCAACACAGAATACAGTGTGTGTCGAGACTACCTAACTTTCTCGACACAAGGCAGAACTAAGATGTGTCGACACAGATAATAGATGTGTCAACACAGATAATAGATTTGTTGATATAAATTACAGATTTGTCGACACAAATAATAGATGTGTCAACACAACTATATTATCTCAACACTTTCTGTTCTGAGATGAAAACAATTCTTAGTACAGAAGTGTTGGGTCTGTCAAAGATGTCTCAACACAGATTTCAAGACAACTTGTCTACTTTAACGCTTATATGACAGAATGTGTTGAGTCAACATCAATCAGGTCAAGACTGGTCAAGTCATTTTGGTCGACACAGGAAAGATTCACTTCTATAAAGATAGTTCAAGGAAGGATTTGCTAGAAGTTACTGATGTCATCAATACCAGTCCAAGCCGTCTGAGATTTCTATAAATTGGAGGTACTGCCTTCAGAAGATGATATCGATTCTATTATATTCATCAGTCTCTCTCTATTTTAAAGGACAAATCAAGAAGTAGAAAGAGAAGAAGAAGTTGATCTTCAAGAAATTCTTCAGATCCCTTTTATTAGGATGATCTGGGGATTAAGTGATCTATTCATCAGCATCTTCAAACTATTCGATCTGATCTTCATCAAGAAGTTGCTAATTTAGAAGAAATTCAATTCATCCTGCTGATCTATCAAGAAGAAATCAAACTGCAGCTGAGTGAAAAGATCTGTACACACAGATCCAACAGATAACAGGTTTTCTGTTTTTCTGTAATTTGTTTTATCAAATTTCATTGTAAGATCTCCTAGAGATTTGAGTGGGTAGGAGATCTTATTCTCTGAGTTTTATAAGTCTAATCTATAAAGTCTGAGGTAGGATTCTGGATGAATCTTAGTTAGGTAATTTGGGTTAAATCACTGAGATTGTAGGCCTAATTTATAAAGGCTGAGGTAGGATTCTGGGTGAATCTGAGGTAGGTGATTTTGGGTAAATTACAGGCATTGTAGGCCTAATCTATAAAGGCTGAGGTAGGAGATTGATGAGATCTCTGAGGTAGGAGATTGAGATATCTCTGAGGTAGGATTAGTGGGTATGAGTGTAGGTTTCTTGGAGAGAAACTGAGCCTTGTAGGATCTAAGGATCTGAGTTGTGAAAGAAGAGCTATAACCTTATCTAGCACATTGCTAGTGAGGAATAAGTGGGAAAGTGGATGTACCCTAGATAGGAGAACTACTATAAGCTTGTTGTGTCCCTTTTGTTGTGTGCTGTGTTCTTTACTGTGTATGATGTGATCAGTTCTTGTTGTTCTATTGTTTATGTTGGGTACAACTTATATTCTGAATTGTATTAGGGCACATTACTAAAGTTAAAAGAACTACAAAGAATTGCATTAGGGAACATTGCTAACAGTCTGTTAAAGATCCTAAGGGTAGTTGAAGGTTATCTGACCTATGGCTTCTGAATCAAACAGAGAACTCAGTTCCATGAAAATGCCCATCTGCACTAAGGACAATTTTGCTATATGGAAACAAAGAGTAAGACTGTTCATGGAAGCTTCAGACCTATGAATCTTTGTTACAATTCAAGATGGGCCCTATGTGCCCATGAAATCATCTTTCTACATGCAAAATATTCAAACTCCTAAGATAGTGTCAGAAATGACAAAGGATGAGTTCATACTTACTACTATGGACAAAAGAGCACAGAATATAATAGTGAGTGCTATTGATTACTCCACATTTCAAAATCTGGTGCAATGTAATTCTTTTAAGGAAATGTGGGATACCTTGCTAGTGTATATGGAAGGAACGGTAGAGGTGAGAGATGATAGAAGGTCACTCCTTAACCAGCAATATGAGGCATTTAGACAAGAGATGACAGATTCTATTGAACAAACATATGAAAAGTTCTTTAGAATAGTCAATGACTTTAGAAACTATGAGAGAAACTTCTCAAACAATGAACTGAATGATAAGTTCCTGATATCCTTAAATAAAGAATGGGATATCAAGATTTGTGCAGTAAGGGAAATGAGAAATCTGAGAAATCTGCTTCCCCAAGAATTATTTGAGAAATTAATGTCACATGAGCTTAACCTTAATTCAATAAAAACTTAAGCAGAAACTACCAAACAATCATCCCAGTCCATCATCATCTAGAGAGATGAAGAGACAGATAACACTGGACTTGCTCTTCTTCAAAAGAGATATCAGATGATGAACTTGCCTTATTTACAAGGCAGTTCAAGAAGATGTTAAGAAGAAGAAAATAGTGGAGCAATAGGAAACCTTCTGGTTCAAGTTCTCACAAAAGCAAAGACAAACACAGAGACAAATCTGTGATCAGGTATGACTCCAATCAGAACAAACAATCTAAGACTGATATTATTTGTTTTTGTTATAACAGGACTGGGCATGTCATTACTGATTTCCCAGTAAAGAGAAAGGAGAATAGAAATTCAAAAGAAAGGAAGTTCTTCAAGGATAAGTAATCAGAAAAAGGTCTGATGGCTAAGAAGCCAAAGACCTTGTCTGACAGTGATTCTAATTCAATTGAGTCAGAAGAAGAACATGTGGGGCTGTATTCATATGAGGAGGAGTTCATTAGAAGAGCCATTTACAAAGGAAATAACTCCACAACTTCATCATCCTATGGTTACTCTTAAGAAGACATGGAAATCAATCTGATGGCTATAGCTGATGATCCAGAAACTGGAACTAACAACTGTGATAATTCTCAAGAATGTTAAAGCTCCAGACCAATCTGGTACTTAGATAGTGGATGCTCCAGACATATGACTGGAACAAGAAGAAATCTGATGGAATATATTCCTATGGAAAATGGACCAAAAGTTATCTTTGGAGGAGCTGACAAAGGCATCACCAAAGGTTATGGTAAGATCACAAATGGTCTAGTCACAATCACTCATGTAGCTTATGTGGAAGGGTTGCAACACAACCTTTTAAGCATAAACCAATTTTGTGATTTGGGATATTACACATTGTTCCACAGAGATGAGTTCCTATTAAAAAGATCAAGTGACCAAGAGGTCATCTTGACTAGCACTAGATGTGGAAATGTATACTGTTTAAACTTCCTATATATTAAGTCTGACTCACCCCTATGTCTAGCTGTTAGTGAGAAAACTTCACAATGTGTTATATGACACAAGAGGCTAGCCCACTTGAACTATAAGGCTTTAGGCAAACTATACAGCATGGAGCTCGTTAGGAATGGTCCTAACATGAGATGCACTAAGGAGAGCATCTGCCCATCATGCCAAAAAGGAAAGCAGACTAAAGCTTCATTCAAATACTGTGAATCCAAAGACTCTGTGAGGTGTTTATACCTCGGGCATATGGACTTGTTTGTTCTTATGCCAGTTCATAGCTTAGGAAGGAGAGTCTATACTTTTGTTATTGTAGATGACTACTCCAAATTTACTTGGGTATTCTTCTTAAAGAAAAAGTCTGAAACTCCTGATGTCTTCAAGAATTTTGTGAAATAAATTCAGAATGAACTTAATAGTACTGTGGTCAAAATGAGAAGTGACCATGGAACTGAAATCCAATCTAATTGTATGACAAAGTTTTGTGAAGAACTAGGAATTCAACAAGACTTTTCCCCACCAAGAACACCACAGTAAAATGAAATAGCTGAGAGGAGAAACAAAACTCTCATTGAAGCTGGTAGAACCTTGCTAAGGGATTCCTCACTTCCAGAATATTTCTGGGCTGATGCAATTAACACAGCTTGTCATGTTCTAAATAGGGCTTCAATCAACAAGAGTTTAAATAAAACTCCTTATGAACTTATGAAGGGCAAAAAACTAAACATAGCCTATTTCAGAATCTTTGGATGTAGACGTTATGTCGTAAACAATGGAAAAACCTACTTATCCAAGTTTGCTAAAAAGTCTTATGATGGGATATTTGTTGGTTATAGCAACCATAACAAAGCCTATAGGGTTTATTAATTAAAGGATCAAGTTGTAGAGGAGTCAGTCCATGTTGTATTTGATGAAAGTTCTATGTTCTATGATGGTAAGACAGGTACTTCAAACACAACATAAGTGGACTTGAGGCTAAAAGAACTGGCCATTGAATATACAAAAAGAGGCAAGCATAATTTGCAAGAGGAAATTAACATTGTTGAAGAAGTACTGGGACAGGAAGAACCTAGAGAATCAACTCAACAACATGATCAAGATGGTCCAGGAGAAGAAGTGATTCTACCAGTAGCTGTCAGTCACCTAAAGGATCATCTAATAGAATTGATCATAGATGCTGCTACTCAAGGAGTTACCACAAGAAGCAGACATCATAACACAGTGATGTATTAAAGATTTCTGTCACAAACAGAACCTAAGAAGTTTTAAGAAGCAAATATGGATCCATTTTGGATTGGTGCAATGCAAGAAGAATTGAACCAATTCAAGAGGTGCAAGGTATGGAAGTTGGTTCCAAGACCTGATGATTACAATATCATTGGAACAAAATGGATTTACAGAAACAAACTAGATAAAGATGGAGTGGTAAAAAAAAATAAGGCTAGACTGGTTTCAAAGGGTTATAGACAAGAAGAGGGAATAGACTTTGACCAGACCTTTGCACTAGTGGCTATGTTGGAAGCTATAAGACTCTTCCTAGCTTATGCAGCTTACGAAGGTTTCAAAGTATACCAAATGGATGTTAAGTCAACTTTTCTGAATGGCAACCTCAAGGAAAGAGTATATGTGGAACAACCCTCAGGTTTTATTGATCCAACTAAACCTTCTCATGTCTATTTTCTTTCTAGAGCTCTCTATGGATTAAAACAAGCTCCAAGGGCTTGGTATGAGACTCTGTCAAAATTCCTTCTAGAGAATAAATTCTCAAGAGGAAACATTAACAAGACACTATTCCTAAGGGAAGTCAAAGATAGGACAATTTTATTATAAATATATGTTGATGACATAATATTTGGTTCTACTGATTATTCACTTTGCACTAGATTTGTTAAGCTAATGCAAAGTAAATTTAAGATGAGTAACATAGGTGAACTTAAGTTTTTCCGTGGTCTCCAAGTTAAACAATCCCAAGATTGACTTTTCATAAGTCAATCAAAGTTCACCAATGAGTTAATTAAAAAGTATGGCATGAAAACTGCCACTACTATGAGAACTCCTATGGGATCAACCATGTCTTTGGACAAGGATATTGCTGAAAGCCAGTTGATATTACCTTGTACAGAGGGATAGTTGGATCACTACTTTATCTAACTTCCAGTAGACCAGATATAATGTATGCTACTTGTATATGTGCTAGATATCAAGCTTGCCCTAAAAAATCTCATTACACTGCAGTCAAAACTGAGATATCTAAAGGGCACACCAAATCTTGGCCTTTGGTATCCTAGGAGTAGTGATTTTGAACTGATAGGATTTTAAGATGCAGATTATGCAAGTTGTAAAGAAGACAGGAAAAGCATCTCATGGTCATGTCAATTCCTGGGTGGAAGGCTAGTCTCATGGAGTAGTAAAAAGGGAACAAGTGTGGCCATATCACTAGCTGAATCTGAGTACTTCTCAGCTGGGAATTATTGTGCTCAACTTCTGTGGATTAAGCATCAACTACAAGATTATTAGTTATAGATAAGTAAATCTACTTTGTTTTGTGACTCTACTAATGCTATTTCAATTGCAAATAACCCTGTATCTCACAGTAGACTATACACATTGAAATCAGATATCATTTCATTAGGGAACATGTTGAAAAATAATATATGAGTTTAGAATATGTTTCTACTGATAAGCAAATAGCTGACATATTTACAAAACCACTAGAAGAAGAAAAGTTTATTTTCTTCAAATTTGAGGTAGGTATGTTAAGTCTTGAATGAGCCTAAACTTAGACTAAGTCAAAAAAATGCAAGCCTACTATCCAGCTATCACATCAAGATATGGACATCATCAAGATAAGGAGTCAACAATTCAGGAGTCAGAAATCCGGCTAAGTATGTTTTGTGTCCAGACAAATCAAGTGTGTCGACACAAACTATGGTTCTCCACACAATTTATGTATATGTGTCGACACAATATACACTGTCCTGTGTCGACACAAGGAAGTGTGTCGACACTGCTTGTCGAGATGGCTGGAGGTGTGTCGACACAAGTCGACACAATTTCTCTGTCGATAAGTTCCGAGTGTTGACCTAAGGGATTTTTCCAAACTTATGAATATGTCTTTAGGCGACACGCCCTTTCACCTACTAAGTAGAATGACCTATAAAAAAGACATAAACTGTAGAAATTTTCTACTAGATCCTTCTCTCTTGCTTAGTGTTGAAACCTAGATTTTTTGTTGTCAACTCTCATCAATTTCTCGGTTCGACAATTTAAAAATCAACAACAATGCCTCCAAGGAAGGATGATAATATCAATGTGGGATACGAACTGGTGCGCCATGGATTCAAATCGGCAGACGAAGAGATTACAAATGTCATTGGCCTAATCCAAGAAGCTTGACTTGAGTATCTATTATCTGAGCTGACGATCATATGGAAAAGAGAAGTAACAGAACTTCTGATAAATGCCTCGATCGATTCTAGCGCCACAAAGATCAAATCAACCGTAAATGGATAGAAGGTTAAGATCACAGGCAAAAGGTTGGCCCAGGTATTTCAATTACCTAGAGTTAAACAAGACGATATAGTTGACTCCACCAGGACTACTGATGGACTTCAATGGTGCTGTTTGGATTCAGTTTCCAAGATTGGGAGTTCAATGAATAGGAAAGTTATGAACACCTAAGGAAAATTTCTATCTGAAATTGTTGGGAAGGTTATGATGTGCAAGACAGGTGCACATGACAGAATCTCAGTTCACATGTTTAAGATAATGACTGGAATCATTTTAAAACTTCAGACAGACTGGAGCAGACTGTTGTTTGACTTAATTGTTGAATGTATCTAAAAACCCAACATGGGTAGAATACTGAGTTTGTATCTTTATAAAGGGATTCCTGCTGAACTCAATCCAAAATCTGGTTCAAAGATAAATCACATGAGACGGATGGACATGAGGATTTTGTCTAGATGGGACAGAGTCTTTGCCAAAGATACACCAGAACTATAGAAGCCTAAGGATATCAAGAACAATAAACAATTATAAGAAGAAAGTGAATCCTCAAGTGATTCAGAGGAGAAGATCAATTTTAGTTCAGATGGAGCTGAAGGAAGAATCCAAAGGAAAACTCCAAGTATTACAATTGGAACTAGGGATCAGGTCCAGGGGGAGTTAAAATCCTCTGCAGCATTCAATATAGAGAAAACCATGGATGAAACAACTGTGTTAGATACTGAAATTGTCATTGACATAGTACATGATGTTCTCAAAGATCTAACTACACAACAAGATGAGAATATGCATGATATTATGGATGAAAAATCTCATGAAAAAGATCTCGATGACACAACAGTGATGGATGCTCACATCTACGGGGAGATACCAGATCCTCATAGGGAAAATGTAGCTCATGTAGAAGCTCAACAACCTGAACTAAGTTTAGTAGAAATACACCGTGATCAAAAGGGTACAGTAGTTGAGGGGGAGCAATCAGCCAAGTCTCCTAAGACTTGAACTTAAGCACCAGCCGATGCAGACACAGCTGTTGAAATTACCAGTTCATCTGACTCTGATATGGGAGAGGACACATGACAACAACAAACCAGAATATATGAAAGGATAAATAAGAGTCAGACCTATAAGAAAGCTTTATAGTCACTCCAGTCCACTCTATCTGCTTCAATAGATGAGAGTTCTCTCATGGTTCAGCTGTAGATAATGCTATACAAACAAGGAACTGACCTAAAAAGTATGTTAAAGAGAATAGAAAGGATATGGTGTTCCACCTAGCTTAAGACATAAAGTCAATCAGATTTGAAGTGAATCTGATGAAGAAAGAAATTACTGATTGTTTTAACAAAGGAGGCAATGTAGTGGTTTATCTTGCCAAACAACAAAAGGAGTTAAAAGTTAAGATAGATGATATAGTGCAAAAACAAGGCATTATACTAGAGAATCAGAAGAGACTGAATGAAAATTTGATGGAAATTCATACGATCACTCTGAAGAAGATAAATGATCAATCCACTTACTTAGAGGCAAAAGTTAATACTCAACTAATTGAGTTACAGACCAAGATTAAAGTGGATTCAGCTGTAATGCAGCAAGCTATAAAGGATTTATCAAAGGCTCTCTCTGATTAAATGACAATGTTCAAGAATTACTGAACCACATGGAACCATCATGTGGTTGATCAAGTGTGATTTCAAAAGGATGATCTGAGAGATCATATTGAGAGAGAAGTAATAAAGGGGGGAGAGAGTGATGGTCAAGGCTAGCTCAGAACATTCCAAATTGACTTCTAATAGCATAAGAGCCACACTAGGATACCCTCCTCTGTGTGATGATGATCAAGTTGCAGAGTCTGGTTGCCAACTAGCTATGATTGAAGGAATTGCTCAGGAGACAAACAAAATCATATACCCTCCTTCATAGTTTGAGGACATTCCTAATAAAGTTCAGCTTATGTATAGTGCACCTCAGTATAAAAAAAAAGTTAATTTTGAAGAGGTGGAAATGTCTGAAGCTTATCTACAAAGGGAGAGAGAGGTCCAATTGTCAAAGAAAACATTTAGAGAACAGGCTGAGGAGAGGCCTGACTTTGAACAATGGAGTCCAAAATCAAGGAACATCATTCTTACTTCATGGAAATCAGTCATGGCCAACAAACATGACAGGGGTAAGTGGTATTCAAAGCAGGAATGGAGGAAGCATGAAGAGCAACAAAATGCTATCTATAAGTTTAGAAGGGAGCAGAAGGAAGGTTTAATTCCTACTACTGCTATTGAACCTAGCAAATACTTTCCTAAGCCCTTTCATTATTTTGAAAGAGAAAGAATTCAGGCTGAACAACTTTCCAGCATTAAAGACAAGTAGGGCACGCAGGTTATTGATGAAAGTATTCCATCTGTTCAGGCCAAAGTACAGTCAAGGAAAGGAATTGTGATTACAGAACCTGATAAGTCTTAGGATGTATTTACTTTGCTTAGAATTAATGTAATTATATATAAGCTCATTGTAATATTAAGACTGATAACATTTTGGAATAAGAATGTTTTTTGGCACTTTTTATTTCTGCTGTAAAAGTTCATCTAGTTAAATGTTAAATTTTTTATGTTATAATCATCAAGATTATTATGTTGGTGTATATCATTGATTTGGGGTTATGACTTCTTCATATAGGGGGAGATTGTTGGGTACATTGGGAACAGTGTACCTTATCTGGAGAAGTCCCCTTGACAACTCAATGATATACCCAAAGATGTATTTGATGTGTGCTAAGTTTACATGTGTAGGTTCAAAGTTGAAGAAATTATTCTAAGTAAAAGTGTTGAGACAGCATGTGTCGAGACAATACTTCTGTGTCGACATAAGTAGATAAGTAATCAACAAAGAGAACAGAAGATGTGTCAAGATAATACTTCTATCTCGACACAAGGTAGAACTACGATCAGACGACATAGAAGATAGAGTCTGTCGAGACTACCTAACTGTCTCAACATAAGGCAGAACTAAGATGTGTTGACATAGATAACAGATGTGTCGACACAAATAACAGATGTGTCAACACAACTATATTATCTCAACACTTTCTGTTCTGATATGAAAACTATTCTAAGTATGGAAGTGTTGGGTCTGTCAAAGATGTCTCAACACAGATATCGAGACAACTTGTCTACTTCAATGCTTATATGACCGAATGTGCTGAGTCAACATCAATCAGGTCAAGAATGGTCAGATCATTCTGGTCGAAATGGGAAGGCTTCACTTCTATAAAGACAGTTTAAGGAAGGATTTGATGGCAGTTGCTGATGTCATCAATACCAGTCCAAGCCGTCTGAGATTTCTATAAATTGGAGGTGCTTCCTTCATAAGCTGATATCGATTATATTTTATTCATCATTCTCTCTCTATTCGAAAAGAGAAATCAAGAAGTAGAAAGAGAAGAAGAAGTTGATCTTCAAGAAAGTCTTCAGATCCTTTTCTTAGGTTGATCTGGGCATTAAGTGATCTGATCATCAGCATCTTCAAACTATTCGATCTGATCTTCATCAAGAAGTTACGGATTCAGAAGAAATTCAATTCAGCCTGCTGATCTATCAAGAATAAATCAAACTGTAGCTGAGTGAAAAGATCTGTACACACAGATCCAATAGATAACAAGTTTTTTTTCCTTAATTTGTTTTATAAAAATTCATTGTAAGATCTCCTGGAGATCTGAGTGGGTAGGAGACCTTATTCTCTGAGTTTTGTAAGCCTAATCTATAAAGGCTGTAGTAGGATTCTAGGTGAATCTGAGGTAGGTGATTTGGGGTAAATCACTGAGATTATAGGCGTAATCTATAAAGACTGAGGTAGGATTCTGGGTTAATCTGAGGTAGGTGATTTGGGGTAAATCACAGAGATTGTAGGCCTAATCTATAAAGGCTGGGGTAGGAGATTGAGGAGATCTCTGAGGTAGGAGATTGAGATATCTATGAGGTAGAACCAACGGGTCTGAGTGTAGGTTTCTTGGAGAGAAATTGAGCCTTAAAGGATCTGAGGATCTTAGTTGTGAAGGAGGATCTATAACCTTATCTAGCACATTGCTAGTGAGGAAGAAGTGGGAAAGTGGATGTACTCTAGATAGGGGAACCACTATAAACTTGTTGTGTCCCTTGTGTTGTGTGCTGTGTTCTTTGCTGTGTATGCCTTGATCAGTTCTTGTATTTCTATTGTTTATGCTGGGTACAACTTATATTCTGAATTGCATTAGGGCATATTGCTAAAGTTAAAAGAACTACAAATAATTTTAATAGGTCACCTATTCACCCCCCTATGTGACTTTCTACCCATAGGATTGACTTTCAACAGCCGCTGGTGGGGCCTTTTCTGGCGATCCCGAAAATCTCAATTTTCTCCAAAAACTAGGAAAATCGAAGCTCTAATCGGGCTCAATTGATCCCGAACCTTGACCCTAATTAGTCCTATGATCTACCCGTGGAAGAAGAAGAAGGGGAGGACCTTTGTGGTGGTCTGGAGTGATGCCGATTGTCGGGTCATCATGGTGGTGGTAGCGTCACTCGGGTGTCTGTAACTACACAGTGGAATGGCTCGAATTATTCAGGTAAGTGGTGGGGAAAACTTCTCTCAAGCCACTGATGGGGTTTTATGCCTCAGTTGGAAAGGGGAGAGGCCAAGTCATCAATGGCCATTAATGGCCATTGAAAGCTTGGCTCGGCCATGGGGGTTCTCTACATCCAGTCAGTAGAAAAGCCTAGAAAGGCTCTTGATCTTCTCAGGGCTGTTAGCGGAGATGAACCAAGCAAAGAAGAATGGCCCTTGGCTTCCCTATGCAATGAATGGCCTTTACTCATTTTCTCTCTCCTCCATTAAAGAGGAATTGAAGCTTTCTCTCTCCTGCCCCCTCATGGCCTAATTTTTTCATCACACTAGCCTAATTGAGATTAATTAATTAAGAGGTGGTTAGCCCAAGTGAATAGGGCTTGAGCTTGGGTTAGCCCATTTGAGCTAAGTTTGACCTAACCTAGACTAAGGTTGACCTTGGTCAATTTGACCTTTTGTGTCCCAATCAATTGGTACTTGGTGACCCATTGGTCTCCCCTAGGGTCTAGGTAGGGTTGTGTAGGGTTGACTTGGCACCTTAGAGGTCACATGTCCCTTAGTAAGGGCACTTTGACCATTTTGGGGCTAGAGTTGAATTTAGTCAACACAACCATTTGAGTTGACCCCAAGGGGTCCTTGGAGACCCATTGACCCCACTTTAGGTCTAGGGAGACCTTAGTAGGGTTGGTTGGGCTCATTAAAAGCACATTGCCCTTAGCTAGGGCATCTTGCCCTATTAAAACCATGGATGGTCCTAGGTCAACTTGCCCACCCTAGGTTGACTCCAATGGACCCTTAGGGACTTTCAATAGGTTGGTGAGGTCATGGTGGGATCTTAGAGTCTAATGATTATCATAAACTAGGGTTTAGGAATCTACTATCTACAAACCATAATGATCTCACCTATATTCCTAGGTCAACTTGGTCTTCTTGGGCTTCTAGGGTTTTATCATGACCTAGTCATGACAAAACCACTCCTAGGGGGTCTAGTTGCCTGAGGGGTGTTACAAATCCCAATACATAAACAAAAAAATTTCGTCCTCGGAATTCTAGTTAGGCCTACGGGGTTTCATGTATGAAAAGTAAATTATAACATCCCGAGAGGTTGTGAGGAATACCTGACTGAAAAACTTTGGGTATCTTTGTTGCATCAATCTTGCGGCTCCTAGTTGTGCTCCTCCTAACCATGATTCCACCGCAGGACCTTGACCAACGGGACTTTCTTGCGGTGCAAGACTCGTATCCCCTTGTCGTCAATTCAGACTGGTTCCAGGTGAACGGACTGATCAGATGCTACCGGCCCATCCATGGCCGTAATCTGCTGCTCCGAGCATAGTAGAGCCTTCCTACGAGGGGATACGTGGAACATGTCGTGCAAACCCGCCAGCTCCAGTGGCAGCTCCAGCATGTATGCTAAGTGACCGATCCGCTCCATGATCCTGTAAGGCCCCATATATCTTGGGCTAAACTTCTTCTTCCAACCATGCACCCGTGAAACTGGTTACATCGGTCAGACCTTCAAGAATACCCGGTCCCCCACCTGAAACTCCACCTGACGATGTCGAGCATCGTAATACTTAGCCTGTCTGCTCTGAGCTTCTAACATCTATTCCCGTATCAGCCTCACTTGAGCCTCGTTTTCCTCAGCAAACTCCAAGCCCAAAACCTCCAGATCATCGTCATATATCCATGACAGCGGAGTCCTACACCTTCGTCCGTATAGGGCCTCATAAGGAGCCATCCCTATGCTGGATTGGTAGCTATTATTATATGAGAACTCGACCAGTAGCAACAGCTTCTCCCAAGGCTGTCCGCAATCTAAAATACATAATCGCAGTAGATCTTCCAAGGTCTGATTGGTGTGTTTTGTCTTCCTGCCAGTATTAGGATGAAAAGTTGTACTGAATGTAAGCCAAGTGCCCAAGTAAGTCTGCACAGATCTCCACTCCCTAGACGTAAACCGTCCATCCCAATCTGATACGATCGTCCTGGGTACGCCATAATAACGGACAAACTGCTCATGAATTTCCGAACCAGCACACCAACCGAGTCATCTTTCTTGATCAGGATAAATCTGGCTACCTTCGTTAGTCGGTCGATGATTACCCAGATCGAATCGTTTCTCGTCCGTGATCGGGGAAGGCCATGTATGAAGTCCATCGCGATATCCTCGAATTTCCACTCTGGCACCGGGAGTGGTTGATACAATCCTGCGGTGTTTCTGCACTCTGACTTCACTAGATAGCATGACTCGATGTGGGTCACAAATTAGGTGATATCCTTCTTCATGCCTGGCCAGTACATGGTCTTCTTTAGATCCACAGTCATCTTCGTAACTCCCGGGTGTACCAAATACCTGCTGTAGTGGGCCTCCGTCATAATTTCCTCTCGGACCTAGCCTCCCTCTGGTATATAAACCCATCCTCTGAAGCATACCAGGTCATCCCTTAATGTGTAATGCCCAACATTACCTGCCTCTAAGGCCTGGAATATAGGCTCCAGCTTGGCTTCCTGCCTCTGCCCATCTCTAACTCGGTCTCAAATGTCATCTGTGGCGCTCATCGCGGCTAAATACTCCTCATAAAGCTCTGGGTAATCAGATGACACCAGCGTGATGTGTATACCCTCTAATCCCTGGACCAGCTCCATGGTCATAATCTGAGGCTCCGCTCCGGAGGTGGCGGCTCTCCGACTCAGCGCATCGGCTACCACGTTCGCCTTCCCTGGGTGGTAGTGCATCTCGTACTAGTAATTTGCTAGAAACTCCACCCATCGCCTCTGCCTGATATTCAGCTCCTTCTGCATGTCCACATGCTTCAAATTTTTGTGATTGGAGTATATGTCGCAGTGGACACCGTACTTATAGTGCCATCAGACTTTGAGAGCAAACACGACCACTCCCATCTCTAAGTCATGAAAAGGGTATTTCTGTTCATGCTTCTTTAGCTGGAGGGAAGCATAGGCAATCACATGGCCTTTCTGCATCAGCACGACACCCATGCCCTATTAGAAAGCATCGGTGTAGACCTGGAATCCTTCTCTCCCCGAAGGAAGGGCAAGAATTGGAGCTGAGGTGAGTCGATCCTTCAGCTCCTGGAAAGCCGTCTAGCACTTTGGGGTCCAGACAAAGGGCACATATTCCCTTGTCAGGGATGTGAGTGGGAGGTGTTGAAGTTGGTGACCGGTGGTCTGGTGGTCTGGCTTTGCGGGTTGATGACCGCGCGGTCTGGCCGTTTCCCTTCAGCGGTTTGGTTGTTGTGTGTTGCTGTCTGAGGTCCAAGCGGTCTAGCGGTTTGTCTCTGGAGACTTGGAGACCGGGCGGTCTAGCGGTCTCCCATGACGATCTCTCTCACTCTCTCTGGTTATAGCCGAGTGGTTAGTCCTTCTATCTAATCGCGTGGCTTGTGCAGTTTGTGTCTGTATAGTCCGTTTGTGTCCTGTAATTTTTTAGTTGCACATCTCTTATTTGTTTTCTCTCATCTCTCCTCCATTCTATATAAGGGAGGCCATACCTTTGTAATAGATATATTTTTGGGATAATAAAGTATCAGTTATACCACTTCCAGTTTGTTTTTTTTTGTTTCTTACATGGTATCAGAGGAGTCGATCTTCTCCTCCTACTTCTGTGCGCCCTCCCTGTCCGCGCAGCTTGCTTCGCCTGCTTACGCCCTATCTGCGCGGCTTATTTCTCTCCTGGTCATTGCCCTTGTGTGTGTGACCTCTTTGTTCCCTGTGCTTTGTCGTAGCGACCTGTGCTTAGTCGTCGCGCCCTCCTTTTCCAGCCGCTCCTCTTCTTAAGTCGCCGCGACCTATTGTCTTGTTCGTCGCGACCTGTTTGCCTTATTTGGTCCTTGCTTCTATTCGCGCGGGCTGTCTTCTAGCCGCTCAACTTATTCCCTTTACTTGGTTATTCGGCTTGGTCGTGGCTTTTCTTGCCGCTGGTGTCTGACATCGTGACCACTACAACTCTTCTTCTTCCTAACTGCGCAGCTTACTTCCTAACCGCGTGGCTTCCCATTGTTGCTTCTATGGCTCTTTTTGATGCTTCTACTGCCACCACTCTTACCACCACACCTGTCACCAATCCGGCTCCGCCTCTTCCTCCTACTCCTTCCGGGAACCTTGGCACCATTTCCAAGCTTGTCGGCTCCAACTACCTGGATTGGAGTGTCTCCTTCATCTTTCTCCTTCGCTCGCAACGCAAACGCCACCATCTTGTTAATGATAGTCCTCCTACCACTTCACCTCTCTTTGATGACTGGGATGCGAGTGACGCGCTAGTGCGTACTTGGCTCGCTAATAGCCTATCTAATAAGTGTCTTCCCGTCATCCGTCATGATGAGACGGTCAAGGCAACTTGGCTTCATCTTGCCGCTCTATACTCCAAGGGGTCTCAGACATCCCACATCTATACATTGTATGCGGACCTCTTTTCCCATCCTACCTTATCTCCTGCTGCTGCCAACTAACATGTTCAGGCTCTTGGGGCTGAGATTCTTCAGAATTGCCATTTTTCTGTGGATTTAGCTCAACAACACAAGAACTTCCAGGAGCTTCATGTTGTGTGTTATCTTCTACGGCTTCCTGATACTTATGACATTATCCGCCAGTAAATTCTGGGTGAGGCGGAATCTCCTACCTTACATGCCACCACTGCCCGCATCACCGCTGTCACCTCTCTCCTACAGCGCCCGCTTCTGCCCGCTCCTCCTCCATCGGATAATTATGCTCATCAAACTTAGCGGAGTGGCTCTTATATATGCAGTCACCAGTCTAGCGGACGTGCTATTTCCCACTACCTTTGCTCTCACTGTAACCACATCGGACATACTGTAGAACGCTGCTGGATGAAGCATCCCCATCTTCGCCTTTCCGGTGACTCTTCCGCCTCCTCTTCCAAGCCGTCTGCCTCCGTGGTCACATCATCAGGTAGTGCCCACGTGGTGACAAAAGGTAAATGGTTTATCGACTCTGGTGCGACTAATCACATGACGGGCAATCCTCAGTGCTTCTCTCTCCTCGAATAGCATTATCGGTTGCCCCGGTCCTCATTGCAGACGGTTCTCCCTCCCCGGTTCATGGGTTGGGAGTGGTTCATGTTACTCCGTCCCTTCGCCTAGCAGACACTCTCTATGTGCACAAGTTTTCGTTCAATCTATTGTCGGTTCCCTCTTTATGCAAGAAGCTTCACTGTTCTGTGATGTTTACTCCGACTTTTTGTTCTTTTCAGGATCCGAGCTCCCAACGAATGATTGCTACTGGGAATGAAAGCGAAGGCCTCTACTTCCTCGATAACGTTTCCGCCTTGTCCGCCTTCTCATCTTCTTGTACGGATCTTTTCCAGTGGCATCTCCGCCTCGGTCATCCTCCACAACGGCTTCTACATCAGCTTCTGCCCCACCTCCCTCCCTCCAGTACTTCTCTCAACTTCGATGCTTATCAACTGGGCAAGCATCACCGTTCCTCCTTCCCACCGAAGCACGGTCGAGTCTCTACTCGTTCGTTTGATCTAGTCCACTCCGATGTTTGGGAACCTGCTCCTACCCTCACCATTGGTCGGGGTAGTTCTTATTTTGTAACTTTTATTGATGATTTTTCTAGATGTACTTGGGTGTATCTCTTACGAGATCGCTCTGAACTTTTTGATGTCTGGCTCTTTTTTTATCAGTTAATTAAAACTCAGTTTGGTGTTTATATTAAAACCTTTTGCTCCGACAATGCTAAAGAATATTTGAGTCATGCTTTTACCTCTTTTTGTGTACAATATGGTATTATTCATCAGACTAGCTGTGTTTATACCTCCCAGCAAAATGGGGTGGCGGAACGCAATAACCGTCACCTCCTCGATGTCGCTCGCACATTGATGACCCAGATTCATGTTCCTAGCTCATATTGGGGTTTTGCTGTTCTCCTTGCCTGCTACCTCATCAATCGCATTCCCTCCATTGTTCTCCATGGGAAAACTCCATTTTCAATTATGTATCCGGGCAAGGAGCCTTTTCCTCTCCCTCTCCGAATCTTTGGTTGCACAGCATTTGTGCATGCCCAATCTGCCACCCGTGATAAGCTATCTCCTCGCTCCACCAAATGTGTCTTTCTGGGGTACTCCACACTCAGAAAGGCTATTGTTGCTTTGAACTCATTCTTCGTAAGCAGTTCGTCTCCGCTGACGTTACTTTCTTCGAGAATGCCTCCTACTTCTCAGAAGACTCCTCTCATTTTCCCCCTCTTCTGATTCTCCTGCTATTCCCTTTGTTCCCTCGTCTCCTACTTCGATATCCACCCCTACACCATCTCCATCCACTCCTCTCCCTCCGCCTCTCTCTCCAACTTCTCCGCCACCATCTCCCTCATCTCTGTCGCCGTCTCTCTCTCCTCCCAGGCCAGCTCTCTCTTCCACGGATGCTCCGGATGCCGAGGGACCCACTGTTCTGGATCTTCCTATAGCTCTTCGCAAAAGGGTGCGGACGTGTACCCTACACCCCCTTACCGCTATTGTTTCATATGATCGTCTTTCATCTTCTCGCAGGGCCTTTGAACTGGCTATCTCTGCCACTACCACTTCTCGTTCCTACTAGGAGGCCCTTGCTATTCCTCACTGGAAGATGGCCATGAATGAGGAAATGGCGACCCTAACGGAGCGGGGTACGTGGACTCTTGTTCCTCCTCCATTCGGTACTGATGTTGTTGGCTGTCGCTGGGTCTTTGTGGTCAAATTTAACACGGATGGCACTATGGATCGTTATAAGGCTCGCCTTGTTGCTAAGGGCTTTACTCAGACCTATGGGGTTGATTACTTTGACACCTTCTCTCTTGTGGCTTGTCTCAGCACTATACGGGTCCTTCTCTCTGTGGAAGTCAATAGAGATTGACCAATTTCCCAGCTGGATGTCATGAATGCCTTCCTTTATGGTGATCTCCAGGAGACCCACGGAGAAACCTCCTGGGAATGTTGCTCAGGGGGAGACACGAGTATGTCGGCTGTAGAAGGCAATCTATAGCCTTAAGCAGAGCCCTCTAGCTTGGTTTGACAAGTTCAGCGGTATCGTGGCGGCCATTGGTTTTGCGTGAAGCTCTGCCGATCACTCGTTATTTATTCGCAAGACCTCCTCGGGACTGGTGGTTCTTACTGTGTACGTCGATGATATTCTTCTCATTGGCGATGAACAGGAAGTGGTAGCCTTGACAAAGAGGCATCTTCGTCAACATCTGGTCATGAAAGATATGGGATCTCCAAAGTACTTTCTAGGGATCAAAATCTCTCGGAAGCCCAACTCCTTAGTCCTATCCCAGCGTAAGTATGCCCTTGATCTGTTAAAAGAGACAGGAATTACTGGAGCCAAACCTGCCTGATGCCACATGACAATTGGAGAAGACAAAACCTGGACAGATGATTCGCCTCTTCTTTCAGATACTACGTGGTACAGGCGTCTAGTTGGTAAGCTCATATATCTCACAGTGACCAGGCCCGACATTTCCTATGTTATGGGCAAGGTGAGTCAATTCATGCAAGCATATAGGGAGTGCCATTTACAGTCCGCCTTACGGATCTTGGAGTATGTCAAAGCAGCGCCTGGGAAAGGATTACTCTTTCAGAAGAATGGGCATCTTAGGGTTGAAGAATACTCAGATGCGAGTTACGCTGATGACAAAGGGGATCGCAAGTCTACCTCCGGTTTTTGCACCTTTGTTGGGGAAAATCTGGTAAGCTGGAAGAGCAAGAACCTGTCTATCGTTTCCAGGTCCAGTGCTGAAGCAGAGTATCGGAGTATGACATCGACCACTTGTGAGTTAAAATGGCTACGGGCTTTCATGCTGGATTTAGGAGAGGTCTACAACCATCCTTTACCTATGTTCTGTGACAACAAGGCTTCCATATACATCTCCAAAAATCCGGTCTTCCATGAAAGAACTAAGCAAATTGAGGTCGACTGTCATTTCATTCGTGAAGAGATTTTGAAGGAACAAATTTGCACTCCCTTCGTCACTTCTTATAAAGAGCTGGCCGACATCTTCACCAAGCCTGTATCCGCCTCATTTCTTCATATTTGTGACAAGCTGGGCATGATCGATATATATGCTCCATCTTGAGGGGGAGTGTTGAAGTTGGTGACCAGGCAGTCTGGCGGTCTGGCTTGGCGGGTTGATGACTGCGCGGTCTAGCAGTTTCCCTTCAGCGGTTTGGTTGCTGTGTGTTGCTGTCTGAGGTCCAAGCGGTCTAGCGGTTTGTCTCTGGCGACTTGGAGACCGGACGGTCTGGCAGTCTCCCATAGCGATCTCTCTCTCTGGTTGTAGCCGAGCGGTTAGTCCTTCTATCTAACCGCACGGCTTGTGCGGTTTGTGTCTGTATAGTCCGCTTATGTCCTGTAATTTTTTAGTCCCACATCTCTTATTTGTTTTCTTTCATCTCTCCTCCATTCTATATAAGAGAGGCCATACCTTTGTAATAGATAACTTTTTGGGATAATAAAGTTTTAGTTATACCACTTCCGGTTTGTTTTTGTTCGTTTCTTACAGGAGGGAAATTCGAGAGAATCCCTCCACAAACTTCTGGTAATAACCGGCAAGTCCTAGAAAACTGCGCACGTCTTTTGCTGCCTTCAGCTGCGGCCATTCCTGAACTGCCTGAATCTTGGTGGGGTCCACTACCAACCCAGATCCACTGATAATATAGCCTAGGATGGCCACCTCCTTCAACCATAACTGGAATTTGCTGAACATCGCATAAAGGCGGTGCTCCCCTACTCTCTCTAGAGTCAGTGTCAGGTGTCATGTGTTCTCCTCCTTCGTCTTCGAGTAGATGAGGATGTCGTCAATAAACACGATGATGAACACATCCAAATAAACCTCGAACACCCGATTCATGAGGCTAATGAACGCCAACGGTGCATTCGTGAGCCCGAAGGGCATCACGGTAAACTCGAATAACCCATATCTGCTACTGAAGGCAGTCTGTAGAATGCCCTCTGTTGGGTACATTGGAAAATGTGTACCTGATTTGAAGAAGCCCAACTTAGCTCAATGATATACATCAAGGTGTATTTGATGTTGTTTTAAGTTGACATGTGCAGGTGAAGAAGTGTTAAAGAATGCAGAAAAATATTCTAAGTCCATGTGTCGACACCTGAAGAAACAGTGTCGACACTTCAGAATATTTGTGTCGACACTTGAAGGAAGCTGTGTCGACACAGAGAAAGATAGTCGACCACATTTGTGTCGACACTGGGAAGCAGTGTCGACTCACAGGAAGATAGTCGACCACATTTGTGTCGACACTGGGAGGCTATGTCGACACAATGAGACAGAGTCGACACACATTGACAGAAGTCGACAATACTTGTGTCGACACCAGAAGACTAAGTCAACACATACTGAGTTCTGAATCTACAACAACTGTGTCGACACACAGGACTTGTGTCGACACACTGCAAAGTCAATACCAAGTTATTCTCTGAAGAAGCTGTGTCGACTTAAAGGCAAACTTGTCGACATCATCAAAGGCTGTGTCGACACCAAAGTTACTTGTGTCGACACATACAGACTGTTGGTCTCGACACTTCCTGACAGAATGTCTCAACACATTGCTGCCCAAGACAAAGGCACAGGATCTGTTTGAAGACTTGACAGCTGTGGGTTGCAGCCAGTTAACTGATGTTGTCAGACTTGTCAGAAGACAGTTATAAACCGGATCAGCCGGTTACCATTAAGAAGATCTATAAATAGACAGATTCAGAGAGAAGTAAGCAGTAATGAGAAAATTAAACTTTGGCAATCAAATTGAGAAATCAAATCAAGAAGGTGTAATACACTAAAGAAGATCTTCATCAGAAGATCTAAGAAGACGATCTCAGGATCGATCTAAGAAGAGTTCTAACAAGAATTCAGAAGTATCATCAAAGGTGTTGGATAGAGAGGGATCCACCCATTTTGAAGAAGAAGGAAGCCATCAGTGGTTTCTCAAGAAGTTGTTTGGAAATCAACTCAGCTAAGTTCAGATTCAAGAAGCTTTGAAGAAAGCTCAGATTCAGTTGATTTCATCAGCTGATCAAGAATTGTCTTGTCCTCTTCTCTCTCAACAAAGGCAAGACATTAAAACTTCTTTTCTAAATTTCTGTAGGATCTGTTTTACACAGATCTGAGTTGTAAGCCTGTGATATAAAGGCTGAGTGTAGGAGAGTTGATCTCTGAGTGGTAGGGCTGTTTGCCTGAGTGTAGGAGAAGGTTCTTCTCTGAGTTGTAGGCCTTGTGGCAAGGCTGAGGTAGGGCTGTTGTGCCTGAGTTGTAGGAATCTATCCTAGTTCTGAGCTGTAGGATCTGAGGATCTGAGAATAGTGGAAGTTTGGTCGAATCTAGCGTACTGCTAGATAGGTGAAGGGGGAAAGTGGATGTACCCAGACCTTGGGGAACCACTATAAAACATTGTGCAATCTGTGATGATTAAATGTCTGTGAATGCTGTGCTGGATGTTTTAATTTATGTAATTGAATTATGCCTAAAAATTTGAACAAGCAATAAGAACCTATTCACCCCCCCTCTAAGTGTTTAGGTTGTCTTGAAAGTAAAACTATCACCCTCCTCTCGAATCCGTAGATGGTAGTAGCTCGAACTCAAATCCAATTTCCAGAAGAAATGCACCCCCTTCAGCTGGTCAAACAGCTCATCTATCCTTGGCAGTGGATAGGTATTCCGGATTGTCAGTCTGCTCAGTACTCGGTAGTCGATGCATAATCTAAGTGTCTCGTCCTTCTTCTTGAAAAATATAACCGGTGCTCCCCATGGTGAAGAGCTCGGCTGGACAAATTCGGCTTCCACTAGCTCCTGCAGTTGGCTTCGAAACTCCGTCAACTCCTTCGGGGCCATCTAGTAAGGAGCTCTAGATACCGTCTTAGCTCCTGACACCAGCTGTATCTGGAAATCCTGCTCCCTGTGTGGGGGTAGCCCTGACAGCTTCTCTAGGAATACTTAAAATTCTAGTTATTGTTTTCCTACTTAGTCTAACAATTCTAAATTCATGAGTCTAGCTTTTTAGGAAAGAAAAGAACTTAAAATTACTGGCGTACCTATTATCACTTGCTCCGAATTCTTAGATTGAACCAGATCCAGTGCATACACTTACTCCCTCTCCTGCCTGTGGTCTCTGCCCTGGTATCCACGTCCTCGACAACATCCTCGGTCTCCAAAGTACTGATTAGGCGGGGCAACCTGTGGTGCTGGTTGGGGTGCCTCCCTTATGGGGAAGTTTCTCCTGATATGCCCTACCTGAAGACAGTGGAAGCGCTCTAGCGGGGGATATGCCATACCCCTGGGTCTCTGCATCTCCCGCATCTAGAGAGGTTGAGGAGCCATTACCAAAATCTCCCTCGGCTCCTATCTCACCTCGTGACGAGGTTGGTCCACTTTCCTTCTCCCATATCTCCCATCAGCAATGCGGCCCCGTCGCTGATCATTTATGGCTCCCCGACCCTGATCCTAAGTTGGCCGCTTCCGGCCTCGAGTAGTGTGCCAATCTGCCTCAATCCTCTTCGTCATCTCCAATATCTGAGGAATAGGACCATTGGATATGAACAGCAGAGCCTTTCTCATATCCTCTCGCAGACCCTTATAGAACCTCTTGGTGTATCTTGCCTCATCCAACTGATAAGAATCCGCCAATCGGGCTAGATGATTGAACTCCTGGTGATACTCCACCACTGTCTTGTTGCCTTGCCTCAACTGTATAAATCTGTCTTCCAGCTCATCTCTGGCCGACTGCGGGACAAAATGCTCCAACAGTGCGGCCCTGAACTCCTCCCAAGAAATCTCTGCAACCTCTCTATCAGCAAACGTCGTGTCCAACAGTGTCTTCCACCATGTCTTGGCATGGGTCTCCAAGCAAGAGACCACCAGAGGCACCCTTTCCTCCCATTGGCACCGTATCTCGGTCAGCATCTCATACATGATGTCCAGCCACTCCTCCTTCTGAATAGCCGACTCTATACCTAAATAGGATGGGGGAGAAAGTCCTCAGAAAATACTCAACCAATTGGCCCCCGGGTTTCACTGTAGAGCCAGAACCTGCTGTGCCCTGAAAGCCTCCAGAATAGCTATCAGGGTCTGCCCCATCTCCGACTATAGAAACGGAGTTGGAGTCGGGGGAGGTGGTGCAACATTCAGAGCCTGCTGTATTCTGCCCTATGGTGTGGGATGTGCTGGACGCTGCACCACAAGGACCATTATAAGTAAATGACTCAAACGTAATTAAAAAGTGGACAATTTACATGTGATCCCCTATTTGGGCACACTAGTGCTTCCGCTGCTTAGTTTGTCACAAAACTAAACTCGTGTGGGGGTTGTAACATCCCATTTCCAACTAGACCCCTAAGAGTGGTTTTGTCATGACAAAACCCTAGGAAGCCTAAGAAGAGTCAAGTGGACCTGGTGGTATGAATAGGGCCACTGTGGTCTGCACTTAGCAGATCTCTAAACCTTGGTTAAAAGTGATCATGGGGCTTCACCAAGACTCCAAGACCCCACCCATACCCTCATAGACCTAGTGAGAGGTCAATGGGTCACTAAGGACCCATGGAGAGTAGTCAATGGGGCTAAGTTGACCAAAGTCAACTATAACCTAATTGGGTCAAATTGACCTACACAAGGGTCAATTGCAGTCCTTTAGCCCAGTGGACCCCACCCATACCCTCATAGACCTAGTGAGAGGTCAATGGGTCACTAAGGACCCATGGAGAGTAGTCAATGGGGCTAAGTTGACCAAAGTCAACTATAACCCTAGTTGGGTCAAATTGACCTACACAAGGGTCAATTGCAGTCCTTTAGCCCAGTGAACCCCACACATACCCTCATAGACCTAGTGAGAGGTCAATGGGTCACTAAGGACCCATGAAGAGTAGTCAATAGGGCTAAGTTGACCAAAGTCAACTATATCCCTAATTGGGTCAAATTGACCTACATAAGGGTCAATTGTAGTCTATTGGCCAAATGGACCCCACCTCTACCCTCATAAGCCTAGTGAGATGCCAATAGGTCACCAAGGACCCATTGGGACCAATCAAAAGGGCTAGTTTGACCAAAGTAAACCCTTGACCTAAAATGGTCAAAATGCCCTAGTTAAGGGCCAAGTGACCTCCAAGGGCCAATCCAACCCCACCTTGACCCTAGGGGAGGCTAATGGGTCACCAAGGACCTATTAAGGAAATCTCAAGGATCAAATTAACCTAGGTGGGCCCTAGTCCAACTTTGGGTCAAGTTAGCCGAAATGGTCTAACTCAAGCTCAAGCCCATTACATTGGGGCTAACCTTGACTTAAGTGGCCAAATGGATTTGTGGGCTGACATGGGACATGTAGGAGCCAAAAATTCAGGTATGGTGACTAGGAGAGAGAAAGTCACCCATGGAGGAGAGAGAAAGAGAAGGAAGAAGAAGGAAGGAGGACTTTGTGCTCCTCCTCCCCCCTCCCCAACCTCCCCATTCATTTCAGAAGGACAAGGGAGAGTGCAGCAGCCATTGTGGACTGATTAGAGCAAGCTCCACCCCCCTACCAACCTAGCCGCCAACCTTGACCATGGCCAAAAATGGCACATGCCATTTCAGCCACCTAACTCCCTCCTCTCCTTCTTTAAAAGCTTCAGTGAGGTCCAGGGATGAATTCCCACCAGTTTCCTGAAGAGGTCAAGCCCTATTCTGCATTTTTGAACAAACCGACCACCGCCGGCCACAACCATGCCAATCTGGCGATCAGCCCGGCTACAGCCGCCACCATAGGTCCTCCTCCATCCTTCTTGCATGGGTAGATCGTAGACATCATTAGGGCCAAGGTTGGGGCTCAATCGAGCCCAATCCGATTTTGATTTTCATGGTTTTTCGGCCGAAATTTCTGATTGGTAGAACCGCCGGAACAGTGCTCCCCGGCGGCCGTGCCGCCGCTTGGAGATAGCTCCGACCACCACGAAGGTGTCGGCGGCGGTGGCAGGCCGGGGAGGTGGCCGGATCGCCGGCGGCAGCCGCTGGAAATCGGCCCAGGCGGGATTAATCCTGGCCGTCTGCTGGAGGAAGAATACGACGGGATGCCGTCGATCTTGCGCCAAGATTCGTGCGGTTGATGATATTAAACTATGGATTAAAGGATTTGATTTATTTCATTTTGTCACAGATTTTGTATTTATTGGTTTTAATTATTAAAAATAGTTAGAGCCTTTTGCAAAGAATATGGTCAACACAAGAAATGTAGCCCTTTGGGTCTACTGTCAAAAAAAATTGGTTTGAACCAATTTGGGTGACTGGTTTGACCAGGGCACTCAATTTGGTGGGGTCTATACAATGACTAGACAGCCATTAAACTAGTTGCCCACACTTCATCCTTGGTCCAAATGGTCTAAAATTTTGGCAGTAAGGCACCCTACCCTATATCTAGACCCTGCCCAAAAATGGAAATTTTTGGGAATAATTTCCCTATAGTTTTGTAAATAATTTAATTATGCTAGGGTAAATTAAATTATGTTACAAATGAAGTCCAAATTCATCCAAATTTTGGTATGATGTATAGGAGGTCAATATAGACCTCTGGTTAAAATTTCATTAATTTTGGAGTTGATTTGAATGGGATTCAAGCAAACCCTAGCCTTGCCCTAAGAAGGGTATTTTGGTCCAAAATGTAATTTTGGCTTTTAGTGTCCAATTCACCTCAACAGAGGTTAAAATTTGGTACACTGGTTTGGCATGACAATATACACCTTCCAATGAAAACTTGGGGGCATCGGAGTTGATTTGGCCCAAGATCCTTGGTCAAACCCTAAGGAAGGGCTTTTGCACCATGTGAAGGACATATGGCCAAAACACCTTGTATGGCTATGGAATTTTGTAGGGGTGGTATTTTGGTAACTATAACCCTCTGGTAAAAATATTAGGGTATTTTGGAAGGTTTAGGACCCTCAAAACCTAACCCTAGTTTAGGGCACAAATGTGGTGGGATAGGAATGGGTTAGTTAAACCCCTTAATATGATATGAAATTTTGGTAGGATGGTCATAATGATATTAAGGAGCTTTGGTTATTTATGTAGAAATTTTGGAGTATTATTTATAGCACTTCATTTGTAATACAAGAAATGCTCACTTTAAGAAATAAATTATTATGCTACCTCTAACCCTTGGGAGGTCATGAAATTTTGGCAGAGGAGGTTTTGAATCATTATAGGCTTATATAAATTTTATAAAAATACTTGGACACTTATTTGAAGTAGTTACTTCACAAGCTTGCTATATGATGGAATTATTCAATAAATTATTTAAGTCCATTTACTGATAAATAATTTATGAAATTTGGCCCAAACCATTTACATGCCATTAGATTCATACTTGAAATTTCTTTGAATTTTTAGAAGCAATATAGTATTTTATAATTCTTAAATGAATTTTCAATGATTTAAATGTAATATTGATTTAAGGATAAAACCTTACTGAAAAGAACTAGATATTTGGAAGATAAGTTATAACATTATTTTGATTAAAATATAAAATTTGTAGAATGATGTCTTAACTGAAAATAGTACTTCATGTTCATTATTGGAAATTTTAGACATTAAAATAATTAAATAAATTATTAAATAAATAAGGAAAATTTTGGGACTCTGGATATAGGACTTAAAGATTGTAATGGACCTCCATTAATTATTATAGGGGTGTTGGATGATTATTTGATATACTTCCCATTTTACATGAAGATTGACATGGTGGTCTGCATTTAGCAATTTTGGAAAATTGTTTATATAGTTTGTTTGAAGTTTATCACTCCTTAATTCACTTATGATATTTGTCCCAGAGAATTTATGTGTTTTTTTTATCATGTTAGAGGTTTACTTGAAATTTTAGGAGTAATATTACCCTATTTATTTATTTTAATGAAATATTGTGGGATAATTTAAAAATAGAATCAGTGGCCAAAACCTTGCTGAAAAATCAAGAGATCTTGGATATTAGGTTAATTGTTTATATTGAGTATAGCATAAATCTGGGGAGATTCTATCTTGTCAAAATTTGGTACCTTCAGTTCAATCTTGGAGACTTTGGCCACTATAAATATTTAATAAATTCCTAGATAAATAGGAAAATTGTAAAACTCTGGATTTGGGCAATAAAAGTCATAATGGACCTCCATAAATTATTATAAGAGTATCGGATGATTATTTTACATACTTCTCATTTTACATAACATTAAACCTTGGTGGTCTGCATATAGTAATTCTTCAGAAATAATCTGGAGTGCAAGTTAGGTACATAAGTCAAAAATTTGGTGGAATGAGTTCATCACTCAGGGTTCGATGAGATAGGAATGAGTTTGACTAAATGTTGGGTGGTGTTTGGGATCGACGAAAGATTGTCTCCCCCATAAAGTGGAAGGTCAAATCACCTTAGGTCTAGTTACTATAATCTGGGAATGAAATGGGTAAAACCTAAGTCGTAGGCATGGAGTAGATAGTAAACTTAGGATTTCACACTCTCACACCCCAGTGTCCCGGGAGTTAGTATGGGTTACTTGGGCAATAAGCCCGGTAGTTATGGGGTATGGTAGTCTGGGAGCTTTGGCTCGGTTGACGGTTATGACGGACGGGATAGTCCGGGGAGCTTTGGCTCGGTGGTAGATTGTGACGGATGGGATAGTCCGGGGAGCCTTGGCTCGGTTGTAGATTATGATGGACGGGATTGTCCGGTGAGCTTCGGCTCGGTTGGTTGTTTGACTCATAACTATTACATGTGCATAAAAGGTTTAAGGTGGTGGGTCTTCGATATTGGGGAGTTCGATGCACCGACACCAATATCGTTGGCTCGGCAAGTGTGGTGAGCACTTCGCCAACAGAAGTCCGGTGCGCCAGCCGGCAAGAGTACGCAAGCATCCGCTTAGTGCACCAAGCGTTGAGGCGTACGATAGGTCTGACCGGTAGTGCTTTACTGGTTTAGAGATGGGCGAGGCCCAACCCACCGCTTCCGTCTGCCACTACGGAGGTATCCTGGGAGGTAACAGCTCCGAAAGGGGGAACTAAAGGTCTGTGTACACAGAGTCGAGTGGGTGAGTTGCACTTGCATGTTCACATTATAGCATAATTATATTTCATAGCATAACCATTGCATAAAACCTGACTCCTAATGTATAAGCGGTATGGGAAGCTCTATACATTAGGCCTTGCAAAACGACCCCTTGGCCTATAAGTTCGTGTGAGCGTGCTTATAAGTCAAGGTTCTCTTTCAATATTATAAGCCTGCTAATAGAACCGACACCCTATCGTATATATCGGTATGGGACTTTTTATACGATAGGAGCCCTGCAAAAGATCCCTTAGCTTATGTGTACCCACATAAGTTAAGGTTACTTATTTAATTTTGTATAATTATTATCATGCGTACACTGTTAGTTTAGTTCCGCTGCCATCTGGAATTTGACTATTCTCCACCTTCATGTCCTTCCCTTTCCTTCTCCCCGCTCAGTGCTTAGGAGCCATGGGGGAAGGGGTGGGGGACGATAGGACTTAGTCTTTTATACTAACGGTTTTCGAACCACATCATTTAGGGGACCACGGAGCCCAGCATGGTGGAGCAGCCCCGGAGTTCGGCACGCTTGGAGATCGGACAGTCTAGCACTGGAGTCCAGACAGCAGGGACAGTGAGTCCCAAACTATAGTAGTCGTATTAGTTTGCTTCCGCGATGAGTGAATTGTAGTGAGGACTTGATGTACCGGGCATAAGCCCGAGATTTTCATTATATGTACTATCTGTGGACACTCCCTTCGTGGAGTTTATTTCTATATATGTGATTTCTGTGGACTTGGCTCTTTTCTTATGCTACAGTTACGATCGAAATTGGCCGGCAGAGTCGGTGTCTTGTAGTGACAACCTTCCCGAGTGCGAAGGTATCACCGCAAGGCGGCGGTTCTGGGCCTAAGACCCTGGTGTCGAAAAAGAAAAAAAGGGGGTCTTACAAGTCGTATCAGAGGAAAATATATCGATCGAAAGGTAGCAGTCCACTAACCCTGGGACACCCCCGCTCGAGTTTAGTTTGAGGACAAACTAAGCAGCGGAAGCAGTGGTGGGCCCATATGGGAAATCACATAAAAATTGTCCACTTTTAGTTAAATCTGTGAGACTTCTTATATTTGACTTCTATTACGCAGCCCCCAGCGTAGCCAACACCACAAGGCGGAGTTCAGCAGACTCCGACTGTTGCATCACCACCCCTGGTCCCCACTCCATTCCTATAATCGGAGATGGGTCAAACGCTGACGGCCATTCTAGATGCTTTCAAGGCTCAGCAGGTTCCGGCTCGCAGCCAAACCCGGGGGCCAATTGGCTGAGCATCTTTCGAGGACTCTCCCCTCCATCTTACTTGGGGACAGAATCCGCCGTATGGACAGAAGAATGGCTAGATATTATGTACGAAATGTTAATTGGGATACGGTGTCCCTGGGAGGAGAGGGTGGCCTTGGTCATCTCTTGCCTGGAGTCCCATGCCAAGAGGTGGTGGAAGACGCTGCTGGACACAAGGTTTGCTGATAGGGAGGTTGCGGAAGTTACCTGGGAAGAGTTCAGGACCGCGCTGCTAGAGCATTTTGTTCCACGGTCGGCCAGGGATGAGTTGGAAGAGTGGTTCCTACACCTGAAGTAGGGCACCCGGACAGTGGTAGAGTACCATCGGGAGTTCGACCATTTGGCTCGATATGCAGATTCTTACCAACTGGACGAAGCGGGATACATTAAGAGATTCTATAAGGGCCTGCGGGAGGACTTGAGGGAGGCTTTGTTGTTTGTATCCGATGGGCCTATCTCCTGGATTTTGGAAATGGCAAAGAGGATCGAGGCCGATTGGCACACCACTCGGGGTCGAAAGAGGCCAACAGAGGACCAGGACCGGGGAGCCCGGAATGATCAGCGGCGGGGCCGCATCACAGATGGAAGAGAAGGAAGAAGAACAGAAGACCAACCTCGTCAGGAAATAAGACGAGAGCCGAGGGAGCCGGTGGTAATGGCTCCTCAGCCTCTTCAGATGAGGGAGGCACCAAGACCCGGGGGCATGGCATTTCCCCCACCAGAGTGCTACAACTGCCATCAAATAGGGCATATTCGGAGAAACTGCGCCATGAGGGAAGCACCTCTACCAGCACCACAGGTTTCCCCGCATGCGCAGCAGTTTGGAGGACGAGGACGTGGTCGAGGACATGGTTTCCAGGGTGCAGATCGTAGGCAGCAGAGGGAGCAAATTTATGCACTGTATCTGGCTCAGCCCCGAAACCCGGAGCAAGTAATCACTGGTACGTCTGAAAATTTTGGTTTAAGTTATTCCTCATGAACTTAGATTTTATATAGAAGTGACAATCTAGGAAAGAAAACCATAGCTAGAATTCTGAGACATTTAATTTTTCCCAAAACCCCAGGAATAGTTTTCATCAGCGACAAACCCGCTTATACGCTATTTGATACGGGTGATTCGCACTCATTTGTATCGGAGGCCTTCATAGAAGGATTGGAAGGCGTGGAACGATTCACGGGTCTGATGATGAGGATACGACTACCCGATGGATCAGAGTTGTTCACCTCTGCCCACTGCAACATGGAGGCGGAGATCAGCGGAAGGATATTTGAAGCTCTAACGACGATCATAAAGATGCCAATCTTTGATTTGATCCTAGGCGTGACGTGGTTGAACTGGAATCATGCTCAAATTGACTGCACGTCCAAAAGAGTTACCGTAAGACATGGGGATTCCTACCTCGTCATTGAAGGTATTAAATCTATTCCCCCTCTCATATTATCGTCTGTACAAGCCGTCAAGGCTCACTTACAGGGGGAAGAGGTGTATGAAGTAATATTTGAGATGACTGAGACCAAGGTCTCCACCTCGGATATTCCAGTGGTGCGAGATTTTGCTGACGTATTCCCAGAGAAACTGCCTGGGCTACCCCCGCACCGGGAGCAGGATTTCCGGATACAGCTGGTGTCGGGGGCTAAGCCGGCAGCTAGGGCCCCTTACCGGATGGCCCCGAAGGAATTGACAGAGTTTCGAAGCCAACTCTAAGAACTGGTGGAGGCTGGATTTGTCAGACCGAGCTCTTCGCCTTGGGGAGCCCCGGTCTTGTTTGTTAAAAAGAAGGATGGAACTCTGAGACTGTGCATCGACTACCGAGCACTAAACCGATTGACAGTCCGAAACACATATCCGTTGCCAAGGATAGATGAGCTGTTTGATCAGCTAGAAGGTGCGTATTTCTTTTCCAAATTGGATTTGAGGTCTGGTTACTACCAGCTAAGGATCCAGGAGGAGGACATTCCGAAGACTGCTTTCAGTAGTAGATATGGGCTATATGAATTTACAGTGATGCCCTTCGGGCTCACAAATGCGCCATCAGCATTTATGAGCCTTATGAATCAGGTGTTCGAAGAATATTTAGATGTGTTTGTCATCGTGTTTATCGATGACATCCTCATTTACTCAAGGACAGAGGAGGAGCACACACGGCATCTGACGCTGACCCTGGAGAGACTATGGGAGCACAAGCTTTATGCAAAGATCAGCAAATGCCAGTTTTGGTTGAAGGAGGTGGTCTTCCTAGGCCATATCATTAGTGGTGCTGGGTTGGCAGTGGACCCGGCCAAGATCCAAGCGGTTCGGAACTGGCCACAATTAAAGACGGCCACAGATGTACGAAGTTTCCTAGGACTTGCCGGTTACTATCGGAAATTCGTAGAGGGATTCTCTCGTATCGCCCTCCCACTCACATCTCTGACAAGGAAGGAGGTTCCCTTTATATGGACCCCACAATGTGAAGAGGCTTTTCAAGAGCTAAAGGGGCGACTCACTTCGGCTCCAATACTTGCCCTTCCTTCAGGGAAAGAAGGATTCCAGGTCTACACCGATGCCTCCTACCAGGGCATGGGGGAAGTACTTATGCAGAATGGCCATGTGATAGCTTACGCTTCTCGGCAGCTGAAGAAGCACGAGCAAAACTACCCAGTTCATGACTTAGAGATGGGAGCGGTCATTTTTGCACTAAAAGTCTGGCGTCACTATCTGTACGGTGTCCACTGTGACATATACTCCGACCATAAAAATCTGAGGTATGTGGACACACAGAAGGAGCTAAACATTAGACAGAGACGATGGGTGGAATTTTTAGCAGACTACCAGTATGAGATGCACTACCACCCGGGAAAGGCAAATGTGGTAGAAGATGCATTAAGCCGAAAGACCGCAAACGCTGGAGTAGGAACACCGTTGATGGCCTTGGAGTTAATACAGATGTTTGGTAAGATGCAAGTATCCCTGGTATCTAAGGATCACCCTGAGTTATAATAAGAATATCTGTCGTCATTAATCGCCATGGATGACATACGAGAACGGGTCAAGGATGGACAGAGGCAGGATACTCAGCTAGAGCCGATATTCCGGTCCTTAGAAGCAGGCACTGCGGGAGATTACACACTGAGGGATGATTTAGTATGATTCAGAGGACGGGTCTACATACCAGAGGGAGGCCAGATCCGGGAGGACATCATGATGGAGGCTCATTGCAGTCGATATTCGGTACACCCGGGGATTACGAAGATGACTGCAGATCTGAAGAAGACTATGTTCTGACCCGGCATGAAGAAGGATATCACCTACTTCGTGACCTGTTGCAAAGCGTGCCAATTAGTAAAAGCGGAGTGCAGAAATGCCGCAGGATTATTGCAGCCACTCCCAGTACCAGAGTGGAAGTTCGATGATATCGCCATGGACTTTTTACATGGACTTCCTCGATCCAGGACAGGGAACGATTCGATATGGGTGATCATCGACCGACTGACGAAGGTGGCGAGGTTTATTCTAATCAGGAAGGATGACTCGGTGGGGGTGTTAGTCCGGAAATTTGTGGAACAGTTCGTCCGCTACCTGATGTAGGCTAGGGGGGCGACAGGCTAACGGTTTATTACCTCGCTCGACTATCCCGATTCCGCACTCGCACACAACCGCACCGCATGCTAAATACGCAGAAGTATTTTGTTAAGCCAACGCACGGATAGCCAACCCGCAAGGGGAGCGAATAGGGGCGATAAGCCAATATTCTCTCCGGCTAAATGGGCCAATATTGGGCCCGGCCGAGCGATGTTGTACCAAAAGCGATCCACCGGAAAACCACGATTCGAAAGTGGTGGATCTCTCCCAACAAAAAGATGCGAGGTTCGCCAAACCTTGTTCGAAAAATACTTAACTACGGAAAACAAATGCAACCCAACCAGGATAAACACCAAGACTATTCTATGCTTCAAAATCAACGCAAAAATCGTCCGGCCACAAGAAAAATCAAGAGGGAAACACAATATGGTGGAGAAGTTCGTTACCCCCGTCGGAATAGATGATTCCAACTATTATCGTAGGAACACTTCCCCACGGTTCCGCCGGAGTTGAGCCGAATGGATGAAGACTTTCCGCCTTTGCCATGTCACGCCGAAGTTCCGTCGCCGTGGATGTGATATGTCGTCTCGACCACACACCAAGCCAAGGAGATGACCGACTCCTTCAAGGTGGGGATCGAATTTGGTGGAAGGTGGTCGGCCGAACCTTGGAGGGGGGGGGGCGGCCGGAGTGGTAGGAGTGGAGGGCCGGCGGTCTTGATGAGGGAGGGGTAGCGGCCGAGAGGAGATGGTAGAGAGGGGAGGAGGAGGAGGCTTGGAGATGAGGAGGGGTTTGGGGGAAGATGGGCGGCCGAAATGTGGAGGGAGAGAGGGAAAGTGAGAGTGGCGACTAGAGGGGAAGAGGGAGAGGGAGCAAAAGAGGGGAGCAAGATTAGGGTTTGAGAATTCTTTTTTTCATTCAAGTTAATGAAACCAAAATAAGACATGCCTATATATAGGCTTAGCATAAAGGTTTTGGCTATGTGTAGCCCAAATAAAATAAACACTCCAAAGAAATAAAAGCATCAAAATTAATAGTTCTCAAAATAAAGATGATAATTTATTTGGTTGTCTTGCGCCGCGGGCGGAGGTTGTAGCGATGTTCCGTACGATCATCGCGGCGCCACAAATCCTTTGTTGGAGACGAGGGGACATCTTCCGTTAGCGTGCCATCATCCAAAAGGTGGGGGCCATCATCTCCATCAATCCTCCCCCGCGTGAAAGGAATCATCACCGATGAGTGAGCTTGAAGATACCGACGAAGAAGACCCGCATCCAAAAGAGCAACCTCCGCTTCCGGGAGCCAAGAGTCATCCGAAGCGGGGCGATCACGCCAACGAATCAAGTAGCGGCGCACATCGCCATCAGCAGAGGGGAACACGTCATCCTGGAGAATCCTGTCCGGCAAAAAATCTGTCCTGGCAAACCTGGGGAAAGCATTAGGCAGCAAAGGGGGAAAATCTAATGCATCAACATTAAGCCTACCTCCGTTGGAGACCGGTGGAGAGAGTGTTCCATAACCCCCCTCAACCCCATACCCAAGAGACTGTGAGGTGGAATTAAACGAAGAAGAAGATAATTCAAGTGGCGGAGCAATATATGGCGTTAAATCCGAAACATTAAACACGGGAGAAATCCCCCAGTCAGGCGGTAATTCCAACAGAAAAGCATTGTCTCCTAGTTTCTTTATAAGCCGAAAAGGTCCCGCTCGCCGATCCGCCAACTTTTTTAAGGTGCCCGTAGGCAACCGTTCAGGAATGAGACGCACCATGACCAAATCGCCAACCTTCAAGTGGGACACTCTTTTGTGTGCGTTGGCATTAGCTTGATAAGACGCATATTTTGTGCTAAGTGTCTCATTTATGTGCTTATGCAGATCATGAATGTGAGAGGCAAAATCTTGTGCGAATTGGCTTGATTTATACGATGGGGGTAACGGAATCAAGTCAAGGGGCACCGGGGCCTTATAGCCATGCACAATTTCATTCGAGGATAGACCCGTGGACCTATTTTTGGAATTATTGTATGCCAACTGAGCATGCGGAAGGATAAGGTCCCATGTACCCTTGTGGTCTCCCACAAGGCAGCGTAGCAGACTACCTAAACTTCTATTTACAACCTCCGTTTGCCCATCCGTCTGCGGATGGTAGGCCGAAGAAAATAGGAGTTTGGTGCCCATTATCCTCCACAAAGTTTTCCAAAAATAGCTCGTGAACTTGACGTCTCTATCAGTGACTATCGATTTTGGGATGCCGCGGTGACCTACGACCTCTTTAAAATAAAGTTGAGCGACATGTGACGCTTCATTAGTTTTATTGCAAGCGATAAAGTAAGCCATCTTGGAAAAACGGTCAACGACAACTAAGATCGAATCGTGACGCCGAAACGTGATCGGAAGGCCTAGAATGAAGTCCATGCTAACGTCTTCCCAAGGCGTCGAAGGGATCGGAAGGGGGGGGGGATGATTTGTTCACCCACGCCACCTTATACGGATGGGGGTGTGGCTCCGCAACTAGGGACATGCGCTTCACGGCGGCCTCAGAGACGACATTCATGCAACTACCGCTATCTATGATCAACCGACACCACTTTTCACCGCTCTTAAAGTTTAACGAGAAGATATTTGTCCTATTCCATTCGTCTAACGGCCGAGGGTTGGCCAAAATACATCTCATCACCATCAAGTGGGATTCATCGTCCATATCACTCGGCACGCCATCCGACTCCCTAAAATCTTCCGCTTCATAAGTGAGGTCGTCAGATCCGCCAGCGGCATCTAACAGTGCTAGAGGCTTGGGTTTAGTAGGACAATCATTAGCATAGTGTCCTTGAACCCCGCAAGCAAAACAGGTGACGTTCGTCCGGCTGACTCTCCCTATCGGCACTCTTTCTCCCATTGGACTCTTATTGTTTTTAGCCGTCACCACTATGGAGGAAGAATCGGAGGACCGGTACTTCCCCTTATCCTTATAGCTGGGTGCCGGGGGGTCCTAAGATGGATTTTTCCTTTTGAAAAGGGCGTGACTTTCCCTTCAGCGCGTTGTGCTTCTCGATGTCTAACGCAGCGTTGAAGGTCACGTGTAAGTCCGTGTGGTCGTATCGCAATAACTTCCCTTGGATGTCGGGGTTGAGGCCCTTACGGAACCTGGAGAGGGTGACCTCGGGCATCTCATTCACATCACAACGGACCATCATATCCTTAAGCAAGCTCATGTATTCAGAAACCGACCTCGCCCCTTGCTTAAGGGTAGCCAGCTTATCAAACATCTGTGTTCGATGGTACGTGGGAACGTATTGCTCGGTCAACCTAGCCTTCATATCGTCCCAACCGATGGGCCTAACGCCGTGTTCTTCACGTAAGCACCTCTCTTCATTCAGCCAAAAGATCTTGGCTCGCCCGAATAGTTTCATCCTCGCCACCCGCACCTTGTCCGCATCGTTGAGAGCATACCATTCGAAGTAGCACTCAATTTCCATGACCCAGTCCTAGAAGACTTGGGGGTCTCCCAATCCATCATAGGAAGGCGGCTTAACTCGGACAGCCCGAGTAAGATCAAACTCGTAGGGTGCTCGAGGGGCGTGCTCGTTAGGAGGGTGGGGGGTAGGGATTGTGATTTTCTCCCGCCCGTTGGTGCGGAGGTGGATTACAAGGTGCTCCTTGTGGCAACCCCATGGCATGAATAGCCTCCCGAATAGCCGTCATCTGCTCCGTGAAATCCTGACGGAGCTCCTCAATCTCCGTGAGGGGTCGACCCTCCGGCCGATCATCGTCCATATTGGAAGATGACGGAGGATATTCCGTACCGAGCCCAGTGCGCATGCACAAGTGAAGAAACAGTTTTAGACAGACCACTGGTGGAATTAATCCCGCTAGACACTTTACCGAAAACAATTTTTTTTTTGATTTTCTTACTAAGAAAAATATGGGAATGATTAAAAAAAAATTTCTGATTTTTTTTGCTGAAAATTGAGAAATCTGCACCGCTATTGGCAGACCAAACAGATTTTTTTTTGTGTGATTTTGACAACTAACGCGCAAACAAAAGTGCGGGGAACGCGACACAAAATGGTGGAGGGGGTCAATTAGGAAATTGACGTGAACCTCCCTCTGATACCAATTTGATGTAGGCTAGGGGGGGCGACAGGCTAACGGTTTATTACCTCGCTCGACTATCCCGATTCCGCACTCGCACACAACCGCACCGCACGCTAAATACGCAGAATTATTTTGTTAAGCCAACGCACGGATAGCCAACCCGCAAGGGGAGCGAATAGGGGCGATAAGCCAATATTCTCTCCGGCTAAATGGGCCAATATTGGGCCCGGCCGAGCGATGTTGTACCAAAAGCGATCCACCGGAAAACCACGATTCGAAAGTGGTGGATCTCTCCCAACAAAAAGATGCGAGGTTCGCCAAACCTTGTTCGGAAAATACTTAACTACGGAAAACAAATGCAACCCAACTGGGATAAACACCAAGACTATTCTATGCTTCAAAATCAACGCAAAAATCGTCCGGCCACAAGAAAAATCAAGAGGGAAACACAATATGGTGGAGAAGTTCGTTACCCCCGTCGGAATAGATGATTCCAACTATTATCGTAGGAACACTTCCCCACGGTTCCGTCAGAGTTGAGCCGAATGGATGAAGACTTTCCGCCTTTGCCGCGTCACGCCGAAGTTCCGTCGCCGTGGATGTGAGATGTCGTCTCGACCACACACCAAGCCAAGGAGATGACCGACTCCTTCAAGGTGGGGATCGGATTTGGTTGAAGGTGGTCGGCCAAACCTTGGAGGGGGGGCGGCCGGAGTGGTAGGAGTGGAGGGCCGGCGGTCTTGATGAGGGAGGGGTAGCGGCCGAGAGGAGATGGTAGAGAGGGGAGGAGGAGGCGGCTTGGAGATGAGGAGGGGTTTGGGGGAAGATGGGCGGCCGAAATGTGGAGGGAGAGAGGGAAAGTGAGAGTGGCGGCTAGAGGGGAAGAGGGAGAGGGAGCAAAAGAGGGGAGCAAGATTAGGGTTTGAGAATTCTTTTTTTCATTCAACTTAATGAAACCAAAATAAGACATGCCTATATATAGGCTTAGCATAAAGGTTTTGGCTATGTGTAGCCCAAATAAAATAAACACTCCAAAGAAATAAAAGCATCAAAATTAATAGTTCTCAAAATAAAGATGATAATTTATTTGGTTGTCTTGCGCCGCGGGCGGAGGTTGTAGCGATGTTCCGTACGATCATCGCGGCGCCGCAAATCCTTTGTTGGATACGAGGGGACATCTTCCGTTAGCATGCCATCATCCAAAAGGTGGGGGCCGTCGTCTCCATCACTACCATGGTGTACCCAAGTCGATTGTGTCAGACCGGGACGGACAATTTACATCCAGGGAGTGGAGATCAGTGCAAACTTACTTAGGCACTCGACTAACCTTCAGTACGGCTTTTCATCCCCAGACAGATGGATAGACAGAACGGACCAACCGGACTTTGGAGGATTTACTACGACTCTGCGTATTAGATCGCGGTGAACTATGGGAGAAGTTATTACCACTGATCGAGTTCTCGTATAATAACAGCTACCAGTCTAGTATTAAAATGGCTCCTTATGAGGCGTTGTATGGACGAAAGTGCAGGACTCCTCTGTCATGGATACAGGACGAGGATCCTAAGGCATTGGGTTCGGAGTTTGTCGAGGACACCGAGGCTCAGGTAAGATTGATACGGGACAGAATGCTGGAAGCACAGAGCCGGCAGGCTAAGTATTACGACGCTCGGCACCATCAGGTGGAATTCCAGATAGGAGATCAGGTGTTCTTGAAGATCTGACCCATGCATGGAGTTACTCGGGTACGCGGACAGAGGAAGAAGCTCAGCCCAAGGTACATGGGGCCTTATAGGATCCAGGAGCGGATCGGTCCCTTGGCATACAGGCTGGAACTGCCACCGAAGCTGGCGAGTCTGCACGACGTGTTCCATATATCCTCTCTTAGGAGAGCTCTACTACGTCCAGAGTAGCAAGTTACAACCACAGATGGACCGATAGCATCTGATCGGTCAGTTCACCTAGAATCGGTCCGGATCGATGACAAGGGGGTACGAGTTTTATGCCACAAGAGGGTTCCATTAGTCAAGGTCCTATGGATAAATCATGGAAGAGAGGAGCACACAAGAGAGCCCCAGGACTTGATGCGACAAAGATATCCGGAACTCTTCAGTCAGGTATTCCTCGCAACCACTCAAGATGTTCAATTTCCTTCCTAATTTAAACTAGTAGAACTGAAATTTCAAGGTTATGGGCTAAACTTTGGTTTATTGGGGTCTAGACTTTGCCAATTGGGCAATTTGATCTTAATATTGACTAACATCTTTCAACTCTCATGAGATGTTACAAGTTTCTTCCTCCCTGATAGGAGTCCCCGTAGGCTTAACCTGGATTTTGGGGACGAAATCTTTGTTTTGTTTATTGGGATTTGTAACATCCCATTTCCAACTAGACCCCTAAGAGTGGTTTTGTCATGACAAAACCCTAGGAAGCCCAAGAAGAGTCAAGTGGACCTGGTGGTATGAATAGGGCCACCGTGGTCTGCACTTAGCAGATCTCTAAACCTTGGTTAAAAGTGATCATGGGGCTTCACCAAGACTCCAAGACCCCACCCATACCCTCATAGACCTAGTGAGAGGTCAATGGGTCACTAAGGACCCATGGAGAGTAGTCAATGGGGCTAAGTTGACCAAAGTCAACTATAACCCTAATTGGGTCAAATTGACCTACACAAGGGTCAATTGCAGTCCTTTAGCCTAGTGGACCCCACCCATACCCTCATAGACCTAGTGAGAGGTCAATGGGTCACTAAGGACCCATGGAGAGTAGTCAATGGGGCTAAGTTGACCAAAGTCAACTATAACCCTAATTGGGTGAAATTGACCTACACAAGGGTCAATTGCAGTCCTTTAGCCCAGTGGACCCCACCCATACCCTCATAGACCTAGTGAGAGGTCAATGGGTCACTAAGGACCCATGAAGAGTAGTCAATAGGGCTAAGTTGACCAAAGTCAACTATATCCCAAATTGGGTCAAATTGACCTACATAAGGGTCAATTGCAGTCTATTGGCCAAATGGACCCCACCTCTACCCTCATAAGCCTAGTGAGAGGCCAATAGGTCACCAAGGACCCATTGGGACCAATCAAAAGGGCTAGTTTGACCAAAGTCAACCCTTGACCTAAAATGGTCAAAATCCCCTAGTTAAGGGCCAAGTGACCACCAAGGGCCAATCCAACCCCACCTTGACCCTAGGGGAGGCTAATGGGTCCCCAAGGACCTATTAAGGAAATCTCAAGGATCAAATTAACCTAGGTGGGCCCTAGTCCAACTTTGGGTCAAGTTAGCCCAAATGGGCTAACTCAAGCTCAAGCCCATTACATTGGGGCTAACCTTGACTTAAGTGGCCAAATGGATTTGTAGGCTGACATGGGACATGTAGGAGCCAAAAATTCAGGCATGGTGACTAGGAGAGAGAAAGTCACCCATGGAGGAGAGAGAAAGAGAAGGAAGAAGAAGGAAGGAGGACTTTGTGCTCCTCCTCCCCCCTCCCCAACCTCCTCATTCATTTCAGAAGGACAAGGGAGAGTGCAGCAGCCATTGTGGACTGATTAGAGCAAGCTCCACCCCCTACCAACCTAGCCGCCAACCTTGACCATGTACAAAAATGGCACATGCCATTTCAGCCACCTAACTCCCTCCTCTCCCTCTTTAAAAGCTTCAGTGAGGTCCAGGGATGAATTCCCACCAGTTTCCTGAAGAGGCCAAGCCCTATTCTACATTTTTGAATAAACCGACCACCGCCGGCCACCACCATGCCAATCCGGCGATCAGCCCGGCTACAGCCGCCACCACAGGTCCTCCTCCATCCCTTCTTGCATGGGTAGATCGTAGACATCATTAGGGCCAAGGTTGGGGCTCAATCGAGCCCAATCTGATTTTGATTTTCATAGTTTTTCGGCCAAAATTTCTGATTGGTAGAACCGCCAAAACAGTGCTCCCCGGCGGCCGTGCCGCCGCCTGGAAATAGCCCCGACCACCACGAAGGTGTCGGCGGCGGTGGCAGGCCGGGGAGGTGGCCGGATCGTCGGCGGCAGCCGCTGGAAATCGGCCCAGGCGGGATTAATCCTGGCCGTCTGCTGGAGGAAGAAGACGACGGGATGCCGTCGATCTTGCCCCAAGATTCGTGCAGTTGATGATATTAAACTATGGATTAAAGGATTTGATTTATTTCATTTTGTCACAGATTTTGTATTTATTGGTTGTAATTATTAAAAATAGTTAGAGACTTTTTCAGAGAATATGGTCAACACAAGAAATGTAGCCCTATGGGTCTACTGTCAAAAAAAATTGGTTTGAACCAATTTGGGTGACTGGTTTGACCAGGGCACTCAATTTGGTGGGGTCTATACAAATGACTAGGCAGCCATTAAACTAGTTGCCCACACTTCATCCTTGATCCAAATGGTTTGAAATTGTGGAAGTAAGGCACCCTACCCTATATATAGACCCTGCCCAAAAATGGGAATTTTTGGGAATAATTTCCCTATAGTTTTGTAAATAATTTAATTATGCTAGGGTAAATTAAATTATGGGTCAAATGAAATCCAAATTCATCCAAATTTTGGTATGATGTATATGAGGTCAATATAGACCTCTGGTTAAAATTTCATTAAGTTTGGAGTTGATTTGAATGGGATTCAAGCAAACCCTAGCCTTGCCCTAAGAAGGGTTTTTTGGTCCAAAATGTAATTTTAGCTTTTAGTGTCCAATTCACCTCAACAGAGGTTCCAATTTAGTACACTGGTTTGGCATGACAATATACACCTCCCAATGAAAAATTGTGGGCATTGGAGTTGATTTGGCCCAAGATCCTAGGTCAAACCCTAAGGAAGGGCTTTTGCACCTTGTGAAGGACATATGGCCAAAACACCTTGTATGGCTATGGAATTTTGTAGTGGTGGTATTTTGGTAACTATAACCCTCTAGTAAAAATATTAGGGTATTTTGGAAGGTTTAGGACCCTCAAAACCCTAACCCTATTTTAGGGCACAAATGTGGTGGGATAGGAATGGGTTAGTTAAACCCCTTAATATGATATGAAATTTTGGTAGGATGGTCATAATGATATTAAGGATCTTTGGTTATTTATTTTGAAATTTTGGAGTATTATATATAGCACTTCATTTGTAACACAAGAAATGCCTCACTTTAGTAAATAAATTATTATGCTACCTCTGGCCCTTGGGAGGTCATGAAATTTTGGAAGAGGAGGTTTTGAATCATTATGAGCTTATATAAATTTTATAAAAATACTTGGACACTTATTTGAAGTTGTTACTTCACAAGCTTGCTATATGATGGAATTATTCAATAAATTATTTAAGTCCATTTACTGATAAATAAATTATGAAATTTGGCCCAAACCATTTACATGCCATTAGATTCATACTTGAAATTTCTCTGAATTTTTGGAAGCAATATAGTATTTTATAATTCTTAAATGAATTTTCAAGGAATTAAATGTAATATTGATTTAAGGATAAAACCTTACTGAAAAGAACTAGATATTTGGAAGATAAGTTATAACATTATTTTGAGTAAAATATAAAATTTGTAGAATGATGTCTTGATTGAAAATAGTACTTCATGTTCATTATTGGAAATTTTAGACATTAAAATAAATAAATAAATTATTAAATAAATAAGGAAAATTTTGGGACTATGGATGTAGGACTTAAAGGTCGTAATGGACCTCCATTAATTATTATAGGGGTGTTGGATGATTATTTGATATACTTCCTATTTTACATGAAGATTGACATGGTGGTCTACATTTAGCAATTTTGGAAAATTGTTTATATAGTTTGTTTGAAGTTTATCACTCCTTAATTCACTTATGATATTTGTCCCAGAGCATTTATGTGTTTTTTTTATCATGTTAGAGGTTTACTTGAAATTTTAGGAGTAATATTACCCTATTTATTTATTTTAATGAAATATTGTGGGATAATTTAAAAATAGAATCAGTGGCCAAAACCTTGCTGAAAAATCAAGAGATCTTGGATATTAGGTTAATTGTTTATATTGAGTATAGCATAAATCTGGGGAGATTCTATCTTGTCAAAATTTGGTACCTTCAGTTCAATCTTGGAGACTTTGGCCACTATACATATTTAATAAATTCCTAGATAAATAGGAAAATTGTAAAACTCTGGATTTGGGCAATAAAGGTCATAATGGACCTCCATAAATTATTATAGGAGTATCGGATGATTATTTGACATACTTCTCATTTTACATAACATTAAACCTTGGTGGTCTGCATATAGTAATTCTTCAGAAATAATCTGGAGTGCAAGTTAGGTACATAAGTCAAAAATTTGGTGGAATGAGTTCATCACTCAGGGTTGGAAGAGATAGGAATGAGTTTGACTAAATGTTGTGTGGTGTTTGGGATCGACGAAAGATTGTCTCCCCCATAAAGTGGAAGGTCAAATCACCTTAGGTCTAGTTACTATAATCTGGGAATGAATTGGGTAAAACCTAAGTCGTAGGCATGGAGTAGATAGTAAACTTAGGATTTCACACTCTCACACCCCAGTGTCCCGGGAGTTAGTATGGGTTACTTGGGCAATAAGCCCGGTAGTTATGGGGTATGGTAGTTTGGGAGCTTTGGCTCGGTTGACAGTTATGACGGACGGGATAGTCCGGGGAGCTTTGGCTCGGTGGTAGATTGTGACGGACAGGATAGTCCGGGGAGCCTTGGCTCGGTTGTAGATTATGATGGACGGGATTGTCCGGTGAGCTTCGGCTCGGTTGGTTGTTTGACTCATAACTATTGCATGTGCATAAAAGGTTTAAGGTGGTGGGTCTTCGATATTGGGGAGTTCGATGCACCGACACCAATATCGTTGGCTCGGAAAGTGTGGTGAGCACTTCGCCAACAGCAGTTCGGTGCGCCATCTGGCAAGAGTACGCATGCGTCCGCTTAGTGCACCAAGCGTTGAGGCGTACGATAGGTCTGACCGGTAGTGCTTTACTGGTTTAGAGGTGGGCGAGGCCCAACCCACCACTTCCGTCTGCCACTACGGAGGTATCCTGGGAGGTAACGGCTCCGAAAGGGGGAACTAAAGGTCTGTGTACACAGAGTCGAGTGGATGAGTTGCACTTGCATGTTCACATTATAGCATAATTGTATTTCATAGCATAACCATTGCATAAAACCTGACACTTAATGTATAAGCGGTATGGGACGCTCTATACATTAGGCCTTGCAAAACGACCCCTTGGCCTATAAGTTCGTGTGAGCGTTCTTATAAGTCAAGGTTCTCTTTCAATATTATAAGCCTGTTAATAGAACCGACACCCTATCGTATAAATCGTTATGGGACTTTTTATACGATAGGATCCCTGCAAAAGATCCCTTAGCTTATGTGTACCCACATAAGTTAAGGTTACTTATTTAATTTTGTATAATTATTATCATGCGTACACTGTTAGTTTAGTTCCGCTGCCATCTGGAATTTGACTATTCTCCACCTTCATGTCCTTCCCTTTTCTTCTCCCCGCTCGGTGCTTAGGAGCCATGGGGGAAGGGGTGGGGGACGATAGGACTTAGTCTTTTAGACTAACAGTTTTCGAACCACATCATTTAGGGGACCACGGAGCCCAGCATGGAGGAGCAGCCCCGGAGGTCGGCACGCTTGGAGATCGGACAGTCTAGTACTGGAGTCCAGACAGCAGGGACAGTGAGTCCCGAACTATAGTAGTCGTATTAGTTTGCTTCCGCGATGAGTGAATTGTAGTGAGGACTTGATGTACCGGGCATAAGCCCGAGATTTTCATTATATGTACTATCTGTGGACACTCCCTTCGTGGAGTTTATTTCTATATATGTGATTTCTGTGGACTTGCCTCTTTTCTTATGCTACAGTTACGATCGAAATTGGCCGGCAGAGTCGGCGTCTTGTAGTGACAACCTTCCCGAGTGCGAAGGTATCACCGCAAGGCGGCGGTTCTGGGCCTAAGACCCCGGTGTCGAAAAATAAAAAAAAAGGGGGTCTTACAGGGGTGACCCAGGGATTGTGGACTGGTACTTTTTCGATCATGATGGGCCCTTAACCCACAGGTCCCAAGATCAAAACTTGGATCTGATACAACTTGTAAGACCCCATTTTTTCTAAAGCACCAGGGTCTTTGACCCAGAACCGCCGCTTTGCGGTGACACCTTCACACCAGGGAAGGTCATCACTACAAAATGCCGATCCTACCGGCCAAATCGATCACTGTACATTAGCAAAATATTAGAGTATGAAGTAGAAGAACTCTACACATGTCCACAAAATCACAAATATAGTAAATAATCTCCGTGAAGGGAGAGTCCACAAAAATAATAAAGGTATTGAAAATAGGGGTCATGCCCGGTACGTCAACATCCTCACTACATATCACTCAGAGCGGAAGCAAAGATAAACATCTACTAACGAGCGGGACTCATAGTCCCAGCTGTCTGAACTCCGGTGCTAGACTATCCCATCTCCAAGCGTGCCAACCTCCGGGGCTGCTCCTCCATGCTGGGCTCCATGGTCCCCTAAAATGATGTGGTTCGAAAACCGTTAGTCTAAAAGACTAAGTCCTATCATCCCATACCCCTTCCCTCATGGCTCCTAGGCAACGAGCGGGGAGGAGGAAAGGAGAGGTAATGAAGGTGGAGAATAACAAAGCAACAGGTGACGGCGGAACTAATATAGCAATTCTAAGAGTATATGTGACAGTAAGAAGGTATGAAAGACTGAATATATAATAAGTAAACTTAACTTATATGAAAACGCATAAGCTAAGGGATCTTCTGCAAGGCTTCTATCGTAAAAAAAGTCTCATACCAATTTATACGATAGGGTGCCAGTTTTCTAGCAAGAATGTATATATCTATAGAGTAAAAACCTTAACTTATAAGCTCGCTCACGCGAGATTATAAGACAAGGGGTCGTTTTGCAGGGCCTATTGTATAAAGCATCCCATACCGCTTAGTGCAATAGGTGTTAGGGGTTATAAGCAAAGATGATGCTATGATATGCAAATATGCAATGATGTGATGATGTAAGTGCAACACACCCACTCAACTCTATGCACATAGACTTTTAGTTCCCCCTTTTTGGTGCCTAACCTCCCAGGATACCTCCGTAGTGGCAAACAGAAGCGTTGGGTTGGGCCTCGTGCACCTCTAAACCGGTAATTGCACAACAAATTAGACCTATCATAGGCCTCGATGCTGGTGCACTAAGCGGAGCTCCTGCATACTCTTATTGGGTGGCGCAATGGACTTAATTTGGCGAAGTGCAAAACCACACTTGCCGAGTCAACATATTGGCGTTGGTGCATCGACCCTCCAATACCGAAGACCCACCACCTTATTCTTTATGCACATACAACCTTTTGTATCATCTACCGAGCCAAAGCTCCCGGGACCATCCTGTCCGTCACAATCAACAACCGAGCTAAAGCTCGTCGGGCCAACCTGCCCATCACTAAATCCACCAAGCCTGTAGCCCTAGTGACCCAACCTAACATCTCGAGACATCGAGGTGAGTGAAAGTGAATCCCTAGTTTTTCTAGTTACTCTTGCAGTTTATTTTGCCCATAGTTTAGGTTAGCCAAGGACTGCCCTCGACATACCCCGTGAAGGGCTCTTAAAGGGCAATAGGAACTACGATGGGGTGAAGCCCAAAGCTCTCTTTCACAAGACACTTATTATTGTTTAATACCCGATTCTCGATCCCTTTAGTATTACACTGGTTCTAAACCTAATGTGTTTGACTTTTTCTCTCCCTTCATAGGATAGACAACTCTACTACCTACTCTTCCCAACTTCAATGGTATACTCCAATCCACTTACAAAAATCAGTAAACCACAATCCCACCTCCCTACAACCATTCCCCATGTTAACACGATTTCCGCAGTTTTACTAAATGTAGACAATCTTATGCTATATGACGTGCATGATAGGAGGTACACTAAATCCTCATCCAAACAACCTAAGATAATTAATGGAGGCCTATCATGATACTATAGACAAAATCTAGAAACTTAGAATTTTCCTAATTTATCTGACATTTTATTTATTTCTCCTAAAAATCCAAGTGCCCTAACTTGAATATGAAAAGGCCCTTATAGTCATGAAAAATGCTCCATAAATTATGGTAAATACTAGGTAGCTATTTAACAGTAAATTCAAGTCTCCCAATTTTTTTGCCAGGTTTAAACCCTTGATCCTTAATTTTAAATATAATCACATAGTTAATTGTTAAAAAAGTAAGTATTGTAAATAAGCTTCCAAAAATTATAAGAAAATTCAAGCATGACTAATATGCCTTAAAAACACTCATGACAAAATTTCCAAACTTCCCAGTGAATAATGAGCTCTAATTTTAATTTAGAATAATAATCCTCTTTCTTAAATTAATGAAAATACTACTGTAATTATTTATCTAAAAATTATAATAAAATTTTCCTCACCTGCATATTGACCTAAGTACACTTTTACATCAGTTTCAAAATTTTAAATCATTCATTGAGCTCTGAATCCATTTTTGAATATAATTGCATTTTTATATGTTTGTGAAGAAAATACTGGAAATATACATCTAAAAATTATAATAAAATTCAACTATGAGTATATTATCCTAAAATACCCTCTGCCCAATTTTCATAACTTCTTATTAAACAGTGTGATCATAATAAACAAAAGACTTTCAAGGGCAATTCCATATATTATAAAGGAGGTACTAAATTTATTATTCCAAAATTACCAATAAAATCACCAGAGGCTCTTATTAACCCTATGACCAGACTACCTAAGTTTCATATATTTTCATTAAGTTTTTGTGGCCTGTCTAACATGTATATGTGTTGTGCCCTAATCTAGGGTTAGAGTTTTGAGGGGTTTAACCAACTCTAAATCCACTAAAATTTCCACCAGAGTACTTTAGCCACCATAGGGCTTTTACCACCAAATTTCAAGTCCATACAAGGGCATTTGACCCCATGCCCTTCTTCAACCCCCAAAGTCCAAACTTAGGGTTTTAACTTGGGTCCTAGGGCAATCCAACCCCAAACCACCCCATAATACTTAGGATGGTGTTAAATGTCATGTAAAACCAGTGGCTTAAATATCAGCCTTTGTTGAGGTGGTTTGGCCTCCCAAACTCACAAGGTGCACTTTTGACATAAATACCCCTTTTGGAGCAAAACTAGGGTTTACCCATTTCCCAACCAAGTCAACTCTAAATGAGGTGAAAATTTGTACAAAACCTCATAATGACCCTAAGAACCACTCACCAAAATTGGGGAGGGTTTATAGGTCTTTAGATCCCTAAATTAATTTACCCTATGATTATTAAATAAATTCTAAAACTATAGAAAAATTATCTCCAAAAATTCCTATTTTTAGACAGGACCTATGTATAGCTTAGGGTGACTCCCTGTACAAATTTCAGGTCATTTGGACTTGTGGTGAAGTGTTGGCACACATTTTAATCTCTGTCTAGACCAAGGTATAGACCGAACCAAATGAGTGCCCTAGTCAAATCAGGCACCCAAATTGGTTCAAACAAATTTTAAAATAATATACACCCGTAGGGCTACAACCTTGATATTTAACACTTTTTCTGCAGGTATCATAAGGTATTTTTAATAAATAGAAACATTAGATACAATATCTGTGACATAAATGAAATGATATGAAAATATAACATATAGTTTAAATAATCTCTAGCACGAATCTTAAAGCACATCCAGCGGCCTCTGGTCATCATCTACCTCCAGCTGACGGCCAGGGTCATCCCGACCTGGAGCTTCTTCCATCCACCACCGCCGGCCACCCAGCCACCTCCCTGGCCGGCCACCACCACCACTACTTCCGTCAAGGTGGTTGTAATTGCCAGGCAGTGGCACAGCTGTTGGGTACATTGGGAATAATGTACCTGATCTTGAGAAGTCCCCTTGACAACTTTATGATATACCCAAAGGTGTATTTGATGTATGCTAAGTTTACATGTGCAAGTTCAAAGTTGAAGAAATTATTCTAAGTCAAAGTGTTGAGACAGCATGTGTCGAGACAATACTTCTGTGTCGACACAAGGCAGATCAGTAGTCAACATAGAGAACAAAAGATGTGTCGAGACAATACTGCTGTCTCGACATAAGGCAGAACTAAGATGAGTCGACCCAGAAGACAGAGTGTGTCGAGACTACCTATCTATCTCGACACAAGGTAGAACTAAGATGTGTCGCACAGATACTAGATTTTTCGACACAAATAACAGATGTATCAACACAACTATACTATCTCAACACTTTCTATTCTTAGATGAAAACTATTCTAAGTATGGAAGTGTTGGGTCTGTCAAAGTTGTCTTAACACAGATTTCGAGACAACTTGTCTACTTTAACGCTTATATGACAGAATGTGCTGAGTCAACATCAATCATGTCAAGACTAGTTAGATCATTCTGGTCGACATGGGAAGGCTTCACTTCTATAAAGACAGTTCAAGAAAGGATTTGCTGGCAGTTGCTGATGTTATCAATACCAGTCCAAGCCCTTTCAGATTTCTATAAATAGGAGGTGCTGGAAGATGATACTGATTCTATTCTATTCATCAGTCTCTCTCTATTCTAAAAGATAAATCAAGAAGTATAAAGAGAAGAAGAAGTTGATCTTCAAGAAAGTCTTCAGATCCCATTTCTTAGGTTGATCAGGGGATTAAGTGATCTATTCATCAGCATCTTAAAACTGTTCGATCTGATCTTCATCAAGAAGTTGCTGATTCAGAAGAAATTCAATTCAGCCTGCTGACCTATCTAGAAGAAATCAAACTACAACTGAGTGAAAAGATCTATACACACAGATCCAACAGATAGTAGATTTTCTATTTTTCTGTAATTTCTTTTATAAAATTTTATTGTAAGATCTCCTAAAGAGCTTAGTGGGCAGGAGATCTTATTCTCTGAGTTTTGTAAGCCTAATTTATAAAGGCTGAGGTAGGATTCTGGATGAATCAGAGTTAGGTGATTTGGGGTAAATCATTGAGATTGTAGGCCTAATTTATAAAGGCTGAGGTAGGATTCTGGGTGAATCTGAGGTAGGTGATTTGGGGTAAACCACTGAGATTGTAGGACTAATCTATAAAGGCTGAGGTAAGAGATTGAGGAGATCTCTGAGGTAGGAGATTGAGATATTTCTGAGGTAGGACCAGTGGGTCTGAGTGTAGGTTTCTTGGAGAGAAACTGAGCCTTGTAGGATCTGATGATCTGAGTTATGAAGGAGGAGCTATGAACTTATCTAGAACATTACTAATGAGGAAGAAGGGGGAAGGGAATGTAACCTTGATAGGGAAACCACTATAAACTTGATGTGTCCCTTGTGCTGTGTGATGTGTTCTTTGCTGTGTATGCTGGGATCAGTTCTTGTTGTTCTATTATTTATGCTGGGTATAACTTATATTATGAATTGTATTAGGGCACATTGCTAAAGTTAAAAGAACTACAAAAAACTTTAATAGGTCACTTATTCACCCCCTAGGTGACTTTCTACCCATAGGCTTGACTTTCAAGTTGTATCGGAGGGAGGTTATCCAAAGATAGACCTTACAGTCTAGAAAAGATCCTAAGGGTAGTTGAAGGTTATATGGCCTATGGCTTCTTAATTAAACAGAGAACTCAGTTCCATGAAATTGCCCATCTGCACTAAGGACAATTTTGCTATATGGAAACAAAGAGTAAAACTGTTCATGGAAGCTTCAGACCCATGAATCTTTGTTACAATTCAATATGGACCCTATGTGCCCATGAAATCATCTTTCCTAGATGCAAATATTCAAAATCCCAAGACATTATCAGAAATGACAAAGGATGAGGTCATACTTGCTACTATGGACAAAAGAGCACATAACATAATAGTGAGAGATATTGACAACTCCACATTTCAGAATCTGGTGCACAGTAATTCTTGTAAGAAAATGTAGGATACCTTGATAGTGTATATGGAAGGTACAACAGAGGTGAGAGATGACAGAAGGTCACTCCTTAACCATTAATATGAGGCATTTAGACAAGGGAAGACATATTATATTGAACAAACATAAGAAAAGTTCTTTAGAATAGTCAATGACTTGAGAAACTATGGGAGAAACTTCTCAAAATATGAACTAAATGACAAGTTCCTGAGATCCCTAAAAAAACAATGGGATATCAAGATTTGTGCAGTAAGCGAAATGGGAAATCTGAGAAATCTGCTTCCCCAAGACTTATTTGGGAAATTAATGTCACATAAGCTTCAACTCAATTCAAGAAAAACTGAAGCAAAAACTCTCAGACAATCATCCCAGTCTAAATCATTGGCCTTCAAAGCCGACTCTTCCAAGAAAACTAGAAGGGAAATTCCATCATCACCCTGAAGAGATGAAGAGACAGATAGTACTGGACCTTGCTCTTCTTCAGAAGAGATATCAGATGATGAACTTGCCTTTTTTACAAGGCAGTTCAAGGAGATGTTAAGAAGAAGAAAACAGTGGAGCAATAGGAAACCTTCTGGTTCTAGTTCTCATAAAATCAAGGACTTATACAGAGACAAATTTGTGTTCAGGTATGACTCCAATCAGAACAAACAATTTAAGACTGATATTATTAGTTTTTATTGTAACAGGCCTGGGCATGTCATTGCTGATTGCCCTGTAAAGAGAAAGGAGAACAGAAATTCAAAAAAAGGAATGTTCTTCAAGGATAAGAAATCAGAAAAAGGTCTGATGGCTAAAATGACAAATACCTTGTCTGACAGTGATTCTAATTCAACTAATTCAGAAGAAGAATATGTGGGACTGTATTCATATGAGGTGGAGTTCATCAGAAGGTCCATCTACAAAGGAAATAACTCCACAACTTCATCATCCTATGGTGACTCTAAAGAAGACATGGAAATCAATCTGATGGCTATAGCTGATGATCCAGAAACTGGAACTCAGAACTGTGAGAATTCTCAGGAATGTCCAAGCTCCAGACCAATCTGGTACTTGGATAGTGGATTCTCCAGACATATGACTGGAATAAGAAGAAATCTAAGTGAATATATTCCTGTGGAAAATAGACTAAAAGTGATCTTTGGAGGAGCTGACAAAGGCATCACCAAAGGTTATGGTAAGATCACAAATGGTCTAGTCACAATCACTCATGTATCTTATGTGGAAGGGTTGCAACACAAACTTTTAAGCATAAGCCAATTTTGTGATTTGGGATATGACACATTGTTCCACAGAGATGAGTGCCTATTAAAAAGATCAAGTGGCCAAGAGGTCATCTTGACTGGTACTAGATGTGGAAATGTATATTGTTTAAACTTCCTATGTATTAAGTCTAACCCACCCCTATGTTTAGCTGCTAGTGAGAAAGCTTCACAATGTGTTATATGGCACAAGAGGCTAGCCCACTTGAACTATAAGGCTTTAGGCAAGCTATACAACAAGGAGCTTATTAGGAATGGTCTTAACATGAGATGCACTAAGGAGAGCATCGGCCCAGCATGCCAAAAAGGCAAGCAGACTAAAGCTTCCTTCAAATGATGTGAATCCAAAGACTTTGTGAGGTGTTTATACCTACTGCATATGGACTAGTTTGTCCTATGCCAGTTCATAGATTAGGAAGGAGAGTCTATACTTTTGTAATTATTGATGACTACTCCAGATTTACTTGGGTATTCTTCTTAAAGAAAAAGTCTGAAACTCCTGATGTCTTCAAGAATTTTGTGAAAAAAATTCAGAATGAACTTAACAGTACTGTATTCAAAATGAGAAGTGATCATGGAACTGAATTCTAATCTGATTATATGACAAATTTTTGTGAAGAACTACGAATTCAGCAAGAATTTTCTTCACCAAGAACACCACAACAAAATGGAATAGCTGAGAGGAGAAACAAAACTCTCATTGAAGCTGGTAGAAACTTGCTAAGTTATTCCTCAGTTTCAGAATATTTTTGGGCCGAGGCAGTTAACACAGCTTGTCATGTTTTGAATAGGGCTTCAATCAACAAGAGATTAAATAAAACTCCTTATGTACTTATGAAGGGCAGAAAACCAAACATAGCCTATTTCAAAATCTTTAAATGTAGATGTTATGTCTTAAACAATGGAAAAATCTACTTAACCAAGTTTGCTGAAAAGTCTTATGATGGGATATTTGTTGGTTATAGTAACCATAACAAAGCCTATACGGTCTATAACTTGAAGGATCAAGTTGTAGAGGAGTTAGTCCATGTTGTATTTGATTAAAGTTCTATGTTCTACGATGATAAGATAGGTACTTCAAACACAACACAAGTGGAATTGAGGCTAAAAGAACTAGCCATGGAAGATAGAAAAATAGGCAAGCATAATTTGCAAGAGGAAATCAACATTATTGAAGAAGTACTGGGACAGGAAGAACCTGGAGAAACAACTCAACAACATGATCAAGATGGTGCAGGAGAAGAAGTGATACTACTAGTAGCTGTCATGCACCTACATGATCATCCAATATAATTGATAAAAGGTGATGCTGCTTAAGGAATAACCACAAGAAGCAGACATCATAACACAGCGATGTATTCAATATTTTTGTCACAAACAGAACCTAAGAAGTTTGAAGAAGCAAATATGGATCCATTTTGGATTGGTTCAATGCAAGAAGAATTGAACCAATTCAAGAGGTACAAGGTCTGGAAGTTTGTTCCAAGACCTGATGATTACAATATCATTAGAACAAAATGGATTTACAGAAATAAATTACATGAAAATGGAGTGGTAATAAGAAATAAGGCTAGACTGGTTTCAAAGGGTTATATACAAGAAGAGGGAATAGACTTTGACTAGACCTTTGCACTAATGGCTAGGTTGGAAGCTATAAGACTCTTCCTAGCTTATGACGCATACAAAGGTTTCACAGTATACCAAATGGATATTAAGTAAGCTTTTCTGAATGGCAACCTCAAGGAAAGAGTATATGTAGAACAACCCTCAGGTTTTGTTGATCCAACTAAACATTCTCATGTCTATTTACTTTCTAGAGCTCTCTATGGATTAAAACAAGCTCCAAGGGCTTTGTTTGAGACTCTGTCAGAATTCCTTCTAGAGAATAAATTATCAAGAGGAAAGATTGACAAGACACTATTCCTAAGGGAAGTCAAAGATAGGACAATTTTAGTATAAATATATGTTGATGACATAATATTTGGTTCTACTGATGATTCACTTTGCACTAGATTTGTTAAGCTAATGCAAAGTAAATTTGAGATGAGTAGCATGGGTGAACTTAAGTATTTCCTGGGTCTCCAAGTTAAACAACCCCAAGATGGACTTTTCATAAGTCAATCAAAGTTCACCAAGGAGTTAAACAAAAAATATGGCATGGAACTGCCACTACTATGAGAACTCCTATGGGATCAACCATGTCTTTGGACAAGGATATTGCTGGAAAGCTAGTTGATATTAGCTTGTACAAAGGGATAGTTGGATCACTACTTTATCTAACTGCTAGTAGACCAGATATAATTTATGCTACTTGTATCTGTGGTAGATATCAAGCTTGCCCTAAAGAATCTCATTACACTACAGTCAAAAGAATTCTGAGATATCTAAAGGGCACACCAAATCTTGGCCTTTGGTATCCTAGGAGTAGTGATTTTGAACTGATAGGATTTTCAGATACAGATTATGCAGGTTGTAAAGAAGACAGGAAAAACACCTCAGGGTCATGTTAATTCCTGGGTAGAAGGCTAGTCTCATAGAGTAGTAAAAAGCAGACAAGTGTGGCGATATCAACAGCTGAATCTGAGTACATCTCAGCTGGGATTTGCTGTGCTCAACTTCTGGGGATTCAGCATCAGCTACAAGATTATCAGTTACAGATAAGTAAATCTACATTATTTTGTGACTTTACTAGTGCTATTTAAATTGCAAATAACCCTGTATCTCACAGTAGAACTATGCACATTGAAATCAGATATCATTTCATTAGGGAACATGTAGAAAACAAAGACATCAGTTTAGAATATTTTTCTACTGATAAGCAAATAGCTAACATATTTACAAAACCACTAAAAGAAGAAAAGTTTAATTTCTTCAAATTTGAGCTTGGCATGCTAAGTCTTGAATGAGCCTAAACTTAGACTAAGTCAACAAAAATGCAAGCCTACTATACAGCTGTCATATCAAGATATGGACATCATCAGGATTAGGAGTCAACAATTCAGGAGTAAGAAATCTGGCTAAGTATGTTTTGTGTCGAGACAAATCAAGTGTGTCGACACAAATTAGGGTTGTCGACACAATTTATGTATATGTGTCGACACAATCTACATTGTCCTGTGTCGATATTGATTATCGAGATGGTTGGAGGTGTGTCGACACAAGTCGACACATTTTCTCTGTCGACAAGTTCCGAGTGTTGACCTAAGGGATTTTTCTAGACTAATGAATATGTCTTTAGGCGACGCGCCCTTTCACCTACTCAGTAAAATGACCTATAAAAAGGACATAAACTATAGAAATTTTCTACCAAATCCTTCTCTCTTGCTTAGTGTTGAAACCTAGATTTCCTGTTGTTGACTTTCGTTAATTTCTCGGTTTGACAATTTTAAAATCAACAACAATGCCTCCAGGGAAGGATGATAATATCAATGTGGGATATGAACTGTTGCACCATGGATTCAAATCGGTAGACGAAGAGATTACAAATGTCATTAGCCTGATCCAAGAAGCTGGACTTGAATATCTATTATCTGAGCCGACGATCATATGGAAAAGAGAAGTAACAGAACTTCTGATAAAGGCCTCGATCAATTCTCGCGCCATAAAGATCAAATCAACCGTAAATGGACAGAAGGTCAAGATCACAGGCAAACGGTTGGCCCAGGTATTTCAATTACCTAGAATTAAATAAGATGATATAGTCGACTCCACCATGACTACTGCTGGACTTCAATGGTGTGGTTTGGATTCAATTTCCAAGATTGGGAGTTCACTGAATAAGAAAGGTATGAACACCCAAGGAAAATTTCTATATGAAATTGTTGGGAAGGTTTTGCTGTGCAAGACAGGTGCACATGACAGAATCTCAGTTCACATGTTTGAGATAATGACTAGAATCATTTTCAAACATCAGACAGACTGGAGCAGACTGTTGTTTGACTTAATTACTGAATGTATCCAGAAACCCAACCTGGGTAGAATACTGAGTTTGTATCTGAATAAAGTGATTCCTGCTGAACTCAATCTAAAATTAGGTTCAAAGATAAATCACATGAGACAAATGGACATGAGGATTTTGTCTAGATGGGATAGAGTCTTGGCCAAAGATACACCAGAACCATAGAAGCCTACGGATATCAAGAGCAAGAAACCATTACAGGAAGAAAGTGAATCCTCAAGTGATTCAGAGGAGAAGATTAATTTTAGTTCAGATTTAGCTGAAGGAAGAATCCAAAAAAAACTCCAAGTATTACAACTTGAACTAGGGATCAGGTCTCGGGGGAGTTAGAATCCTCTACAACATTCAATACAGAGAAAACCATGGATGAAACAACTGTGTTTGATAGTGAAATTGTCACTGACATAGTATAGGATGTTCTCAAAGATCTGACTACATAACAAGATGAGAATATGCCTGATATTATGGATGAAAAATCTCCTGAAAAAGATCCTGATGACACAATAGGGATGGATGCTAACATCCAGGGGGAGATACCATATCTTCCTAGGGAAAATGTAGCTCCTGTAGAATCTCAACAACCTTAACTAAGTTTAGTAGAAATATGTAACACCCCTATCCATCGCATAACATATAGCAGTAGGTCCGGCCGGGGCCCGACGCCATATACTACGGACAGACCGGTTGGTACGCATTGAAACCATTCAACCAATTACACGCCCTACACAAGCACCTAGCGGAAGCATTTAAAATTAAGTTGCAAGACGAAAGAACCCAGCCAAAAAGCATGAATGTCCACTACAATAACACCCGTAGGAATGTTTCAATACACAGAAATAGAAATGGCCGTAAGGCCTTACACAGTTTGCTTGACATAAAAGTGTTTTCATACTTCGGCTCGCAGGCCGGCCACACATGATTACAATGAAACACTCAAAATTAGGCCTTCGAGGGCCGGCTCAACAACTTGGGCTTTAGCCCGCTATTTCCCGCTCGGCTCCGCAGCTCCTGCAAGCAACAATCCACCGCCCGGTGGCAAACAAAAGCAACGGTCAGCTATGCTGACCAAATTATAACGACCCCGCCCCCAGAATTGAGGCGGCGAAGCTCTTTCCCTGTACTTTATTAGTATAAGCAAAAGTTAATAGTGTAATCACACAACATCACAGGCGTAGGCTCGCACGGCCACACACCCCGTGCACTCAGGGCACATACTCGGTGAATCCGGTCAAATCCGTGGCTTCACCACCACCCCTTGGATGGCAAAACTCGTAAGCAATCTAGTATTTCTGTTCCATGCCTAAGACTCGCACAACCATGCCAATGGACAGTCTCTTTTTTAGATGTCTGTCACCAAACCGCATAGCCCCGGGTCCGTGTCCACTTACCCGTTCTCACACCGCATAGTCACATTAAGACATACGCGCGGGCCAAGCTTCTCCCGGATCCCAAAATTTGATCACACAAGCACATAACCCAGTTATGTTCAAGTTGGCTCCCCGGCCACCATGTTGGCAAAACCCGCTTTTGCCCAATTTTCCGGGTGCACCTTGGAGTTAGTCTCCAAGGCTCCCTATTGCAATCTACCACGTAGAAAACCCGAAAAACGCCCAAACACTCGGAGTCTTCCTCGGTTCATATGCAATGCAACGTCACCGATCCGGCTCTACTTGCCTGGATAGGCTTCACACACAATGTCTATGCCCGTTTTCGCATACGGACTCTATACAAGGGGGACTTCACATATCTACCCCAAGGAACGCTCCAACTCTTCGCTCACTCGCGAGAGCGGACTTCCTATGCAAAGGAAAAGAGGGCTTCACATGCCCTAGGATGAGAAATCGTTACCCTTGCGTTCTTCCGCGGCGCCATGAAAAATCTACGCGGTTATAAAGCACCGCAACGGCATCGCCTTCGCGGATCTGGACTCGGATCGCGATTCGGAGCTCCGATGCTCCACCGGTGGCCGGATCTTGGTCTCCTCCTCCACCTAGCTCTCCCTTCTCTCTAAACCCTTAGAGAGAGAATGTCAATGAGTAAATGGGGTATTCCACCCTAATTCCCGGATAAAATACCCCAGGAACAGCCCCCAACCATTGGATCCAAAGCCAAGGAAACGAACGGCCACGATTAGGCCTGAAATTACAAAATCTGGGCCGAACACGGGTTGCAACACGACCGTGTGCATGGCTGTGTCACCCATTCACCGTCTCGACCGACTCGATAACTAGCACACGGCATTCGACACGGCCTCCGACACGCCCGTGTCGTATGCGACACGGCCGTGTCACGACCCGTGTCACGCCCCGTGTGCAACGACCAACAATCGCAACCCGAGAAGGACACGGCCTGCGACACGGCACCAGACACGCCCGTGTCACATGTGACACACCCGTGTTCGAGCCCGTGTAATGGCCTGTGTGCCTTCCTCAATGGACACGGCCTGCGACACGGCACCCGACACGGCCGTTTCACATGTGACACGCCCGTGTTGGTTCCCGTGTCATGACCCGGGTCACCAGGTCCAAGTCCCAGACTCGGCTTAAAACGTCACCCGTCCCTCTTTTGAGTTTCGGGGTGTTACAATTCTCCCCCTCTTAAAAGAATTTCGCCCACAAAATTAGTAAAGGAAAGAAAAACGGAAAACTTTAGGCAGTACCTGAGCGGAATAATTCTGGGTACTCCTCCAGCATAGCTTGCTCTCGCTCCCAAGAGAGCTCCTCCTGACCGCAATTGTCCCACCGGACCTTGACCATCCGGATCTCCTTATTACGGAGCCTCTTGACCTCAGAATCTTCAATACGAACGGGCTTGACCCTAGTCATCAACCCTTCGTCCACCGACACTTGATCAACTGCGATCACCTGTGAAGGCTCTTGCACTACCTTTCGCAACACAGAGATGTGGAACACATCGTGTAGCCCACTCAACTCCACCGATAGCTTCAAACGATAAGCCGCTTCGCCGACCCGCTCCAGAATCTCAAAGGGTCCAAGGTATCTTAGGCTCAGCTTCTTCAAGCGTCTCACCCGCGAAACACCCTTGAACAGCTTTATCTTCAAGTACACCCAATCGCCTACCGCGAACTCCAAGTTCCGGTGCTTGGCATTGTAATACTTAGCCTGCCTTTCCGCGATCAGCAAGCGCTCTCGAATGATCTGCACCAAAGAAGTAGCACTCTCCACCTCCTGCTTCTTGTACAACCTTGCCTCACCCGTTTCCAGCCATGACAACGACGTGCGACACTTCCTACCATAAAGGGCCTCAAAGGCGCCATTTGGATACTTGCCTGGTAGCTGTTGTTGTACGCAAACTCCACCAAATACTGGTGGTCCTCCCAAAGCTTCCCGAAGTCTAGAACACACATGCGTAGCATGTCCTCCATCGTTCTATTGACTCTCTCAGTCTGCCCATTCGTCTGCGGATGGAAGGCCGTGCTGAACTTTAACTTTGTCCCCAGCATCTGCTGCACAAACCTCCAATCATTGGACGTGAAACGCCCATCGCGATCACTCACAATTCTACGGGGCACACCATGCAGTCTAACTATATTATCCACATATAGCTTCGCCAACTTCTCTACCGAGTCATCCTTCCTATGCGGAATAAAGTGCGACACTTTAGTTAACCGGTCTACGATCACCCAGATGTCGTCGTTCCCCTTCAGCGACCTTGTCAAACCATGCACAAAGTCCATCGATATGTCGTCGAATTTCCATTCCAGTATAGAAAAGGACTTCAAGAATCCTCCCGGCTTTTGGCATTCCTCCTTCACCAAGGCGCACGTTTGGCACTTAGCCACAAACAACGCTACGTCTTTCTTGAGCCCCGACCACCAAAACAGCTTCTTGAGGTCACGGTACATCTTTGTGCTCCCTGGGTGGATTGAGTACTTGGTATGACGAGCCTCGTACATCAACTCCGCCCATAGGTTACCCCCGCTTGGGACGCACAACCGATGATCCTTCCTTAACAACCCATCCTCAACAGAAAATTGGGAATTTGACCCATCCAATGCTGCATCCATAAGCTCTTTCATGGAGCCATCCAACTCCAATGCCTGCCAAACACGATCAGCCAGGTCATACTGAACTTCCGCTTAGTTCAACAATGCTTTGGCGCTAGTCTGCTTGTCCACGCAACAGATCTCTAATGCCTCCAACTCCCGAACAAGCCTCTCATCATGCACCGATAACCAATTGGCTTGGGCGGGAGTCCTGCGACTCAACGCATCCGCAACTGCATTTCCCTTGCCGGGTACATAATGAATCTTGAACGTGTAGTCCCCCAGGAACTCCATCCATCGCCGTTGCCTCATGTTGAGATCCTTCTGATCTAACAGGTACTTCTGGCTCTTATGATCGGTATAGATATCGACCTTTACGCCGTACAAATAGTGCCTCCACAGCTTAAGCGCAAATATCACGGCCGCCAACTCCAAGTCGTGGACCGGATAATTCCTTTCATGCACTTTTAGCTGACGCGATCCATAAGCTATCACGCTCCCATGCTGCAATAGCACGCAGCCCAAACCACTACCCGAGGCATCACTATAAACCTCGAAGCCCTCGGTACCACTCAGCGAACTAAGCACTGGCGCCGTGGTCAACCATCTCTTAAGCTCCTCAAAAGCTTGCATGTACTCCTGCGTCCACAAGAATCTCTGATCTTTCCTTGTCAACTTCGTGAGAGGTAGCGCTATCCGCGAGAAGTTCTCTACGAAGCGCCTGTAATATCCGGCAAGCCCGAGAAAACTACGGACTTCCGCGACAGAAGACAACGCAGGCTACTCCCGTATCGCAACGATCTTTGCCGGATCCACCGATATACCTTCCCCACTAACAATGTGACCAAGGAACGCTACTGAGGGTAGCCAGAACTCGCACTTGGAGAATTTCGCATACAGCTCATTGCTCCTCAAAGTCTCCAACACCAGATGCAAGTGCTTGAAGTGATCTTCTTCGCACTGCGAGTACACCAATATATCGTCAATAAAGACGATCACAAAGCGGTCCAGGAAATCTCGGAACGTCTTATTCATCAAGTCCATAAACACTGAAGGCGTATTCGTCAGTCCAAACGGCATGACCGTGAACTCGAAATGCCCATAGCTTGTGCTGAACGCCGTCATTCTTCTTAACAAAGAGGACCGGTGCGCTCCAAGGTGACGAGCTTGGACGCACATAACCTTGCTCCATTTGCTCCTCTAGCTGAACTTTCAACTCTGCCATTTCCTTCGGCGCCAACCTATACGGAGCACGGGACATGGGTTCGGCACCCGGCACGAGCTCGATGGTGAAATCAATCTCTCGCTGCGGTGGGGCCCCAGGAAGATTATCCGGAAACACATCGGGTTATTCACAAACCATGGGGATGCTATCCAATGTGGACTTTTGCTCCACAACCCCCACTATTGCGAAGAACAGCTCTGCACCAGCACGAACTGCCTTTACCACCTGAAGAGCAGACATCAGCGTCTTGCTCGACCCCTTGAGTCCCTCGAATGTTGTCTCCCGTCCAACACCCAGCTTGACCTCCTTCCAGTCGCAATCAATCCAAGCCTTCTGCTCCGAAAGCCAATCCATTCCAAAGATAACGTCGAACTCTACTAGCGGCAGCAGTGACGCTAGCAAGTCGAACTCTTGGCTCCCTATGTGAACCTTTACGGCGCACACTCTGTCCGCACGCATTGAGCAGCCATTCGGTAGCAGCACATCCAATCTGTCCTTCGCCATCGAAGAAGGGACTCCGATAGGCGATATAAAATTTTCGGTCAAGAAGGAGTGTGAAGCTCCCGTATCGAACAGTGCCCGTGCCAGACTATTGCTAATCAAAACAAAGCCTATGCAAATAATATTAGGCTAACAACCAATAGATAACAGTAGTTAAAGTTAACTTGCCATAAATTAACTCGTACCTATCACCACATTGGCTTGTTTAATGGCCTCCTGCTGGCCCACGTTGTACACTTTAGGTTGAGTCGAAGCATAATGGGATGCGGTTGACTCCACCGCCTTGCCCTTCTCTTTGTAGGTAGCTCCTTATTTTCTCTCGGACTTTGGGCGTCCGCTCTAGCAATCGCGGGCAAAGTGCCCCGTCTTTCTACACGTGAAACAAGCGCCCGGGGTTCGGTTTGTAGTTGCCCCCGAGGCACCTGCAGAAGAAGCTGTACCTGACGTCCTAGCCTTCTTGTTCCATCTTCGAAATCCAGACTTTGAAGTCGGCACTTTAAACTCTGGTTTCTTCCCGCCGGATTCCTTCTTAGCTTGTACATTTCTCATGTCCTTCTCCAAGGACCGGGCCAAGTTGACCAGGGTCATGAAACCCTGCGCCATGGGCCCAGACAGTAGCAATCTCAGCTCATATCTTAACCCTTCAAAGAAGCGGTTTGTCTTTCGCTCCTCATCGGCAAAGGTAGCGCTAGCATATCTCCCCAATCGAGTAAACTCGTGGAGGTACTCGTCTACAGTGCTATCTCCTTGCACCAACTTTTGGAACTCGTTCTCTAGTGCGATCCTCTGCGTTGAGGGGAGGTATCGAGCCATGAACAGTCTCGAAAATTCCTCCATAGATACTTCGGCCAATGGCCTTCCCCTCAACTGGTGTAGCTCTAGACCTTCCAACCACAACCTTGCGTCCCCATCAAATAGGAACGTCGCTATTGTGGTATTCTACCACTCTTCCGTTTTAGTTGCTTTCATCACCCTATTGACTCTTGAGAGCCAATCTTCAGCCTGGGTCGGGGTTCCCGTTCTCGAGAACACCGGTGGATGGAAGCCCATCACATGCTTAAGTTGTCTCTCAGTTTCTCTCCGAGGCAACTCCGGCTCCACCGCCACCTGCTCAACCCTTCTAGGCTCCGCCGCTTGGAGCGGCACTTGCTCCTCCGCCGGAGCAGGCTGCTGCACTTGTCTTGCAGGTTGCGCATTAATCATAGCAAAGACAGCTTCTGCCACCAATCTAATGGTCTCGGCAGACGGAGGTGTTGCAGGCGCTTCACTTGGCACACTGCTTGCCTTAGAACCTGACCGTTCTGACGGCCCAGCACCACTTCTGGTCACCTATAATCGTGCAAAACACCGATAAGCGACCAAATACTATTGCAAAAAGCAATTATAGGAACATGCAGGTTCCTCAAACATGTGTATTTTCATTCCTAAGTGGACATTCATGGGTTATTTTCATATTATAACGATGACGCACACACATGTGCTCACCACCCCTTAAAGTGAATTCGCCCACGAATTCATTTAAGTTTGACCGAAACCGGTAGTCTGATACCAATTTGTAACACCCCTATCCATCGCATAGCATATAGCAGTAGGTCCGGCCGGGGCCCGACGCCATATACTACGGACAGACCGGTTGGTTACACGTTGAAAACATTCAACCAATTACACGCCCTACACAAGCACCTAGCGGAAGCATTTAAAATTAAGTTGCAAGACGAAAGAACCCAGCCAAAAAGCATGAATGCCCACTACAATAACACCCGTAGGAATGTTTCAATACACAGAAATAGAAATGGCCTTAAGGCCTTACAAAGTTTGCTTGACATAAAAGTGTTTTCATACTTCGGCTCGCAGGCCAGCCACACATGATTACAATAAAACACTAAAAATTAGGCCTTCGAGGGCTGGCTCAGCAACTTGGGCTTTAGCCCGCTATTTCCCACTCGGCTCCGCAACACCAGCAAGAAACAATCCACTGCCCGGTGGCAAACAAAAGCAACGGTCAGCTATGCTGACCAAATTATAATGACCCCGCCCCCAGAATTGAGGCGGCGAAGCTCTTTCCCTGCTCTTTATTAGTATAAGCAACAGTTAATAGTGTAATCACACTACATCACAAGCGTAGGCTCGCACGGCCATACACCCCGTGCACTCAGGGCACATACTCGGTGAATCCGGTCAAATCCGTGGCTTCACCACCACCCCTTGGATGGAAAAACTCGTGAGCAATCTAGTCTTTCCGGTCCATGCCTAAGACTCGCACAACCATGCCAATGGCAAGTCTCTTTTTCAGATGTCTGTCACCAAACCGCATAGCCCCGGGTCCGCATCCACTTGCCCGTTGCTCACACCGTATAGTCACATTAAGACGTACGCGCGGGCCAAGCTTCTCCCGGATCCCAAAATTCGATCACACAAGCACATAACCTAGTTATGTTCAAGTTGGCTCCCCGGCCACCATGTTGGCAAAACCCTCTTTTGCCCAATTTTCCGGGTGCACCTTGGAGTTAGTCTCCAAGGCTCCCTGTTGCAATCTACCATGTAGAAAACTCGAACAATGCCCAAACACCCGGAGTTTTCCCCGGTACATATGCAATGCAACATCACCGATCCGTCTCTACTTGTCTAGATTGGCTTCACACACAATGACTATGTCCGTTTTCGCATACAGACTCTATACAAGGGGGACTTCACATATCTACCCCAAGGAACGCTCCAACTCTTCGCTCACTCGCGAGAGCGGGCTTCCTATGCAAAGTAAAAAAGGGCTTCACATGCCCTAGGATGAGAAATCGTTACCCTTGCGTTCTTCCGCGGCGCCATGAAAAATCTATGTAGTTAGAAAGCACTGAAACGGCATCGCCTTCGCGGATCTGAACTCAGATCGCGATTCGTAGCTTCGATGCTCCACCGGTGGCCGGATCTTTGTATCCTCCTCCACCTAGCTCTCCCTTCTCTCTAAACCCTTAGAGAGAGAATGCCCAAGAGGAAATGGGGTATTCTACCCGAATTCCTGGCTAAAAGACCCCAGGAACAGTCCCCAACCGTTGGATCCAAAGGCAAGGAAACGAACGGCCACGATTAGGCCTGAAATTACAAAATTTGGGCCGAACACGGGTTGCAACACGGCCGTATGCATGGCTGTGTCACCCATTCGCCGTCTCGAACGACTCGATAACCAGCACATGGCATTCGACATGGCATCCGACACGCCCGTGTCGCATGCGACACGGCCGTGTCACGACCCGTGTCACGCCCCGTGTGCAACGACCAACAATCGCAACTCGAGAAGGACATGGCCTGTGACACGGCACCAGACATGCCCGTGTCACATGTGACACGCCCGTGTCACATGTGATACGCCTATGTTCGTGCCCGTATAATGGCTCGTGTGACTTACTCAACAGACACGGCCTGCGATACGGAACCCGACACGGCCGTGTCACATGTGACACGCCCGTGTTGGTACCCATGTCATGACCCGTGTCACCAGCTCCAAGTACCAGACTCGGCTTAAAACATCACCCGTCCCTCTTTTGAGTTTCGGGGTGTTACAAAATACACCTTGATCAACAGGGTACAACAGTTGAGGGGGAGAAATCAGCCAAGTCTCCTAAGAAGGCAACAATAAACCAGAATATATAAAAGGAGAAAGAAGAGTCAGAGCTAAAAGAAAGCTTTACAGTTGACTCCATCTGCTACAATAGATGAGAGTTCTCTCATGGTTCAGCTGTAGATAATGCTAGACAAATAAAGAACTGAACTAGAAAAGTATGTGGATGAGAATAGAGAGGATATGGAGTTCCACCTAGCTCAAGACATAAAGTCAATCAGATTTGAAGTGAATCTGATGAAAAAAGAAATGACTGATTCTTTTCACAAAGGAGGCAATGCAGTGGTTTATCTTGCCAAGTAACAATAAGAGTTAAAAGTTAAGATAGATGATATAGTGCAAAAGCAAGGAATTATTCTGGACAATCAGAAGAGACTGAATGAAAATTTGATGGAAATTTATACAATCATTCTTAAGAAGATAGATGATCAATCCACTTACTTAGAGGCTAAAGTAAATGATCAACTAACTGAGTTACAAACCAAGCTTATAGTGCATTCAACTACAATGTTGCAAGCTATAAAGGATTCATCAAAGGCTCTCTCTGATCAAATGACAAAGTTCAAGAATTACTACACCACAGGGAACCATCATGTGGTGAATCAAGTGAGATTTCAAAAGGATGATCCGAGAGATCTTATTGAGAGAGAAGTCATATTGGGAGAGAGAGTGATGGTCAAGGCAAGCTCAGAACATGCCAAATGGACTTCTAATAGCATAAGAGCCACACTAGGATACCCTTCTCTGTGTGATGATTATCAAGTTGCAGAGTCGGTTGCCAACAAGCTCTGATTGAAGGAATTTCTTAGGAAACAAACAAAATCATATACCCTCCTTCACATTTTGAGGACATTCATAATCAGGTTCAACTTATGTATAGTCCACCTTAGTATAAACATAGAGTTAATTCTGAAGAGGTGTAAATGTCTGAAGCTGCTCTACAATGGTAGAGAGGTGTCCAATTGTCAAAGAAAAGATTTAGAGAACAGGCTGAGGAGAGGCCTGAATTCGAACAATGGGGTCCAAAATCAAGGAACATCATTCTTACTTCATGTAAATCAGTCATGGCAACCAAACATGACAGGGGTAAGTGGTATAAAGAGCAGGAATGGAGGAAGCATGAAGAGCAACAAAATGCTATCTATAAGTTTAGAAGGGAGCAGAAGGAAGGTTTAATTCCTGCTACTGCTATTGAACCATGCAAATACTTTCCTAAGCCCTTTCATTATTTTGAAAGATAAAGAATTAAGGCTGAACAGCTTTCAAGCATTAAAGACAAGAAGGGCAAGTATGTTGTTGATGAAAGTATTCCATCTGTTCAGGCCAAAGTACAGTAAGGGAAAGGCATTGTGATTATAGATCCTGATCAGTCTTAGGATGTATTTACTTTGCTTAGAATTAATGTAATTCTATATATGCTTATTGTAATTTTAAGACTGATAACATTTTAGAATAAGAATGTTTTATGACAATTTTTATTTCTGCTGTAAAAGTTCATCTTGTTAAATGTTAAATCTTTTATGTTATAATCATCAAGATTATTACGTTGGTGTATAAGATTGATTTGGGGTTATGACTTCTCCATATAGGGGAGATTGTTGGGTACATTGAGAACAGTGTCCATGATCTGGGGAAGTCCCCTTGACAACTCAATGATATACCCAAAGGTGTATTTGATGTATGCTAAGTTTACATGTGCAGGTTCAAAGTTGAAGAAATTATTCTAAGTCAAAGTGTTAAGACAGCATGTTTTGAGACAATACTTTTGTGTTGACACAAGGCAGATCAGTAGTCAACATAGAGAACAGAAGATGTGTCGATACGATACTTCTGTCTCAACACAAGACAAAACTAAAATGAGTCGACACAGAAGACAGAGTGTGTCGAGACTACCTAACTGTCTTGACACAGGCAGAACTAAGGTGTGTCGACACAGATAACAGATGCGTCGACATAAATAACAGATGTGTCAACACAACTATACTATCTCCACACTTTCTGTTCTAAGATGAAAACTATTCTAAATACGGAAGTGGTTAGTCTGTCAAAGATGTCTCAACACAGATTTCGAGACAACTTGTCTATTTCAACGCTTATATGACAGAATGTATTGAGTCAACATCAATCAGGTCAAGACTGGTCAGATCATTATGGTCGACACAGGAAGGCTTCACTTCTATAAAGATAGTTCAAGGAAGGATTTGCTGGGAGTTGCTGATGTCATCAATACCAGTCCAAGTCATCTGAGATTTCTATAAACAGGAGGTGTTGCCTTCAGAAGATGATACTGATTCTATTTTATTCATCAGTCTCTCTCTATTCTAAATGACAAATCAAGAAGTAGAAAGAGAAGAAGAAGTTTGTCTTCAAGAAAGTCTTCATATCCCTTTTCTTAGGCTCTGTTTGGCGAGGCATTTTGAGGGATGTGGGCCGCGAATTCTGCCACCACCGTGCCAAACAAAAAATTGACGGACAGTAGTGCCTGACACCACCGCTAATAATAGCGGTGGCCCACTATTTCCTAGTTGTAGAAATTTCCGCGACTGGGAAATAGCAGCAGCGCTGCAGCCAATGGTTGCAGCGCTACTCCGTTTTTTATAAATAAAAAATACTTTTTTAATAAATTTATATTAAATATATTAGAAGTTATATTAATAAAGTTATAAAATATTATAAGTTATAATAATAACGTAATTAAAAATACCGTTTTTATTAAAAAAAGTTATAATATTAATATATTATAAGTTATTATAATATACGTTATTATATTAAATTAATATTAAATTATATTATAAATTATAATTTATTTATATAAGATTTATAAAATAAAATTATTAACTGCACTACAAACGTTGTTCTCCCAAATAGATTTGTAGATTCTGCCATAACTCTGCAAAACAGCTGATTATTCCACCACTGCTTCCCTCCACTACTTCTCCAATCGCTACAGCCGTGCCAAATAGAGCCTTAGGTTGATCTGGGGATTAAGTGATCTGTTCATCAGCATCTTCAAACTATTCGATCTGATCTTCATAAAGAAGTTGCTGATTTAGAAGAAATTCAATTCAGCCTGCTGATCTATCAAGAAGAAATCAAATTGCAGCTGAGTGAAAAGATTTGTACACACAGATCCAACAGATAACAGGTTTTCTGTTTTTATGTAATTTTTTTTATCAAATTTCATTGTAAGATCTCCTAGAGATCTAAGTGGGTAGGGGATCTTTTTATCTGAGTTTTGTAAGCCTAATCAATAAAGGCTGAGGTATGATTCGGGATGAAACTGAGGTAGGTGATTTGGGGTAAATCACTGATATTGTGGGCCTAATTTATAAAGGCTGGGGTAGGATTCTAGGTGAATCTGTGGTAGGTGATTTAGGGTAAACCACTGAGATTATATGCCTAATCTATAAAGGATGAGGTAGGAGATTGAGGAGATCCTTGAGGTAGGAGATTGAGATATCTCTGAGGTAGGACCAGTGGGTCTGAGTGTAGGTTTCTTGGAGAGAAACTGAGCCTTGTAGGATCTGATGATCTGAGTTATGAAGGAGGAGCTATGACCTTATCTTGCACATTGTTAGTGAGGAAGGAGGGGGAAAGTAAATGTACCCTAGATAGGGGAACCACTATAAACTTATGTGTCCCTTGTGTTGTGTGTTGTGTTATTTGCTGTATATGTTAGGATCAGTTCTTGTTGTTCTATTGTTTATGCTGGGTATAGCTTATATTCTTAATTGCATTAGGGCACATTGCTAAAGTTAAAAGAACTACAAAAAAATTTAATAGGTCACCTATTCACCCCCCTAGGTGACTTTCTACCCATAGGCTTGACTTTCAAGTGGTATCTGAGAGTGGTTATCCAAAGATAGACCTAATAGTCTGGAAAAGATCCTAAGGGTAGTTGAAGGTTATCTGACCTATAGCTTCTGAATCAAACATAGAACTCAGCTCCATAAAATTTCCCATCTGCACTAAGGATAATTTTGCTATATGGAAATAAAGAGTAAGACTGTTCAAGGAAGCTTCATACCCAAGAATCTTTGTTCCAATTCAAGATGGACCCTATGTGCCCATGAAATCACTTGACCCTTAGTTAGGTCACTTTGACCATTTTGGGGCTAGAGTTGACTTTTATCAACATGACCATTTGAGTTAACCCCAAGGGGTCCTTGGTGACCCATTGACCCCACTTTAGGTCAAAGGAGACATTGGTTGGGTTGGTTGGGCTCATGAGGGGCACATTGACCTTAGCTAGGGCATCTTACCCTATTTAGGCTTAGGATGTTCTTTGATCAACTTGGCCACCTTGGGTTGACTCCAATGGACCCTTAGGGCCTTTTAATAGGTTGGTGAGGTCATGTCCGTGATTCCTCCACGGGACCTTGACCAACAGGACCTTCTTGTGGCGCAAGACTCGTATCCCATTATCATCAATCCGGACCGGCTCCAAGTAAACGAACCGATCAGATGCTTCCGGCCCATCCGTGGCCATAATTTACTGCTCTGAGCATAGTAGAGCCTTCCTAAGAGAGGATACGTAGAACACATTGTACAAACCCGCCAGCTCTGGTGGTAGCTCTAGCCTGTATGCTAAGGGACCGATCCACTCCCGGATCCTGTACGGCCCCATATATCTCGAGCTGAGCTTCTTGAAAGACTTTATTTCAAGAGCCTAAACACCTAGAGGGGGGGGGGTGAATAGGTTCTAATCTTTTTTTGTCTTTTTAATTTTAAGGCAAACAGTTATAAGACTTCTTTCAACACAGATTAATCAATCTACAGAAAATAAACACATTACAGTAAACATCAGACTTATAGTGGTTCACCAAGATATGGGTACATCCACTTTCCCTCTTCGCCTATCCAGTAGATAACTGGATTCAACCTAACTTCCTTCCACTGGCTCAGATCCTCAGATCTTACAATCTCAGAACCAAAGATGGTTATTACACCTCATACTTAACACAAGTCCTACCTCAGATTCTTCTCCAGAATCCTACCTTAGGCCTCAGCCCTACCTCAGCCTTTATAATTAGGCTTACAACTAAGACTTTCCACAAGTCTTACCTCAAGCACACAGCCCTACCTCAGCCTTTATAATTTTAGGCTTATAATCTCAGATCTAACAGAAGATCCTACAAGATTTTGTGAGTAAAGAGTAACTGAAAACTTCACCAGCTAGATTTATCTGTTGATGTAGTCTTCTTGATCAGTTTTTGATTGACTGATCCTTCTAATCCAACCTAACTTAGCTTTTCAAAGCTTCTTGATTAGAAAAAAATAAGTTGGATCTTCTCTATTGATGAAGATGATCTTCAATTAACTTCTTCCTTAAATTCAGATAGAACTCCGAATCTTTCTTGCAGACAGCCCTTGATCTGTCAGAATTCTTCTTATTGATGCCTCACGTTGTTGTTCATTCCTCTTGTCATTTCCAATCTGTCTCTTATATAGAGCTTGCTTCATGGTTCCCGGCTGATCCGGTTCATAACAAACTTTTGACAGTTCTGACAGTGGTGTCAGACCGGCTAGTTATGACAACTGTCAAGTCACCAGTCACGTAATAAGGTTTTTCAATGCCTTTTCAACTCAGCATACAACACTCAGCAGACTGCTTCACATGTGTCGACACATATAGACTAAGTGTCGACACAAGTCTTCATGGTGTCGACACAATTACTCCAAGTGTCGACATAGTCATACTTCTGCTTCTCGACACTGCTTATGTTATATGTGTCGACACAAGTCCTGTGTGTCGACACAGTAGCTTATTGTCTAGACATTTCTATTGCAAACAGTTGGTGTTGAGTATTTATCAAATGGAATTGAGTGTGTGTCGACACAAGTCTTGTGTGTTTACACAATTACTTCTAAACTCGACACAGCCTTTTGAGAGTTGGTGTGTCGACACAAATCCTGTGTGTCGACATAATTACTTCAGGTATTGACATATCTCCTGAATGTCGACATAAGTTCAGTTTTAAGTGTCGATACAAGTCCTGCTTCAGATGTCGACACATTTCTGGATGTCTACACAACTGCTTCTTTAGGTGTCGACAAAGCTATGAGTGTCGACACAGCTTCTTTATAAGTGTCAACACAAATTCTGGGTGTCGACACAACTTCCCTAAGTGTCGACACAATTTGCCTACGTGTCGACACAACTTGCCTGAGTGTCGACACAAGTTTCCTGAGTGTCGACACAGTTTTTTCACAAGTGTCGACACTTGTACTTAGAAAATTTTTCCTTCAAATACTTAAACCTGCACAATGAAACTCAAACTCCTATCAAATACAAATTAATGCAAATCATTGACTATGTTGTGGCTTCTCCAAATCTAGTACACATTTTCCAATGTACCCAACAATCTCCTCCTATTTGGAGAAGTCATATCCCTTAGTCAAAGATATACATCTCTTAAGATAAAATAAAATTATAATAGAAGTAAAAACATTTCAGAGAAGGTTATTACATAATCATTATAAACAACAAACACTTAATATTGAAACAGATTTCATTAATCAGAAAAACTTTGGTTTACATGAATTTCTTATAGAACAAAAGAAACAAATTAGTACATTGTTCTATTACATAAACCTAGCAATCCTATTACTGACTAGACTCCTTAATAACTATTCCTTTGCCAGACTGAATTTTAGCCTGCACAGAAGGTTCAGCAACCTCAGCTGGCTTTTTCCCTTTTAGAGGTTTCTGCTTTAATTATTCAGCCTTTATCTTCTATCTTTCAAAATAGTGGAAAGGTTTGGGTAAGTACTTGCTTGGCTCTTGAGCATTAGCAGGTCGCTTCCCAGCCTTAGCACTTCTTCTATATTGAAGAATTGCTTCTTGTCCTGCTTGATATTTATTCCACTCTTGTTCAGAATACCACTTACCCCTATCATGGGTTTTATCCTTTACATCTTTCCAGGCAGTAAGTATGATGTTTCTAGAAGTTGGACTCCACTACTCAAAATCTGGCTTCAGCTCAGCCTACTCTCTGAATCTCTTCTTGGAAAGTTGACCTTCCTTCTGAGCTTCTAATGCAGCTTCTAACATTACAATCGTTTCTAGAATTACATTTTGTGCCTCTTGTGGAGGACTATACATTTTTTGCACTTCTTCTTGAACCATCTCAAAATCAGTTGGGGGGTAGATCACCTGAGCAACTTAAGGCTGATCTTCTTCAAAATATTCAAGTTGTATCCCAGACTCAGCTACATTAGCATCATCACAAAGAGGAGGATATCCAAGAGTAGCTCTGATGCTATTGGTAGTCCATTTAGTATGGTCAGAGCTGGCTTTGACTAGTAATCTCTCCCCCTTTATGACTTCTTTTGCAACATGATCTCTTAAATCTTCTTTCTGGAATCTGACTTGATCACCAATATATTCAGTTCCCTCTTTAAAATAAGCTCTGAATTTTGCCAGGAAAGTTTTAATTTTCTCCTGAGATTCTTGAAATGTTGCTTTGACAGTAGATATATCTTCCTGGATTTGCTTGGAGATTTCAGCCTTCAGAGTAGTGCTAGAATCAGTGAGCTTTGTCAATATTTCATGATGTGAATCCTTGAGATTTTCATTCATCCTTAACTGATTCTCCAGTACATATCCCTGCTTCACTTCAATTTCATCCACTTTAGCTTGGATATTTTGTTGCTACTTGGCCAGGAACACCATAACATTACCTCCTTTATGGAATCAATCTGTCATCTCCTTCTTATGTTGATTCACTTCTAATCTAATGGATTTGATGTCCTGGGCCAATTGAAACTGTAACTCCTTACGAGTTTCATCCACATATTTCTCTATAGACTGTCTTTGATTATCCAGTTTTATTTGCATCTGGACCAGTAAAGAACTGAAGTCCACAATTGATGTAGATGGTGCTGTTCCCACTTGCAAAGCCTTCTTGTATCCAGAACTCTTTTTCTTTAAAATAGTTAGCTTCCATTCTTAGCCAATTTGGCTTCTTCATCTTAAGAAGATTAAGTTGTACTATTAATATTAACAGTATTCTTTTTAGTTGAGGTATCCTTCTCAGTATCCTTTGATAACTCCCCCTCAGTTCTTGGACTATCTTTTCCTTTCTCAATATGATCCACCTCAGTTCTATCTGGAGGAAGATCAGGAAACAATTCTTCCATTGTAAATTCCTTCTGAATCTGTATAGAATGAATAAGATTAGTTTTGGTTTAATTACTTAAAAGAATTTCTGTTTACCCAAAAGTTTCTCCCCTGAACAATTATTGAGAAGAATACTATCATATATCACTAGACTGTGGAGAAGATACTTACTGGCTCATTTTGAGCATCTGTCTTATCAGTTCCTTCAACTGCAGTGTTGATTTCAGATACTACCTTCATGATTTTATCTGCAGCTAAATGACTATCTAGGATAGCATCATCAATACCTCTCCCTTGGGCAGGCAGCTCAGTTCCTTGTTCAAAGTGTTCTCCCCCTTGAGTGGAGTCAACTTGTTGCTACTGGGGTTCACTGTCCTTTACTTGATCATGTGCTTCCTTGGGAATTCAGTCCACACCAGCATAAAGCTTCAGTTATCTAGGAAGGAGTTATTTCGTCTATATCCTTGATTAATGGTAGATGTAGTGCTTTCCTGATTGATTTCAATGTGAGTTTAACCCGGGTATCTTGAATAGACGCCTTTATTTTCTGTCCTTCTGTGTCCATAGTAGCGGTTGAGTAGAACTCCTTGACTTCCTTTTTCCATATTTTGGTCGGTTCAGAGACCAAAAATTCTAATCCATTTTCAGAAATTTGGGCAATGACTCCCTGAATTTCATCAGAAGCAGTCGTGAATCCTTCACGAACCAGTTCATAACCTTCATTAACCTTATCTTCTTGGTTTGGCGCCATTGACGTAAGTGCTAGAGGAGAAGAGAAGGTCTATGCCGACAGAAGGTGTAGAGTCAAAAATTCTGATAGCATAGTCGACCAAATTTTGGCTTCACCTATTTATAGTACTTGAGTCAAGGGAAGATCAAAAGTGAGGCTTAAGTTGATAAATCAGATTTTGTGTCGACAAAAATGACCTAGCTCTTGACAGAACTTAAGTTAAGTCGACATGACTATGTGTCGACATACTAATGTCTAAGTCGACAAAACATATTTTAAGTCGGCACATCTATGTGTCGACATACTTGAGTCTGTGTTGACAATGACCACTTTAGTCTCGACAGAGTTGTGTCGACACCAACTTTTTGTGTCGACACAAATATCCTCTCGACATATAGTCTCGACAAGGATGTGTCGAGACTTTTTGTGTCGACACCTATTCTTCTGTCGACACAGATACTATTTCTGTGTAGACATATCCTTGTTCTGTGTTGACACAACACACTGAGTGTGTCGACACAACTTGCTTGTGTCGACACAAACTTTGTACTTAGCCAAATTTCAACAGAAATTTTGTGCTTACATATGCTACTAATGGAAACTTGTGTTAACCTAGTCTAGTTTCAACATACCTAATTCAATTTTGAAATTATTGAATTTAGTTTCATCCAGAGGTTTTGTAAAAATATCAGCTATTTGATTATCAGTTTTTACAAACTCTAGATTAATATTTTCCTTCTCTAAATGTTCTCTGATAAAATGAAACTTAATATCTATATGCTTGGTCCTACTGTGTGATACAGGATTCTTAGCAATAAAAATAGCACTTGTAGAATCACAAAATAGTTGTATTCTACTTACCTGGATGTCATAATCTTCTAGTTGATGCTTCATCCACATCAATTGTGCAAAGCAGCTACCAGCAGCTATATACTCTGATTCAGCTGTTGATATAGCTACACTGGTTTGCTTCTTGCTGCTCCATGACACCAGCCTCCCACCAAGGAATTGACAGGTTCCTGTAGTACTTTTTCTGTCTTCTTTGCATCCAGCAAATTCTTCATATGAGAAACCTGTTAATAGAAAATCTCTATTCTTAGGGTACCAAAAAGCCTAGATTAGGTGTGCCCTTAAGATATCTCAAAATTCTTTTAACTGCAGTATAATGAGATTCCTTAGGGCATGCTTGATACCTAGCACAAACACATGTTGCATACATGATGTCAGGTCTACTAGCAGTCAAGTATAATAGGGAGCCAATTATCCCTCTATACAAAGACTCATCAATAGGTTTCCCTGCTTCATCTTTGCATATATGCATACTTGTTCCCATTAGAGTTTTCATTGTAGAAGCTGAGTCCAAACCATACTTCTTAATCTACTCCTTGGTGAACTTAGACTGGGATATGGACAACCCACTCTCAGTCTGTCTAAATTGAAGTCCCAAGAAGAACTTCAGCTCACCCATACTGCTCATCTCAAACTTCCCTTGCATAAGTTTGGCAAACTTCCTACAAAGGCTGTTTTCAGTAGAAACAAAGATAATGTCATCCACATATATCTGGTCTAGTATTATCTTGTCTTTTGATTCCCTATAGAATAGAGTTTTATCTATCTTTCCTCTAGAGAATTTATCCTCAATGAGGAAGGCAGACAAGGTTTCATACTAAGCCCTTGGAGCTTGTTTCAAACCATATAGAGCTTTCCTAAGCCTATATACATAATATGGAAAGTAAGAGTCAACAAAACCTGAGGGTTGTTCTACATAGACTTCTTCTTTTAAATCACCATTCAGAAATGCTTATTTCACATCCATTTGATATACTTTGAATCCTTGATAGACAGCATAGGCTAAGAATAGCCTTATTGCTTCCAGCCTTGCCACTGGAGCAAAGGATTGATCAAAATCAATACCTTTCTCTTGCCTGTAGCCTTTTGCTACCAGTCTAGCCTTATTCTTGACTATAGTGCCATTCTCATCAAGCTTATTCCTGTAGATCCACTTAGTTCCTATTATGTTGTGATCCTTAGGTTTTGGCACAAGTTCCCAAACCTTACACCTTTTGAACTGACTGAGCTCTTCTTGCATTGCATCAATCCAGTTGGTGTCTTACATGGACTCTTCAATCTTCCTGGGTTTTATCTGAGATTGGAAGCTAGAACATAAAACTGTGTTTATGCTCCTACTCCTTGTTAGAACACCCTAACTTGCATCACCAATGATCTGGTGAGCTAGATGATCCTTCAGGTGTATCCTTGCTGGAGGAATTCTGTCAGCATTATGGCTATCTCCAGTTTCCTCATCTTAATGCTCCACATTTTCTTCTTTACCCAGAGGGACTTGATCTCCCCCTGGATAGCTGGTATCTTTATCCTCATCCAGTTTAGCGGGAACATCTTCATTGATGGTCAGCTTGTCCAGCTTATCTGTTATACCTGTAGAACTAACTGAAGAACTAGAAAATTCACTGTTAATAAACATTGACTCATCAAATACAACATGCATAGATTCTTCTACAACTTGAGTAGTCAAGTTGTAGATCCTGTATGCTCTACTATGGTTGCTGTACCCAATAAATATCCCTTCTAGGGATTTGGCAGCAAACTTAGTTTGGTAGTGTTTACCATTGACTAGTACAAAACACTTACTGCCAAAGATTCTAAAATAAGATATGTTTGGTTTTCTTCTTTTTAAAATCTGGTAGGGAGTCATCTTGTGTTTCTTTTTGATGGAGTCCCTATTGAGCACATGACATGCAGTATTTACTACCTCAGCCCAGAAGAATTCAGGAAGAGTAGTGTCATTCAGTAGAGTTCTACCGGCTTTAATTAGAGTCATATTCTTTCTTTCAGCAACACCATTTTGTTAAGGAGTTCTAGGTGAAGAGAATTCCTGATGAATCCCAAGTTCTTCACAAAAATTTGTCATACATTCAGACTGAAATTCAGTTCCATGGTCACTTCTGATTTTGACCACTGAGCTGTTGTATTCATTCTGTATTTGTCTTACAAAAGTTTTGAAAATAGTTGGGGTTTCAGATTTTTGCCTCCAGAAGAAAACCCATGTAAATTTAGAATAGTCATCCACAACAACAAGTGTATATGCTTTCCTACCAAGACAATGGACTGGCATAGGAACAAACAAATCCATATGCATGAGATACAAACATCTCTTTGAATCTTTGATGTCAAGTGACTGAAAAGAGGACTTAGTCTGCTTGCCTTTTTGGCAAGCTGAGCACATACCCTCTTTTATGCACTGAACTTGAGGACCATTCCTCACTAATCCCATGCTGAATAGTAGTCCAATTGACTTATAGTTCAGATGAGCTAGCCTCTTGTGTCATTTGACACATAGAGAAGCTTTCTCTCCTGCAGCCAAACAAATAGGTGAGTTGTTAGACTCACACTCTAGGTTAAGGCAATACACATTTCCTTTCCTAGTGCCAGTCAAAATTATCTCTTGATCACTTGACCTTTTTACTAGGCACTCCCCTTTAAGGAAAGAAATATCATAAACTAGGTCACTAAGTTGACTTCTGTTAATCAGGTTATGTTTTAGACCCTTTACATAAGCCACTTTAGTGATTGTAATTGAATCACAAGATATGTTACCAAATCCTTTGATGATTCCCTTTTCTTATCCACCAAAGATGACTTTTGGTCCATTCTTTATGGGCACATAGTCCCTCAACATTCTCCTTGTTCCAGTCATATGTCTGGAACATCTACTATCCATGTACAAAATAAGGGTATGGTCACTTGGATTTACCTGCAACAAATAAACAATCACTTACCTTTAGAACCCAACTTGCTAGTGGGTCCTAGGTCCTTGTTAGTTTGAAACCCTGTGACTGATCTAACAGGAATCCTACTTTTGGTTTTAACACTTTAGTTAAACCAGTAATCCATGGCAAAGTGGCCCACCTTGCCAGAACACCAACACTCAAACTTATTATACCTATTCTTAGGTACAAGCCTTCTTACTTTGTTGTCTGTAGACTTATTAAGTGTTGGTGTTAGAATAACATTCTTCAAGAACTCCTCTTGAATATGATGGGCATGCCAATAAATTGGTCTATTGGCATTAACACCCTTGCTCATGAAATTTTCATGCTCACAGTGACCATATGTAATGTCATGATCATACCTGTTAGTAGGATTCACTACCTTCTTAAAGAAAATAGAGGGATTAATAGCTAGAGGCTGAACTGTGGCTTTACCTTTTCTATGAGAATTGGTAGCTCTAGTTCTTCCCTTAAAGCCTAGATAAGTCTTTCCTTTTTGTGAAACAAAATTATCTATTAAAGGTAAGATTGATTTTTGCTTGGAGAATTTTTCCACTAGCTCTCTCTCTTGCTGAAGTTTTCCCTCCAGTTTACTGATATGATTCTCTTTGAATGGGATTGTGCCCATCTGAATAACCTTAATGTTTTCAATTTGGCAATCTCATTCAGTTTTTGATCTAGCAGTTTTGCTGAAACTGCTGCAGCCAGCTTAAGAGACTCAATCTATTTGGCTTGCTCTTTAACAAGAAACTTGCTCTTCTTTAGAGCATGCAACAACCCACCATACTCATTAATGAGTTGGTGAATATCCCCCTCAGACTCAGATCAATCCCCTTCTTTTGAAGAAGATGCTTCTGATTCTGATCTAGTAAAGTAATCTGAGACTAGGGGTGAATTGTTTACCTTACTTGGTCTAGGCTGATCCTGACACTTATCTTCTTCAGATTGAGCCATCAGCCCTTTACAACAATATTCTTCCACTCCATTTATGGAGTCCAGCATCTGTAGGAATTCTAGTTCCCTAGAATCCTCTTCTGTTGAGAAGAGTCCAACATATGCTTCTGCCTCTTCTTCTTCAGATTCTGAAGATGAAGAGTCTGTCCAACTCTTCTCCTTCTGAGCCACTAGAGACTTTTCCTTCTTGACTTTGACCAACTACTTCTTCTTGTCCTTTGACTCCTTTCTTTTGTCAGGACATTCATCTATGACATGCCCAGACCTGTTGTAGCAATAACACACAATCTTAGAATTAGATTGTTTACCAGGTTTAGAAGCATACCTGTCCTCCTTAGGTGTTTTCTTCTTCCTGTAGTATTCATCCTTGGAATAGGATGTATGTGAAGGCCTGGTTCTTTAAATCTTTTTATTCATGAACCTTTGGAATTGTCTTGTGAAGGCAGCAAAGTCTTCATCAGATGTATGAATATCTGATGTACTTGTTTCAGGAACACCTGCTTCTGCTTCAGTCCTCTTTCTAGGTGGAGAAGGAGATTTTCTCCTACCCTTCCTTGATCCCTCAGCCTTGAAGGCTACTGACTTTTATTTATGTTCAGATTTGCTACCCTTCTCTTCCTCTTTCCTAGCAGTAAGCTGCATTTCATATGAAAGCAGTTTTCCAAAAAGTGTATGTGGTGGTGTGTCAGCCAGTTTGGCCACTTCCCTGATGGCACATATCTTAGTGTCCCAATCCTTTGTTAGGGACCTAAGAAACTTGTCATTCAGTTCATAAGAACTGAAGACTCTTCCATATGTCATCAGTTCATTCACTATTCTAAAAAACTTTTTATAGCATTCAGCTATGCTGTCAGTTTTATTCTGCCTAAAGCTCTCATATTCCTGATTTAGCATATACTTTCTGTCCTCTCTGACTTCTTTTTTGCCTTCCATTTAGACAATCAATGTATCCCACATTTCTTTGGAAGTTTTACAGTGCACAAGATTCATGAATGTTGCATCATCTATGACACTTACAATTATATTCTGAACTCTTTTATCTAATGTAGCCAAAATGATTTCATCCTTAGTCATCTCTGAATAACTCTTTGGAGTTTGAATGTTTGCATCAAGAACTGAAACCTTCATTGGGATGAAGGGGCCTTCCTGTACTGTGATATAAATTCTTGGATCAGATGCTTCCATACATAGCCTGACCCTTTCTTTCCAAATGCCAAATGATTCTTTCCTGTATATGGGCAATTTCATAGATCCAAATTCCTTTTGATTTTCACTTGAACCAATTTTTGCTATCTATTATTTGCCTTGGAGAAATCCTCTAATTGTTAGGTCAAATTTTGAGGAACCTCCCTATAATACCTAAAGAAGCAGTTGTGTAGACATCCAGAATTGTGTCGACACAATTACTCCAAGTGTCGACACAGTCATACTTCTGCTTCTCGACACTGCTTATGTTATATGTGTCGACACAAGTCCTATGTGTCGACACAACAGCTTCTTGTCTCGACATTTTTGTTGCAGACAGTTGGTGTTGAGTGCTTGTCAAATGGCGTTGAGTGTGTGTCGACACAAGTATTGTGTGTCGACACAATTACTTCTGAACTCGACACTGCCTTTTGAGAGTTGGTGTGTCGACACAAGTTTTGTGTGTCGACAAAATTTCTTCAGGTGTCGACATATCTCCTTAATGTCGACATAGCTTCAGTTTTAAGTGTCGACACAAGTCCTGCTTCAGATGTTGACACATTTCTGGATGTCGACACAACTGCTTCTTTAGGTGTCGACAAAGCTCTGAGTGTCGACACAGCTTCTTTATAAGTGTCGACACAAATTCTGGGTGTCGACACAACTTCCGTTAGTGTCGACACAGTTTTCCTGTGTGTCGACACAGCTTGCCTGAGTGTTGACACAAGTTTCCTTAGTGTCGACACAGTTTTTTCATAAGTGTCGACACTTGTACTTAGAAAATTTTTTCTTCAAATACTAAAACCCGCACAATGAAACTCAAACTCCTATAAAATGCAAATTGATGCAAATCATTGACTAAGTTGTGGCTTCTCCAAATCTAGTACACATTTTCCAATGTACCCAACACTTCTTCATCCGACCACGCACCCGTGAAACCCTATGCATTGGTCGGATCTTCAAGAATACCTAGTTGATGGAGTCGTTATCCCCCGGTATGTTGATTTTGAGCGTCCTCCTCTGTACGACGATGGTGATCCGGTACATGTTGAAGACCCGTGTCACATTGCTGAGGAAGATCCCCTTCCGGATGATTATGGTGACCCGGTTATGTTTGGTGTCGTTGTTCGTCGCTATGTGGAGTTTGAAGATTATGATGACCGTTGCCGCAAACTTGAAGGTTGGGACTTGACCACGTCAACATCTCCGCCAAGGCCGCGTCAACATCTCTGCCAAGGCCGCATCAACATCTCCGCCAAGGCTGCGTCAACATCTCCGCCAAGGCCGCGTCAACATCTCCGCCGCATCTACGCATGAAATAATAATATTGTTGTTTAATTCCAATATTTAATTTCAGCATTTTAATTATTATTTAAGCACTTTCATTTTCATTTAATGTTGGCCTATGTTTAGCCAAATTTTGTTTCTCTTTAGATTGGGCTGCATGTAGCCACTTGTTTGTATTGTAGCCTATGTTTAGGCATTATTTTGTCATAATCCAAAAGAATGAATGAAAAAAAACTTAAACCAAATTTCAAGTTGAAATTTTTCCTCCTCCTCTTCTCCCCTTGGGCGCCGCCCCCTTACTCTCCTTCCCTTTTTGGCTGTCGGCCCTCCCTTCTCCTCCCACCCCCCCTTCTCGGTTTCTACCCTCTCCTCCCCTCTTCTCCATATCTCTCTTGTCCACCCGAGCCTCCTCTTCCTCCACCAAGAAAACCGACCACCCTCAACTCCTTCTCCAATAATTCGGCGAAGACTAAGAGGTGAATCTCGTGGATCTTCGACGACGATGTGAAGGCAACGAAGGATAACGTGTTTCCCTCCAATCGGTGTGCTTTCGGTGGATTCAGAAAGAGATGATTCAAGGATAGGAAAGCCGGACTCATCCATTCCGGTTGGGTAATGAACATCTCCACTCTTGAGCGTTTCCTTTCTTAGACAATTCTCGTGGCATAAGCGTAGCGCGTTACTTGTGAATGGTTTGAAATTTTGAGGTTGATTCATAATAGATTTGTTATTGTATCTTGTCTCCGTTTACATTCGTGAAAGCGTGGAGGCCCTCGTTTTATTTTGTTGGGAGAGAACCACTCATTATCCGAATCTTTGTTTTCGGTGGTGTCTCTTTTGGTACAACTTACGCTCGACCGAACTGTGTGGGTTTATTTCGCTTGAGAGGACATTGGCCTATAGTCTTGGTATTATCTTGAGGGGCTTAGCGAACCCCCCCCCCCCCCCCCCCCCGCCACCTAAATATTTTAATTATTGATATTGCGTAGTTGCAGCGTTTTCTTATTGTGTGGACGTAAAAGTGAAAGTAGAAAAGCGTACGTGTGAATCCCTTAGCAGTCACCGTGTCGAACCCAGTAGCCTACATCAATTTGGTATCAGAGGGAGGTTCACGTCAATTTCCTAATTGGCACCCTCCCCCTCTTATTTGGCACGTTCACAGGCACTCACACGTTTCGTTGTAAATCAATATTTAGAAAATTAGTTTTCAAATTTCAAATTTTAAATTTCAAATTTCAAAATTCAAAATTCAAAATTCAAAATTCAAAATTCAAAATTTCAAATTTCAAATTTCAAATTTCGAAATTTCAAATTTTAAAATTAAAATTAAAATTTCAAATTTCAAATTTCAAATTTTAAAATTTAAAATTTCGAAATTTCGAAATTTCAAATTTCAAATTTCAAATTTCAAAATTTAAATTTCAAAATTCAAAATTTAAATTTCAAAATTCAAAATTCAAAATTCAAAATTCAAAATTTCAAAATTCAAAATTCAAAATTCAAATTTTTCTCCAAATTAAAACAAAAAGAAAAAAAAAATTGTGGTCTGCCAATAACCGGCTAAATTTTATTTTCAGCAATAAAAAAATCAGAAAAAAATTTAATTAATAATCTCCATATTTTTGCCAACAAGAATATCAAAAAAAATTTATATATTATTTTGAAATATTAGCGGGAACAAATCTATCTTTAAAAATAAATAGGACCAGGTTTTTTTTCTTCTTTGCATGTGCACCAGTTCCAGTTGTGTGTTCTCTCCGATTCCCTCTGAAATGGCCTACGATGATCACGTTTCCCGAATGAAACCTTTAGGTTCCGTCATGAAAGTTAGAAAGCCATTCCATTGCCTGGTAGTGGAAGAGATTAAGGGGTTGATTGGCCAACTAAAGGCTAATCAAGTTACACTGCACTCATCTAGGCATGTTAGAGTTCCTGCTCCGACCTATGATGGGCTAGGTAGAACGCAAGAGTTTTTATGCTGGGAGAAGGCTATGGAGTGTTATTTTGAGCAATATCATATTGTGGATCCCCAAAGGATTCCCGTTGCGAGACTGCAATTATTTGGTCGAGCCCATACCTTCTGCCTCAATGAGGAAAGACGTTTAGGAATGCTCTCCGTCGACCCACGTATAGGTTGGCATATTATGAAAAATTACTTAACGGATAAGTATTACCCTACCTACTATCGTTCCTAGTTTCCTGATTGTAGGAATGACTATAATCCTCACGCTAGATACTTGCCCCGCAAAGATCTGATTATCTCAAGCACGACTACACCTACCTATGAGAGGAAAGAGAAACTTAGGACCTTTATCCCTAGGTCGTTAGACGTAAGTGCTAGGAATGTCATAAGCCCACGGGGTGAGAGTATTCCTATTAGCATGATTGAGTCTGAGGCTGTGATTGCGAGTGCGCTCGTCACTAAGGACGAGACTATTATCACTGACGATGGTAGCGACATTGAAGAGACTAGTTACCCTAGTGACATGGATGACGACTTATTCCCCGAAGAGTCATCACGATTTCCCTCCGATGATATGTCTGTGTTGTCTACCTTGATTGACATGGAATTCTCTGTTGAGCCTAAATCGGGTGATAAACTGGATGAGTCGAAAGATTTATATTTCGATGCGAGCTTACCCAGTCGTGATTCAGGTGACGATTTGTTAGGACTTGAGCTTGATATTTCAAGCCCGAGATATATCGAAGTGCCTGTCCCTGATATTTTTACTGCTACTGATGTCCTGACCGATGCGTTGGAAGATTGTCTTAGTGAGGGAGTCATAACTCTGGAAGACGTTATTGAAATGGAGCCGGATGAGCATCCCCTGATGCTAATTCCGTTGCCTGAATTTGAATGTGATCTTAAATCTCTCGCGATCGTAGTATTACCGACTTTTTCTCCTGACCCGCTGACTCAACGAGCAGACTATTTAGGTCAAGACTGTGGTACGTCTTATTATAGTAGTCTTACGGTATGCCCTGAGTTCACTCTGCTAGTACCACATGAGGTGGTCCCCTTAGTGCCGCCTGATCTCGTAGTATTGGTGCCGGTCTATGACCCGATCACTAAGTCTGAATCACATGATATACATAATGCATTGGAAGACATGTTGGATGAGTTTTCCGTAAGGGCGAATCCATTGTTTGAATTTTCTTATGATTTTAATGGCTTGCAGTCGGACGATATTTCTTGGACGTCAAATCCGAGTTTTGAGGTTTCAAATTAGACTTCTAGTGAGACCTTGGCTATGGTGCCTTATGATGTGATGTCCCCTTGACACACTTATTTTTTAAGCCTGAACGCTCGCATTTATCCCCCTCCTTTTGATGACCCGTGTGAAAGTGAGGGTAAGATCTATCTTAACTCTAGAGGGGGGGGGGGTGAATAGAGTATTTTTAAAATAACTACACAGTTTAAACAAGCAAAACAATTAAGATTTAATTTATGTATAAGTGTAAGGTGCCTTGCATATAATTTATAACTAAGACAGCAAAAAGAAAATCACAGCACACAGCAAAGAAAATACTCAAGCAACCAGAAGACATAAGGAGCTATAGTGGTTCCCCAAAAACCTGGGTACATCCACTCTTCTACCACCCTTGGTAGGAATCCACTGCAGGAAGGGTTGATCAGGTGTCCTGGGCACCAATGAGCTTTTGATAAGGTGCTCAAAAACCACACTAGGTTTTTTGATCAGGTGTCTTGCCACCACTGAGTTTTGACAAGGTTCTCAGAATCAAGACTTTTGAAGGGAGTTTTGGTAACCCTTTTACAGCAGGAAAGAAAAAGGAAAAGAGTGAAGTTGTCTTCTCTGTCTCAATCAAAGAGAGAAGCACAAGTGGATTGATTTTGTTGTCAAAGCTCCCCCTGAGATGTAGACTAGTTCAGGAGTAGAAGCTTTGCTTCAGGGTGATAGGTCTTCAGAAGCTTCAGATCTCCAGCAGAAGATGGTTTCAGCAGAGGCTGTGAAAATTGAATTGTCTGGAGTCCTTGTGATGAAGCTATGATCACTCTTTCAGTATGCCAAAATGTTCAACTGATTCTTCAGAATTGATCACTTTAATTTTTGAATTGATCTCTCTATCTTGTGAATCTATACTGAGAATTTCTTGTTGTTTTCTTATTATGTATATCTGTCAGACCAAAAAGGATCATTTATTCTCTGAAGATCCTCCATCCAAGATAGCCGTTAGAAGACATTAAATGTCCTCCATAAAAGTCTTGTCTTCTAGAGGAAAGTCCAATAAACATTCTCAAAAAGAATTCCTTGAAACTTGCTCCAGAATAAAGGAAAACGGCTAGCAGATCTCTTGAAATAAATGCTGAGATAATTTGAAAAACATTCCAAAGTCTGACTTGATTTGAATCCTTAAAAACGTCGATCTCTTAGGAAAAACGTCGATCTGAGCTCTACGATCGTCGACCTGAGCTCAGAGATTGGAATGAAGATCAGACAGAAAATGTCGACCTGAGCTCGAAGATCGTCGACTGGAGCTCAGCAACCTGAAGGACAAGCCGAAGACAGATCGTCGATCTGAGCTCGAAGATCATCAACCGGAGCTCGACGTTTTAGCAAAGTTGAGCTCAGAGAGCGTCGAACGGAGTTCGATGTGGCGTCGACCTAAGCTCGACGATAATTGTCTTTGCCTCAGCTTTAAGTCTGATTTCTTGAATGGTCCTGGGGGCAGCTTCAAACCAAATTATAAGCCCTAAACACATTCTAATGTTGACCTTTTTAACTATACATCTAGGTCAAACTGGTTTCCTAAGACAAACATAGTGATCCTAGCCCAAATTAGTAATAGGGTGTTCCAACACCATGCACGCGCATAATTGTGAATGTAGTTGGTAATGTTGAGTTGTGTCGCCCGCACGTCTTCTCAAATCCGAGAGCGTCCAACTCTAAAGTTGGTGATGAGTGTTATCCGCTGGCTTTTCTTCACGATGTTTTAAAATTTAAATTTAAGCCTAAATTTCAAACTTTGACGTTGGACTGCACAAACTTTACCACTGATTTTAAAACACCCGTGCCACCTGACTTATTCCCGTTATTTCCCACTGTTGAAACAAGTCATGTTGCACATGGGTTCTCCCCATACAGTTTTAAGATTGTTAGTTTGTATCGGAGAGTATCTTATCGTTATACGAATGATTTGGTTTTGGCTTGTCTCACCCTCGAACGGATGCCTTTGGGAACCTTAGAAATATTTACGAATCGGCAAGTCCATCTTTTGCGAATTTTATGGAAATTTTGTAACATGACATTTCTTGTAGAATTTCCCACTGAATGGGGCATAACTCCTATTTTTGATTTTACATATTTAACGCTTCATACTTCTATGCCCATTGAAAAGTCTATCTCCACTTTTACATATTTCGCTATGCTTTCTATTGGGTTTGGTGGTGTTAGAATTTCTGGATCGTTCTCTTCCCCTGTCTCCATCAGAGGTATGTTGGTTGATGTTGTGGAAATTCCTTGTTCTTATTTGGCTAATGCATTTTTGAGGTCCCCCCAAGACCACCTTTTGCCTTGCAGGTTCCTTTTCCCTGGCGATTAGACACCGGACTACTCATCAGTGATGAGTATTTTTGAGAGGGGGAGGATTGATGGAGCCGTTATCCCCCGGCATGTTGATTTGGAGTGTCCCCCTCTGGACGACGATGGTGATCTGGTACATGTTGAAGACCTGTGTCACGTTGCTGAGGAAGATCCCCTTCCAGATGATTATGGTGACCTGGTTATGTTTGGTGTCGTTGTTCGTCGCTATGTGGAGTTTGAAGATTATTATGACCATTGCCGCAAACTTGAAGGTTGGGACTTGACCGCTTCAACATCTCCGCCAAGGCCGCGTCAACATCTCCGCCAAGGCCGCGTCAACATCTTCGCCAAGGCCGCGTCAACATCTCCGCCAAGGCCGCGTCAACATCTTTGCCAAGGCCGCGTCAACATCTCCGCCAAGGCTGCGTCAACATCTCCGCCGCATCTACGCATGAAATAATAATATTGTTGTTTAATTCCAATATTTAATTTCAGCATTTTAATTATTATTTAAGAACTTTCATTTTCATTTCATGTTGGCCTATGTTTAGCCAAATTTTGTTTTTCTTTAGAGTGGGCTGCATGTAGCCACTTGTTTGTGTTGTAGCCTATATATAAGCATTGTTTTGGCATAATCCAAAAGAATGAATGGAAAAAAACTTAAACCAAATTTCAAGTTGAAATTTTGCCTCCTCCTCTTCTCCCCTTGGGCGCCGCCCCCTTCCTCTCCTTCCCTTTTTGGCCGCCGGCTCTCCCTTCTCCTCCCACCCCCTTCTCGGGTTCTACCCTCTCCTCCCCTCTTCTCCATATCTCTCTTGTCCACCCGAGCCTCCTCTTCCTCCACCAAGAAAACCGACCACCCTCAACTCCTTCTCCAATAATTCGGCCAAGACTAAGAGGTGAATCTCGTGGTTCTTCAACGACGACGTGAAGGAAACGAAGGACAACATGTTTCCCTCTAATCGGTGTGCTTTTGGTGGATTCGGAAAGAGATGATTTAAGGATAGGAAAGCCGGACTCATCCATTTCGGTTGGGTAACGAACATCTCCACTCTTGAGCGTTTCCTTTCTTAGAAAATTCTCGTGGCATAAGCGTAGAGCGTTACTTGTGAATGGTTTGAAATTTCGTGGTTTATTCATAATAAATTTGTTATTGCCTCTTGTCTCCGTTTACATTCGTGAAAGCGTGGAGGCCCTCATTTTATTTTGTTGGGAGAGAACCACCCATTATCCGAATCTTTTTTTTTCGGTGGTGTCTATTTTGGTACAACTTATGCTCGACCGAACCGTGTGGGTTCATTTCGTTTGAGAGGACCTTGGCCTATAGCCTTGGTATTATCTTGAGGGGCTTGGCGAACCCCCCGTCACATAAATATTTTAATTATTGTTATTGCGTAGTTGCCCCGTTTTGTTATTGTGTGGACGTAAAAGTGAAAGTAGAGAAGCGTACGTGTGAATCCCTTAGAAGTCACCGTGTCGAACCCAATAGCCTACATCACCGGTCCCCCACCTGAAACTCCACCTGACGATGCCGAGCATCGTAATACCTATCATGTCTTCTCTGAGCTTCTAACATCCTATCCCGTATCAGCCTCACTTGAGCCTCGGTGTCCTCAACAAACTCTAAGCCCAAAACCTTCGGATCCTTTTCCTGTATCCATGACAGCGAAGTCCTATACCTTCGTCCGTATAGGGCCTCATAAGGAGCCATCCATATGCTGGATTGGTAGCTGTTATTATATGAGTACTCGACCAGTGGCTACAGCTTCTCCCAAGGCTCTCCGCAATCTAGAATGCATAATCATAGTAGTTCTTCCAAGGTCTGATTGGTGCGTTCCGTCTGCCCATCAATCTGGGAATTAAAAGCTGTACTGAATGTCAGCCGAGTGCCCAAGTAAGTCTGCACTGATCTCCACTCCCTGGATGTAAACCGTCCATCCCGATCCGATACGATCGTCCTGGGTACGCCATGATAACGGATGAACTGCTCCATTAATTTTTGAACCAGCAAACTAACCGAGTCATCCTTCCTGATCGGGATAAATCAGGCTACCTTCATTAGCCAGTCGACGATTACCCAGAACGAATCATTTCCCATCTGTGATTGGGGAAGGCCATATATGAAGTCCATCGCGATATCCTCGAATTTTCACTCTGGTACCAGGAGTGGTTGCAACAATCCTACAGGGTTTCTGCACTCTTCCTTCACCAGCTGACACGACTCGCAGTGGGTCACGAAGTAGGTGATATCCTTCTTCATGCTTGGCCAGTACATGGTCTTCTTCAGATCCACAGTCATCCTCATAACTCCCGGGTGTACCAAATACTGTTTGTAGTGGGCCTCCATCATAATATCCTCCCGAACCTGGCCTCCCTCTGGTATATAAACCCGTCCTCTGAAGCATACCAGGTCATCCCTTAATGTGTAATGCCCAGCAGTACTTGCCTCTAAGGCCCGGAATATCGGCTCCAGCTTTGCGTCCTGCCTCTGTCCATCTCTGACTCATTATTGAATGTCATCTGTGGCACTCATCGCGGCTAAATACTCCTCATAAAGGTCTAGGTCATTAGATGACACTAGCATGATGTTCATATCCTCTAATCCCTATAAAAGCTCCATGGTCATAATATGGGGCTCCGCGCCGGAGTTGGAGGCTCTCTGACTCAGCGCATCGGCTACCATGTTCGCCTTCCCTGGGTGGTAGTGCATCTCGTACTAGTAATCTGCTAGAAACTCCACCCATCGCCTCTGCTTGATATTCAGCTCCTTCTGCGTGTCCACATACTTCTAATTTTTGTGATCGGAGTATATGTCGCAGTGGACACCGTACAGATAGTGCCATCATACTTTGAGAGCAAACACAATCGCTCCAATCTCTAAGTAATAAATAGGGTAGTTCTGCTCATGCTTCTTCAGCTGGAAGGAAGTATAAGCAATCACATGGCCTTTCTGCATCAGAACTGCACCCATGCCCTCGTAGGATGCGTCGGTGTATACCTGGAATCCTTCTCTCCCCGAAGAAAGGGCAAGAATTGGAGTCGAGATGAGTCGATCCTTCAGCTCCTAGAAAGCCGTCTCACACTACGGGGTCCAGACAAAGGGCACATACTTCCTCGTTAGGGATGTGAGTGGGAGGGCAATTCGATAGAATCCATCCACGAACTTCCGGTAATAACCGGCAAGTCCTTGAAAACTCCGCACGTCTTTGGCCGCCTTCAGCTGCGACCAATCCCGAACTGCTTGAATCTTGGCCGGGTCCACTGCCAACCCAGCTCCACTGATAATATGGCCTAGGAAGGCCACCTCCTTCAACCAGAACTTGCATTCGCTGAACTTCGCATAAATGCGGTGCTCCCGTAGTCTCTCTAGAGTCAGTGTCAGATGTCGTGTGTGCTCCTCCTCCATCCTCGAATAGATGAGGATGTCGTCAATAAACATAATGATGAACACATCCAGATAAGCCTCGAACGCCCGATTCATAAGGCTCATGAACGCCGACAGTGCATTCGTGAGTCCAAAGGGCATCACGGTAAACTCGAATAACCCATTTCTGCTACGGAAGGTAGTCTTCAAAATGTCCTCCTCCCAAATTCGCAGCTGGTAGTAGCCTGACCTCAAATCCAATTTCGAGAAGAAATGCGCTACCTCCAGCTGGTCAAACAACGCATCTATCCTTGGTAGTAGTTAGGTATTCTGGACTGTCAGTCTGTTCAGTGCTCGGTAGTCGATGTATAATCTGAGTGTCCCGTCCTTCTTCTTGACGAACAACACCGGGGCTTCCCATGGTAAAAAGCTCGGTCGGACAAATCCGGCTTCCTCTAGCTCCTACAACTAGCTTTGAAACTCCGTCAACTCTTTCGGGGCAATCCGATAAGGAGCTCTAGATGCCGGCTTAGCCCTCGGCACCAGTTGTATCTGGAAATCCTGTTTCCGGTATGGGGGTAGCCCTGGGAGCTTCTCTGGGAAAATGTAAGCAAAATCCCGCACCATACCAGAGATGGAATCCTTGGCCTCGACCATTTCAAACAGCACTTCATAGACTTCCTCTCCCTACAAGTGGGCCTTGACAGCCTGCACGGATGATAACAGGAGAGGGGGAATAGGTCTAATACCTTCTATGATGACATGGGAATCTTCAAGACTTAAGGTGATCCTCTTTGATAGGCAATCGATCTGGGAATGGTTCCAATACAACCATGTCATGCCTAGGATCGGATCATAGGCTGGCATCCTTAGGATTGTTGTTGGTGCTTATAAAGCCTTTCCGCCGATCTCCGCCTCCATGTTGTAGTTGGCAGAGGTGAATAACTCTGATCCGTCGGGTAGTCTTATCCTTATCATCAAGCCTGTGAATCGCTCCATGCCTTCCAATCCTTCCACTAAGGCCTCCGACACGAATAAGTGTGAAGCACCTATATCGAATAACGTATAAGCCGGTTTGCCGCTAATGAAGAATATTCCTAGGGTAGTAAAATATCGTAGAAGTCTAGTTAGGTTTTTCCTACTTAGTCCATCAATTCTATATTCATGAGTCTAGCTTTTTAGGAAAGAAAAGAACTTAAAATTACTGGCATACCTGTTATCACTAGCTCCGGATTCCGAGGTTGAGCCAGATTAAGTGCATACACTTGCTCCCTCTCCTGTCTGCGGTATTCGCCCTGGTATCCACGTCCTCGGCCACATCCTTAGCCTCCAAAATATTGAGCAGGAGGGGCAACCTGTGGTGTTGGTAGGGGTGCCCCCCTCATGGGGCAGTTTCGCCGGATATACCCTACCTGATGACAGTTGAAGCACTCTGGTGGGGGATATGCCATACCACTGGGTCTCTGCATCTCTCGTATCTAGAGAGGTTGAGGAGCCATTACCACTGGCTCCCTCGGCTCTTGTCTCACCTCTAAACGAGGCTGGTCCCTTGCTATTCTCCCATCTCTCCCATCAGTAAATCCGCCCCATTGCTGATCATTTCTGGCTCCCCAGCCCTGATCCTCAGTTGGTCACTTCCAGCCTCGAGTAGTGTGCCAATCTACCTCAATCCTCTTCGCCATCTCCAATATCCGAGGAATAAGCCCGTCGGATACGAACATAAGAGCCTCTCTCAGATCCTCTCACAGGCCCTTATAGAACCTCTTGTTGTATCCTGCCTCATTTAACTTATAATAATCCGTAAACCGGGCTATATGATTGAACTTCCGGTGATACTCCACCACTGTCTTGTTGTCTTTCCTCAACTATAGAAATCTGTCTTCCAGCTCATCTCTTTCCGACTGCAGGACAAAATGCTCAAACAGTGCGGCTCTGAACTCCTCCCAAGCAATCTTTGTAACCACTTTATCAGCAAACCTCGTGTACAATAGTGTCTTCCACCATCTCTTGGCATGGGTCTCCAAGCAAGAGACAACCAGAGGCACCCTCTCCTCCCATGGGCACCGTATCCCGGTGAGCATCTCATACATGATGTCCATCCACTCCTCCGTCTGAACAAATGACTATTTCCCCAAGTAGGATGGGGGAGAAAGTCCTCAAAAAATACTCAATAAATTGTCCCCTGGGTTTTGCAGCGGAGCCGGAACCTGCTGGGCCCTGAAAGCCTCCAGAATAGCTGTCAGAGTCTGCCCTATCTCCGTTTGTAGAAACAGAGTGGGATTTGGGGGAGGTGGTGAAACATTTGGAGCTTGCTGGACTCCTCCCTGTGGTATGAGATGTGCTGGAGGCTGCACCACAAGGACCATTGTAAGTAAATGACTCAAACCTAATTAAAAAGTGGATAATTTGCATGTGATCCCCCATATGGGCACACCACTTCTTTCGCTGCTTAGTTTGTCCCAAACTAAACTTATGCGGGAGTGACCCAGGGATTGTGGACTTTTAATTTTTTGATCGAGGTTTCCCTCTAACATTCCCTCTGACACCACTTCTAAGACCCTTTTTTTTTCTTTTTAAAGCGTCGGGGTCTTAAGCTCAGAACTGCAACTTTGCGGTTACACCTTCACACCCGGGAAGGTCATCACTACAAAATGCTGATCCTATCGGCCAAATTGATCACAGAATAGTAGCAAAATATGAGAGTATGAAGTAGAAGAACTTTACACATGTCCACAAAATCACAAATATAGTAAATAATCTCCATGAAGGGAGAGTCTACAGAAATAACAAAGTTACTGAAAATAGGGCTCATGCCTGGTATATTAATATCCTCACTATATATCACTCAGCGTGGAAGCAAAACTAAACATCTACTAATGATGGGGACTCACAGTCCCAACTATCTGAACTCTTATGCTAGATTATCCCATCTCTAAGCGTGCCGACCTCCGGGGCTGCTCCTCCACGCTGGGCTCAATAGTCCCCTAAAATGATGTTGTTCGAAAACTGTTAGTCTAAAAGACTAAGTCCTATCATCCCCCACACCTTCCCCTACGGCTCCTATGCACCGAGCGGGGAGAAGGAAAGGAGAGGTAATGAAGGTGGAGAATAACAAAGCAACAGGTGACAGATGAACTAATCTAGCAGTTCTAAGAGTATATGTGACAGTAAAGAAGGTATGAAAGACTTAATATATAATAAGTAACCTTAACTTATATGAAAACACATAAGATAAGGGATCTTCTACAAGGCTTTTATCGTATAAAAAGTCTCATAACAATTTATATGATAGGGTGTCGGTTTTCTAGCAAGTATGTATATATCTACAGATTAAAAACTTTAACTTATAAGCATATTCACACGAGCTTATAAGCCAAGGGGTTGTTTTGTAGGGCCTATTGTATAAAGCATCCCATACCGCTTTATGCAATAGGTGTCATGGGTTATAAGCAAAGGTGATGCTATGACATGTAAATATGCTATGATGTGATCATGCAAGTGCAACACACCCACTCGACTCTGTGCACACAGACCTTTAGTTCCCCCTTTCTGGAGACTAACCTCCCAGGATACCTCCAAAGTGGCAAACGAAAGCGGTGGGTTGGGCCTCGCCCATCTCTAAACTGGTAATTGCACTACCAGTCAGACCTATCGTGCGTCTCGATGCTGGTGCACAAAGCGGAGCTCCTGCGTACTCTTGCTGGTTGGCGCACCAGACTTAATTTGGCAAAGTGCAAAACCAAACTTGTCTAGTCAACATATTGGCATCGGTGCATTGACCATCCAATACCAAAGACCCACCACCTTATGCTTTATGCACATGCAACCTTTTATATCATCTACCGAGCCAAAGCTCCCTGGACCATCCCGTCCGTCACAATCAACAACCGAGCCAAAGCTCGCTGGGCCAACCAGCCTTTCACCAAATCCACTGAGCCTACAGCCCGAGTGAACCAACCTAACATCCCGAGACGTCGATGTGAGTGAAAGTGAATCCCTAGTTTTGCTTGTTACTCTTGTAGTTTATTTTGCCTACAATTTAGGTTAGCCCAGGACTGCCCCCGGCATACCCCGTGAAGGGATCTAAAAGGGCACTAGGAACTACGATGGGTTGAATCCTAAAGCTCCCTTTCGAAAGAAACTTATTATTATTGGTTAATACCCGATTCCCGATCCCTTTAGTATTACACTGGTTCTAACCCTAATGTGTTTGACCTTCTCTCTCCCTTCACAGGACTGACGATCTTTCATCGATCGCGAGTACCACCTAAACTTAGACAACTCTACTACCTACTCTTACCAACTTCAATGGTATACTCTAATCCACTTACCAAAATCAGTAAACCACAATCTCATCTCCCTACGACCATTCCCCATTTTAACACGATTTCCTCAGTTTTACTAAATGTAGACCATCTTATGCTATATGACGTGCATGATAGGAGATACACTAAATCCTCATTCAAACAACTTAAGATAATTAATGGAGGCTTATCATGACACTTATAGACAAAATCTAGAAACTTCTAATTTTCCTAATTTATCTAACATTTTATTTATTTCTCCAAAAAATCCAAGTGCCCTAGTTTGAATATGAAGAGGCCTATAAAGTCATGCAAAATGTTCCATAAAATTAAGGTAAATACTAGGCAGCTTTTTAACAGTAAATTTAAGTCTCCCAATTTTTTTGCCAGGTTTAAACCCTTGATCAATAATTTTAAATATAATCACATAATTAACAGCTAAAGAAGTAAGAATTGTAAATAAGCTTCCAAAAATTATAAAAAAAATTCAAGCATGACTAATATGCCCTAAAACACTCCTGACACAATTTACAAACTTTCCAGTGAATAATGAGTTCTAATTTTTATTTAGAACAATAATCCTCTTTCTTAAAGTAATTAAACAACTACTATAATTATTCATCTAAAAATTATAACAAAATTTTCTTCATGTGCATATTGACCTAAGTACACTTTTACATTAGTTTCATAATTTTAAATCAATTATTAAGCTCTGAATCTATTTTTTAATATAATTACATTTTTAAAAGCTTGTGAAGAAAGTACTGGAAATATAAATCTAAAAATTATAATAAAATTCAAGGAAGAGTATATTGACCTAAAATACGCACTGCCCAATTTTCATAACTTCCTATTAAACAGTGTGATCATAATAAACAAAAGACATTCAAGGGCAATTCCATTTATTATAATGGAGGTACTAAATATATTATTCCAAAATTAACAATAAAATCACTAGAGGATCTTATTAACCCTATGACCATACTACCCAAGTTTCATAACTTTTCATTAAGTTTTGGTGGCCTGTCTTACATGTAAAAATGTTGTGCCCTAAACTAGGGTTAGGGTTTTGAGGGGTTTAACCAACTCTAAATCCACTAAAATTTCCACCAGAGGACTTTAACCACCATAGGGTCCTTTCCACCAAATTCCAAGTCCATATAAGGGCATTTGACCCCATGCCCTTCTCCAACCCCCAAAGTCCAAACTTAGGCTTTGAACTTGGGTCCTAGGGCAATCCTACCACAAACCACCACATAATACTTATGAGGGTGTTAATGTCATGTTAAACCAGTGTCCCAAATTTCAGCCTCTGTTGAGGTGGTTTGGCCATCCAAACCCACAAGGTGCACTTTTGACCTAAATACCTCTTTTGGGGCAAAACTAGGGTTTACTCATTTCCTAACCAAATCAACTTTAAATGAGGTGAAAATTTATACAAAACCTCATAATGACCCTAAGAAACACTCACCAAAATTTGGAAGGGTTTGGAGGTCTTTAGGTCCCTAAATTAATTTACCCTATGATTATTAAATTATTTCTAAACTATAGAAAAATTATCTCCAAAAATTCCCATTTCTGGACAGGACCTTGGTATAGCTTAGGGTGACTCCCTATCCAAATTTTAGGTCATTTGGACTTGTGGTGAAGTGGGGGAACACATTTTAATCTCTGTATAGCCCTAGGTATAGACCCCGCCAAAATGAGTGCCGTGGTCAAACCAAACACCCAAATTTGTTCAAATTTTTTTTAAAATAATGTACAACCCTAGGGATACAACTTTGATATTTACCACTTTTTCTGTAGGTGTCCCTAGGTATTTTTAATAAATATAAACATTAGATACAATTTATGTGACAGAAATGAAATGATATGAAAATATTACCTATAGTTTAAATAATCTCTCCCACGAATCTTAAAGCACATCCAACGGCCCCTGGTCATCGTCTACTTCCAGCTAACAGCCAGGATCATCCCGACCTGGTGCTTCTTCCATCCACCACTGTCGGCCACCCGGCCACCTCCTTGGTCGGCCACCGCCACCACCACCTCCGTCGAGGTGGGGGCTATCGTCAGGCGGCGACACAGCTGCCGGAGGGGCCTTTTCCGGCTATCCCGACAATCTCAATTTTATCCACAAACTAGGAAAATCAAACCTCTAATCGGGATCAATTGAGCCCGAACCTTCACCCTAATTAGTCCTACGACCTACCCATGGAAGAAGAAGGGGAGGACCTTTGTGGTGGTCTGGAGTCGCGCTGATCGTCGGGTCGTCATGGTGGTGGTGGCGCCGCTCGGGTTTCTACAACTACATAGTGGAATGGCACGAATTCTTCAGGTAAGTGGTGGGGAAAACTCCGCTCTGGCCACTGATGGTGTTTTAAGCCTCAGTTAGGGATGGGAGAGGCAAAGTCATCAATGGCCATTAATGGCCATTGAAAGCTTGGATCAGCCATGGTGGTTCTCTGCATCCAGTCAGTAGAAAAGCTTGGAAAGGCTCTTGATCTTCTTAGGGCTGTTATGGGAGATGAACTAAGCAAAGATGAATGGTCCTTGGCTTCCCTACAACATGAATGGCCTTTACTCATTTTCTCTCTCCTCCATTAAAGAGGAATTGAAGCTTTCTCTCTCCTGCCCCCTCATTACGAATTTATTCATCACACTAGCCTAATTGCAGCCGTCTAATTCATGTCATTAATTAATTAAGAGGGTGTTAGCCTAGGTGAATAGGGCTTTAGCTTGGGTTAGCCCTTTTGAGCTAAGTTTTACCTAACCTAGACTAAGGTTTACCTTGGTCAATTTGACCTTTTGTGTCTCCATCAATCGGTCCTTATTGACCCATTGTCCTCCCCTAGGGTCTAGGTAGGGTTGTGTATGGTTGACTTGGCACCTTGGAGGTCACTTGACCCTTAGTAAGGGCACTTTGACCATTTTGGGGCTAGAGTTGACTTTGGTCAACATGACCATTTGAGTTGACCCTAAGGGCGCCTTGGTGACCCATGACACCACTTTAGGTCTAGGGAGTCCTTGGTAGGGTTGGTTGGGCTCATTAGGGGCATATTGCCCTTAACTAGGGCATCTTGCCCTATTTAGGCTCAGGATGGTCCTAGGTCAACTTAGCCACCCTGGGTTTACTCCAATAGACCCTTAGGGCCTTTCAATTGGTTGGTGAGGTCATGGTGGGGTCTTGGAGTTTCATGATCATCCTAAACTAGGGTTTAGGAATCTACTATCTGCAGACCATAATGATCTCACCTATATTCCTAGGTCCACTTGGTCTTCTTAGGCTTCTAGGGTTTTGTCATGACCAAGTTATGACAAAACCACACCTATGGGGTCTAGTTGCCTGAGGAATGTTACACCGTGCACTCAGGGCACATTCTTGGTGTACCGGAAATACCAGGTTCCTACCACCATTCAAGGTCTGAAACCCATCGAGATTGAGCATTTAGTCTTAATGGTGCGCAGGCCTAAGACTCTCATTATGCAACTAACAAAAGCCCAATGCCTTAGTGCTCTCTTGTCAAGAATGAAAGTGAGGGGATAGATAGGTTCTTACTCTAGAGGGGGGGGGGGTGAATAGAGTATTTAAAACTTATTTAAAAATTTAATTGCGGAATTGAAATACTAATAAAAAAAGACTAGATAAAAGAAATAAGGACTACCACAGCAACACAACACACAAAGAAATCACAAGGCAACACAAACGATACAAGAAAATTTATAGTGGTTCACCAAAACTAGTTACATCCACTCTTCTACCACCCAGGTAGGAATCCACTTAGGTTTTTGATTAGGTGCCCTATCACCACAAGATCTGCTTCAGGTAGATCTAGAAACCCTTTGAGCATTTGATCTGGAGCTCAAAATCCAATAGGTTTTTGATCAGGTGCCCTATCACCAAAGAGTTCACTATTAAAGGGAGAGATAACCCTGTACAGATGGAGGTAAAAGAAAAAGTATATGAGAATCTTCTCTTTCTCAGACAAGTGAGAAGATTATGTGGATTAAATTTTAATTCAAACTCCCCCTGAGATATTGTATGAATCCAAGAAGATGAAGCTTGGCCCTAGGTGTAGGAATTCAAAGTGGAAAGGTTGTAAAGCCCTTTTTGAATCTGATAACAGTGGTTGATGTTGAGATTCTCTGTGAATCTTTGAAGACTAAAGAGAGAAGAAGACTGGTGAGAAAATTGTTCAGAGAGAGTTCTTCTTCTTCTTCTTAGCAAAACATGCAGTATCCACTGAGAGCAAAAAGATACTTTTCTTTCTGTATGATTACTGACTTGTGTACTGTCACATTCTTTTCTTGTTATGTTGAGATATATGTTCTGTCAGTGAGAATAAAAATGGCCTGAATTTGAATTCCCAAGGCAAGGCATAATTTACTACAAGAAATAAGGAGCCCAAACGGCTAGAATGACTGGCAGTAATAAATACAATCCATAACTGTCTCTACACAATATTCTGTGAATGCCATAATAAATGCTTCAAGAAATACAGCTATCATCCTTGGGAGTATCAACATTTATTATCAGAATATATCTTGCCTTAAAATAATTGACCATAGCCATACCAAATAAAGACTTCTGACTGATTTGAAAAACTTATAGAAGAAGACAGCATAAAATCGTAAGGCTCGGATCAGAGATCGTCGAATAGAGATAAGAGATCATCGACCTGAGATCGTGGATCGTCGAGCTCAGTTCAGAGTAGGAGACTCTGAGATCGTCGATGGGAGATCGACAATCGTCGAGCAGAGATCGACTATAGTCAAACTGTTCTAGATGGATCACAACATATTCTGCATCTGAATCTGATTCCAATGCAAAGCTGGTCTGCCCAAACCTGATCTAAAGGGGATCTAACTAAGACTAAAGACAGAGACCCTGGCTATACAAGAGGGTCTAAACAACCAAAGAGTGAACCTAGCACAAAACCAAACAGAGGTTCCAACAATCTCCCCCTATTTGTGTGAGGTCACTCAAAAACAAAACTGAAAAGAAATGAAATGAAAAGACCATAAATATCTGAAGGAATGAAATACCATCAACAGATATGTTATAGAAGTACATTGTATATATTTAGTTAATCATTAAACAAATAACATAAACTATGGTTTATCAAAAGAAGAGCCAGATGAAGGTTTTGAGAAAAATTATCTTCCTGCTTGGGTCTGGTACATACTTCTTGGAAGTCATCAAGTCTTGCCCACCAAGAGATGTCTGAGTGTTCACTCTGGGCACAACTGCTTCTGGATACAAAGCCATATAATCAGCTAGATTGAAGACTTTCTTGCTTACTTGAAGTTTATCCAGCTCCTTTTCTCTAAAAGATGACATAGTAGAGAATGAAGACGGATCTTTCCCTTCTTCTACAGCTTTTCTGATCTGAGAAAGGCCAATCAGTTACTGAAGTCTAGCCATCCTGAAATTTTGGTCAAGTTCCTGTTCAACAGGTAGCTGATCTTCTTGAGGAGGCAATACAGTGACTGCTTTGAACTGAGTGGATTGAGCTTGAAAACATGTTGAATTAAGTTGTTCATCATTTTGGGAGTAGAGAGAACTAGGAGGGGCAGCCTCACTATATTTTCCTTTAGATCTAAGAGATTCATCATGTCTTTTGACTGGGTAAGTAGCTGTCATTTGAGTCTTCGAAGCAATTTGCTGGAGAGAAGGAGAAGATGAAGGATTCTGATAAATTAATTCTTTCACATGCTCTGAGGAGCTCTGATTTTTGTGCTGCTGACTGCTTCCCTGAAACTGAGTTCTGGAGGATCTGTCCTACCTTTGAGATGATCTTGAATAAGAGGAAGGCTGGGAAGATGCACCAGAAGCTCGAGAGATAGCACCTGAAGCACCAGCAGCCGGAGGAGGAGGAGGAAGACCTCTTTTGAATTTCTGAGGAGGTGGAGAATATCTCCTTCTCTTCTTTCTTGCTTTTTGCTCATTCTTGGATAGCCACATCCAGCTCTCCATGCCAGGGTATGGGGTAATTCCTTTCAAAATGTAATAAGGTGTATCATTAGTATTTCCTGGTTTAGGAGCAGCCTTGGGAGAAGCTTTTCTATTCTTTGGGGCTTTCTTTTTCTTAGAATCACTATCATCTGAATCATCATCATCAGATAAAACTTGAGTATTGTTATATAATTCATCTTTTTCCTTTATTTGCTTGTCATTTATCTTCTTAGCATCCTTTTCTTTGGCTTCTTTTAGAATGTCATTAGCAGTCAAATCATTCAAAGAGGGATAAGGACTAATGGGCTCACAAAGATTGATTAGACTTGTTTCTAGGGCTAAAGCCAAATTTTTTGAGGCCACTAGATCAAGTAAATCATAAGCAATTGAGAGAGCATAATTCTCATTCTTCTTTTCTGAAGAAAGTAAAATCTCAACATCCATAGAGGATGACATATCTGTACATTATGTAACTGATAGAGTGTCTGAACAAGCTGGAGCTGATTTATTCTGCAGAAGATGTTTCATAACAAAGGGACTTATAGGTCTGGTATAACAGACCATAGCCCTAGAAGGAATAGCCTCATCTAAAAACAAAACTATTCTGAACATAGAGAAAGAATGTAAAAGAATTTTCAGATCAATAGATGGGTTAATAGAATAATAACAACTTGAAATCTCAGGGATTGACACATCAGTGTCCTCATCTGTCATCAACAAATCTGAAAATAGAACTATGTCTGTACAAAACTTTTGAAATTCTTCTTCTTCCTATTCTATTGGAGGAATCTGAACCTGAAGTTCTGCTTATACTGGACCTGCAACATCTTCATGGGACATCTCCCCCTTCCTAGTTTTAGTGAGGACTGGAACCAGGCCCCTAGATAAAGAAGGGACAGAGGAAGTAGAGAGAGAAGAAGTGACGAGGAAGAAATAGATGAAATAGATTGAGCAAGAGGTGAAATTACCTCTGCTATCAGGGATTTTAGGGTAGGAGTAAGAAGTTCCACAATATGAGAGAGAGAAATATGATCATCTTGAAGAAAGTCAGCTGGAGTCTGAGTTGAGACAGAAGTATGAGAGGGAGGAGGATTTAAATCTGTCATGATTTCATCCCGGATTGGAGAGATTCTGGGGAAATGGATGGGGGAATGTTGAGGAGAGTTGTGAGGAGAGGCTTCAATGTTTATTGGTGAATTAGGTTGACGAGAAGGGGAAGAGTGAGGAGAGAGAAGATCAAAATTTGGAGATGATAAGTTGGAGAAGAGTTGAGATGCAATATGGTGTTGAGGAGACTGGGTATGAGAGGAAAGGGTGGCTTGAGATGAAAGAGGAGTTGGAAGGGCAGAGGTAGGGTGAGAAGAGACATTAGGGATGGTTGGAGATGCAGGGGGTGGAGGAGGAAGGGAGGCAACTTCATCAGTAGGGTGAGGAGTGGCTGTGACAGCCCTAGTGTCCTCAGATGTGCGAGAGGAGGTTCCAGCCCTGGAGGGTTTCTGAATTGACCTCTCCCACTTCCCGAACAAAGATGAATCCATCCTTTTGCTGGCATTGATAGCTTTGGTTGGAGAAACCAAAAGCTCTGGGGCTTTCTGTTGAAGGAAGATTCCTATAATCCTTCCTAGACAAACTTCCTTTTTGTTATTCTTTCTCTTAATCAAATCGAAAAACAAACTGGACCAATCAATGGCCTTCTTGTTTACTAAAGCAGACATTATGGCAAACTACTGCCTGTTGATATTATCATGGGCCGAGTGCTTGCCAAGCAGAACCTTGCCCACTAAATCCGTGAGAAACTTAAACCCTATATATAGGTTTTTCTTTAATAACTTAGATGGAATGCCCTCGGCATGACCAATCTCCAGAAGCATCCTGCTATATTCAGCACTGTCCTGATCCAAATCATCTATTCCATTCTTTATCTCAAAAATTTCTGTAAGAGATGTAGGGTTTAGAGTAACCTGCTGTCCCGAGATGGAACCAATCATCGAAGAATCATTGACAGAGGAGGTGTAAACCCATTCCTTTATCTCAGCAACAGATATCATTATCCTTGTAGACATAAGTTTCTTCAACCCCTGATCGTCGCAGAGCTGCAGCATTTCCTGAAACACAACATCACAATGACTGAAAGAGCCGAAGTCGATATCAAATCCTGTGTCGAACTTCATCACTGTGAGAACTGATGTAAGGATCGCCATGGAAAACCTGTAAACTAGAGAGAGAAAAAAATCAAGAGCAGGGGGGAAATATGAAAGTGCGGGACAGAGATCGAGAGGAAACCTACATATAGGTTTTTGGAATATGAAGAGACGATCTCTGGCCGACGATAAAAACAAAAACGTCGATCTTAGGTCAAAGATTTAATTTATAATCAAATAATATCTTTGGTCACTGATCTCAGTCGGAAAATCAATCGTCGGGCTGAGGTCGACGATTAGTTTTCTGAAGCAAAGTCATCGATCTCCGGTCAATGATTTGGTCTTCACATAGAGTTGTCATCAATCTCAGGTCGACGATTGAGCTCAAGATGAGTTCGAAGATCATCGATCTCCGTTCGACGATCGTTGACCACATCTTCACACAGACAAAAATTCAGGATTAATGCATTCCATTTATCATTCCAAGCTGATTCAAAAAGAATAGATGCTTTTGCACATCCAGAGGCTTGGTAAAAATATCTCCTCTTTGCAAATCAGTGGAGATAAACTTGAGGTTAATCTTGTTTTTGTCAACACAGTCTCTAAGAAAATGATGCCTTATTTCTATATGCTTTGTTCTAGAGTGCAGGACTGGATTTTACGCAATAGATATAGCACTGGTACTACCACAAAATATGGTGGAATCTTTGAGAGAGTACCCATAATCCAGTAGCTGATTTTGAATCCACAAGATCTATGAACAACAACTACCAGCTGCTATATATTCAGCCTCTACAGTTGATGTAGACACAGAAGATTATTTCTTGAAAAACCAGGAAAATAATCTATCACCCAGGAACTGACAGGTTCCTGAAGTTCTTTTTCTGTCAACTCTGCATCCAGCATAGTCAGCATCAGAATATCTAGTTTATTCAAATTCTAACTCCGTGGGATACCAAAGTACCAGATTAGGACAACCCTTTAAGTATCTTAAAATTCTTTTGAGGAGAATTAAATGAGATTCTTTAGGATTGACTCTAAATCTAGCACAAAGACATGTTACAAACATTATATCAGGTCTACTTGCGGTAAGATATAATAGGGACCCAACAATGGCCCTAAAATTTTTCTGATTAACAGGTTTGCCCTTTTCATCAGAATCAATTACTGCATTAGAAGCCATAGGTGTCTTCATAGCTGAGGCATCAGCCATCCCAAACCTTTTTACTAATTCCTTAGTAGTTTCTAGAGATTCTTCTTCACTATCTTCATCATCCTGTGGAGAGGGATGAGATATCACCTTTTGGGTGAAATTCAATTTATCCAATTTCTCACATAGATTTGGTACCTGCAAGAGATTACTGGTAGAAGCTTCCTTCTCCTGGTAAAACATATTAGCTTCATCAAAAGTAAAATGAACATATTCTTCAATTTTCAAAGATGGTTTATTGAAAACCCTATATGCCTTGCTAACTTGGGAATATCCTATAAAAATTCCCATTGTAGCTTTGGCTTCAAACTTTCTAAGGTAATCTTTGTTGTTATTATGAATAAAACAAATACAGCCAAAAATTCTAAAATAATCTATTTTATGTTTCTTCCCTTTGAGTAATTCATAGAGAGTCTTGCCGTTAAGTTTGTGCATTAAACTTCTATTTAGGACATAATTTGTTGTGCTTACAGCTTCTGCCCAATAAGAAAGAGGCATGTGAGCATCAGCAAGCAATGTGCCTGCAGCTTCAATGAGTGTTCTATTTTTCCTTTCAACTACCCCATTTTGTTGGGGAGTTCTGGAGCAGAGAAGTAATGCCTGATACCTTCGTTCTTATAAAATTCTTGCATAGGAAGAGATTCAAACTCAGTGCCATTATCACTTCTGATCAATACAACTTGAGTAGAGTACTCAATCTTTATGTATTTTAGAAAGTCTGTAAGAACCTTGAAGTTATCTGACTTATTTCTCAAGAAGAAAACCCAAGAGAACCTAGAGAAGTCATTTACAATGACTAAAGTATAGAACTTCCCTCCTAGGCTTTGTACAGCAATTGGTCCAAAAAGGTCCAAATGATGTATATAAAAAATCCTAGGTGAATCACTCTTATGAACTGATTTAAAGCTATTTTTAGTTTGCTTTCCTTCTTGACAAGCCTTGCAAAGGCTTTCCTTCTTGTAGGGGCAAGAGGGCAATCCTCTAACAAGGTTGTCCCTAGATAACCTAACAATGTTTCTAAGGTTTACATGCCCTAGCCTTTTATGCCATAAAGTATTATTATTGCTAACCTGATTAAATAAACAGATTTCTGAAAAAGTAGAATGAAAATCAACGAAGTAAATATTGCCTAACCTTTATCCTAACAACACAATGCTGTTATTTAAAGAAATATTACACTTTGAATCAGTAAAGCATACCTCATAACCTGCATCACATAGCAGACCTATGGATATCAAGTTATGTTTCAGACCACTTACATATGCCACTTTCCTGAATGTGATATCTCCAAGTGTGAATTCTCCATATCCTTCTATTTGGCCAAAGCTTGAGTCACCAAATACAACTTTTGGACCCAGCTTTGCCTTGTAGTTATTTAGGTTTTCCTTGTTTCCTGGCATGTCCTTGGATCACCCACTATCCAGGTACCATCTATCCTATATGGTAGGATAGGTCTTCACTTGCAAGAAGGTAGATTATACTTTTTGGACCAAGGTAACCTTGGGTCTTAGCTTCTTTTCATACTTAAAACTTGAAATATAAGAATATTCAGGTTGATATTTATAACCTAAGGGATGAAATCTCCTAGGTGGTATTATCCAGTTAGTTAGGGGATGAAATGATTTAGAGTTAGGGTTCTTATTGAGATTTCTGTTTCTGTTGAAATTGAAGTTTTGATAACTCTGTTCTGAGTTCGATGATTTAGGTTGAGATCGTCGATCTGCGTTCGACGACCATCATTGATGCCATCGATCTCGGTTCTCAGAGTAATAGTAGCTGTTATCTGGGTTCCACGATCGTCGATCTCTGGTCGACGATACATAGTGATATCGTCGATCACCATTTGCAGATTGTTTGAACTCAAGCTCTAGGTTCCGAGATCGTCGATCGGCGTTCGACGCATAATGCTGAGATCGTCGATCTTGGTTGGACGATTTTTTTGAGACTTAGTTGTTTGTTTTTCTTTATTTTTCTCAACTTGTTTTAGAACCTTTTTAATCTTTTTAATTTGCTTTGTATTTTTCTTGCCTTTTTCTAAAATAAACTTTATGGGTTGTGAGAGATGATTTTTCTTGATGACTTGTGGTTCACTAGATGATGCACCTTATCCCAACTTACTTTTATTAAGCCTAGCATTGAGTGTGCTGGTTATTTCTTCTAGCTGTTTACTTCTTCCATTTAATGATTCCTCTAGCTGTTTTACCTTACTTAATTCCATTTTCAGAAAAATGATTTGTTCACTATACAAGTCTATTTAATTTTTTAATTTTTTGTTTTCTGATACTAAAGTGTCATAGTTAACTTGCCTATCTCTGAGAAGTTTGATTTCCTTCTCAGACCTAATTAGTTCACTACACATAGATTTAAAGTTTGATTTAAAATCTTAAGAGGTAAAGTCAAAATCTTCCAATACCTGATCACAATCTTAACATTCTTCAGATTCTTCTTTTTCTGAGACATTTCCTGAAGCATTGATGGCAATTAAGCAAATTTCCTTGGCCTTTGCTTCTTCTTCATCTTCAATAGAGATGGAGGAAGATGATTCTTCAGTATCACTCTATTTTTCTGCAACAAATCCTCTCTCCTTCTTTTTGTGTTTATAGGAGGATGGTTTGCTGGAGTGCTTCTTGGAGTCTTTCTCCTTTCTCCTTTCCTTGTGCTTATTTTCTGGACACTCTGGAAGAATGTGTCTAGCTTTTTTGCAACACAAAAAAATGATTTCTTTAGAAGGAGTTTTATCATACCTTGGTTTATCATCACTTCTTGATGATTTTCTTCTAAATTCTTTTCTCCCCATCTTGAAGAATCTCTTTGCAAAGCTGTTCTGCCCAAACCTGATCTAAAGGGGATCTAACTAAGACTAAAGACAGAGACCCTGGCTATACAAGAGGGTCTAAACAACCTAAGAGTGAACCTAGCACAAAACCAAAGAGAGGTTCCAACAAAGCCGACGTAACGCAGGTCTAGCTCCATCCTTACCCGTTGCTCAAGTTGCCATACCATCATCGAATACTGCAGTACTCATGGCCCAACGGCAGATGCAGGTCGGCTTCACCTTTCCTGTTTGACAATAAGCCTTTTAATATCTCGCAGCTCACAAAAGCCACACTGTCCACCAAAGATTGACTTCATAATCCAAAAGGTGAGCTAATGCCAGCGTTCCTCGCGGTCGCTTAGCGGGTTCAGCAAAACTCTCTTTCTACACCCAAACTCAACCCAAACATAACATGCAACACAAGAAACACGAGGGTATTTTCCTGGACTTCCACTCCAGTACTTCCTTTTACTACCCTTTACAGGCAGAACCCATTGACTCCACAACATACATGTTTATACGCGGAGTCTTCTCCGGTGTGCAAAATGAAACATCACTAATCCAGACCAACCTGTCCAGATGGGCTTCACACAGCATGCCTATTCCATACTACATATTTTCGGAACTATATGCAAGACTTGTTGGTGATTTTAAGAATCAACCCAAGGGAAATCACTCCATAATCCACCTTTTGGTGGGGAAATCCATGCATATGCCAAAATAAGGACTTCACATGTCAAAGGAAGAAAGATCATTACCCTTGATGATCTCTTTGGAGCCATGAAAAACTATCCAGATGAAGAGCATCGCAATGGCCTTGCCTCCACAAATCTGGACTCGGCTCACAATTCGGGGCTTTGAAGCTCCACCGGTAGCTGGATTCCTTCTCCTCCTTCTTTCTTGTTGTCCCCACTCTCTAACACTTTAGAAAGAGAAAGGATTGATAGAAATGAGAGTTTATCCTTCAAATTTTAGCCTTAACACAGTAGGGATAGCTCTGGATCGTCAGATCCTAATTGAAGGAAATGAACGGCCACAAATCGCCCTGAAACTCAATTTCCTGGGCCGAAGACGGTTTGTGACACGCCCATGTCACAGGCCGTTTTCTTTAAGCGGCAAAGAAACTGACTCAGCCAGAACAGGATACGGCCCTGTGGCACGCCCATATCACAGGACGTGTGCTGGACACGGCTTTGGACACGCCCGTGTCGAGCCCGTGTTCAACAGGCCTCACAAACCTGCCAAAAACCAGAGAAGCACATAGCCATTGACACGCTCGTGTTATAGGCCGTGTAACCAACTCGACTTGCCTCTCGAGGAGCATCGAGTGCATTTCATTGATTATATTTCATCGACCTCAGCACGATACGGCCCTGGACACGCCCGTGTCATAGGCCGTGTGCCACACTCGACACCGCCCAACGCCACACTCGAGTACACAACAGGACATGACCTTTGACATGCCCGTGTCACAGGCCGTGTTCCTCACTCGAGACCCACTTGAGACCCACTCGATACCGTCCTACTATAACTCCCGAAAATCACAAATTTCCAAAGTTTGAAATTCAGGCTTATACACAGTCAGGGACATGGGCGTGTCCCAGGGCGGGTCCTGCTCGGGCTTCTTGAGAAGACATTGAGTGTGGTTTGGTCTTGAGATGGCATTGAGTGAGGCACATGTCCTGGGTCATGGGTGTGTCCCAAGTCGTGTCCTTCTCAGTGTGCACTCAACGCCATGCTCTCGACACTCAATGCCATGAACTCGACAATCGTTGAGTGAAGCACATGCCTAACCATACGGGAGTGTTAGAGGGCATGTCCCTCTCGGGTTGTGGCCAAGGTTATGCGGCCTGTCGAACACGGGCTAGACACGGGCGTGTCTGAAGCTGTATCAGGACACACGGCCTGTGACACGGGCGTGTCACAGGGCCATGTCCTTTTCTAGATGAGTCGGTTCGTGTACCACTTACAGTACATGGCCTGTAAAACGGGCGTGTCACAGGCCGTGTCAGCCGTAAAATTAGACTTTTCAGCCAATTTGTGGTTGTTCGTTTCCCTCATCCTTAATCCAATGGCCCCAGGTATTCCCAGCTAGGTTTATCTCCAGGATTGAGTGAAGATATCATTCTTCACTTAGCCATTATCTCTCTCAAGAGCTTAGTGAAAGAGGAGAGCTAGGAGGAGGAAGAGGAGAAGATCCGGCCACCGCGGGAGCATTAGAGTTCTGTTTAGATATCTGAGGCCAGATCTATGGAGGCAAGATCGCTACGGTCCTTTCCACTGGCTAAGATTTCTATGGCTCCCAAGAGATCGTCAAGGGTAATGATCTTCCTTCTTGGACATGTGAAGTCCTTCTTTATGCATGAGCATGGGATCCTCCACCAAAAGGTGGAAGACTAAGTGATCCCCATTGGTTTATAGTTGTTATCCCCAAGTGAGTCTGCATTTATACCCGAAAATATGTAGTACGGGATAGGCATGTTGTGTGAAGCCCATCTGAACAGGTTGTTCTTGATTGGTGATGTTTCATATTGCGCAGCGTAAAATACTCCGCGTATATACATGTGGTTTGTAGAGTCAAAGGGTTATGCCTGTGAAGGGGAGTAATAGGAAGTACTGGAATGAGGAGTTCCAGGAAATACCCTTGTATTTCTTGGGCTGCGGCCAGTCCTTTGTGGGCAGTGTGGCCATTGTGAGGCCAGTCCTTGGCAGACAACGTGGCCATTGTGAATCCAATCCTTGGTGGACGTTATGGCTATTGTTAGCTAAATGCTCTTAATAAGGCTTCGTGCCGAACAGGAAAGGTGAAACCGACCCGCGCCTTTGGTTAGAGCTGCGAGTACGCCGTACTCGGTGATGGCAGGGCGACTTGAGAAACGGGGGGTGGCTGATCCATACCTGCGTTATGTCTACTATAAAAGAGAGCGTCAAGGCATTGAGCTTTTGTTAGTGGCATAATGATAGTCTTAGGCCTGCACGCTAGTAAGAATAAATGCTCAATACCGTGTAAATGGTGGTGTTGACCCTGGTTCGTCGGTGCACCAAAAATGTGCCATGAGTGCATGAATCGTCGGGCCGTGTGGCTGACGGTTGTGATGGATTGCTTGTGTGTGAAAACACAATATATATGATATCTGTCTATGCATTGCTATGTATGTAGGGAAGGAATGCCACTGCCCCGTGAAAGGGGTAGGATTGTTATAAATTGGTCAGCTAAATGCTGACTGTTGCCTTGTTTACCACCTTCTGGGTGGGCTATCCCTGTGCAGGTGCTGGTGAGCCGAGTGGGAAGTGAAAAGGCTGAAGTCCCTGCGGATGCTGCTGCTGCTGCTAGCCCTTGAAGGCTACTTTCTCTAGTATTTTATTCATGTGTGGCCGGCCAGCGCGCCAATGTTTGTAATCCATGCTTTGAAAAGATGAACTGTAAGGCCTTAAGGCCAGTTTGTGTGTATTTGATGTACACTCTTTCATGAGTTTATATATAAATGTGGTTTATATATGTATAGTGGACATTCCTGGTATGAGTTCATAGTTGTTGTTAAAATCTTATCCTAGCATGCTCTGAGTTAGGATGCGATGGTGTAGTGGTATTAACCTGTGACCTCGCTATCTGTTTGTGGCATATTGTCTGGGGCCTCGGCCAGACCTTCTATTATATGTTGTTTAATGGGTGGAGTCATTACACATGTGCCTCACTCGAGTGCATAAAGTAGGACACAGCCTTGGACACCCCCGTGTCCCAGGCCGTGTTTCTCAGCCCACACAGACCACTCAAAATCTTGAGATTTGGGGTGTTATACTAGGCCCTACACTCAGGCTGGTAGGGCAGCCCTACCTCAGATCCACACTTGGATCCTGGCTTAGTACCCTAGCAGGGCACCTACCTCAGTGACTAATAGTCACTTACAACTCAGGCATAAAGTGCCCTACAGCTCAGATTCAGACAAGCTGAATCCTACAGGAAATAAATCAAGATGTTGAAATAAATTAAAACCTTGACTCTGAGATAAATCTTAGAGTCTACCTTGTTGGAGAAGTAATTAGTCTTCTTCTACAGCTAGCTCATTCTCTGTTGTACTGATGAACATATATCTGTTGTTGAAGGTTGATGGCTCTTCGCACAGCTATCTCTCCTTGCTGATTGGATGAATCAACTACCTTGTTATACATAGAACAAACTTGCTGAACTAGAAGAAGCTTCAGCTATCTTTCTCTGCCTTTCTGGCTAGCTCTACTGGACTTGGCTTTCAAGCTCATCGGAGAAGATGAAGTCCAGTCGCCTCTCTTTTTATTTCTGTGTTTGATCACCCTAACCCCTTTTCTTACTTTCCTTTTATATCTGTTGATTTGAATCAATGACACAATTGAATGTGGGCCCCACCAAGGATGATCAGTGCCACCTCCCTCAGAATAGGACAAATAGTAGCTTTCGGCGCTACTATAACTTTCCCGCAACGGCATGAAATTCCTTGTCTGCGCTCGACGAATATAGAGCTGGGTTCGATGAATTTTTAAATAAGTTCGACGAATTTTGAACTGAGCTCGACTAATTCAGAATATTCAGACTTTATCTTGAGCTCAATGAAAGGTGAGCTGGGTTCGATGAATTCTTAAATCTGTTCGACAAATTCTGAACTGAGCTCGACGAACTCATAATCTTCAAACTTTAACTTGAGCTAGACGAAAGGTGAGCTGGGTTCGACGAATTCTGAAATCAGTTGGACGATTTCTAAACTGAGCTCGACGAACTCTGAATCTTCAAACTTTAACTTGAGCTCGACGAACTCAGAATTCAGCTCGATGAATTCTGAACTGAGCACTTCTTTAGAAGCATTGAGTGAGCCTGCCTCACTCAACGCTTCTAGACTTAGAGAAATTATTCTGGCTCTGTCTCAGCAGTTCCTTCTCAACTGTCTAACTAGTTTCTTCTTCTCAGCTGTGGCTATCTTCTGTCTCAGCAGTTTCTTTTCAACTATCTCAACGGTTTCTTCTTCACAGCTGAGACAATCTCCTATCTTAACGGTTTTGCTGGGACCACCATTTCTCTCAACATTTTATGTTGACTTTCTCAGCTGTCTCAGCAGTTATGCTGAGGCATTCTTCTCAGCTATCTCAGCAGTCTCAACGCTTTTGCCTTAGAAATTCTTCTCAGCCGTCTCAACTGTCTCTAGCGTTGAGAGCATTGAGTGTGCCTTCATCACTCAACGCATTTTGCCTTGGTCAAATTTCCTGACTCCCAGCTTACCCTTTTTGTTCACCTGTCCAATCAAGGTCAACCTGCATGCAAGAACTTAAGTACACATCAAATACATCTATGTGTATATGCCTTTGACCAGTTTAACTTCTTACAAATCTGGAACATTGGGGTCAATGGACCCAATAATCTCCCCCTATTTGAAGAAGTCAAAACTTTGCTTGATCAATAAAAGATGCCATTGACATACACAACATATTTAGCATAAAGACTAAAACTTGTGTAATATCATTAGAGTTTGGAAATGTTACCACATTTCTCCAACATGTGGTGAATTTTACTTACTCCCCTTATTATGCTGCTCTACTGGGTGAGCCATCCTTACTACTCTTATGCTGAAGCACCTTCAGCACCACTTAACTTTGAGCTTCCTGCATCTTGGGTCCATAACTCCTCTCCCCCTTTTTGACTTCTGTAATAGGGATAACTTTATGGAGTTTTTCTCCCCCTATTTGTCATGGATTTATATCCCCAATTTGACTTAATTCCATTGTAGCTATTGGGCTTGCTCCCCCTCAATAGTTGCACACTAGCTTCAATAACTTAAGGAGGGACTTGCACTACCTGCAAAAAAGACATTACTTTATATGGTAGAGGAGAGAATTGAAGCTACACAAGATTCAATATACCCAATTAAAATTTGAAGGCGTTGAACTTGGCTTCATTTAGTGGCTTAGTGAAGATATCAACCACTTGCTTGTCTGTGGAGACAAACTCAAGTCTGATGTCTTCCCTTTCCACATGTTCTCTAATGAAATGATACCTAAATTCTATATTATTAGTCCTGCTGTGAGAGACAGGATTCCTAGCTATAGAAATTGTATCCAAAGATCCTAAAATAGGATATGTTTGGTTTTTTGCCCTTCAAGATCTCAAAGGGAGTCTTCTTAAGTTCTTTGGTGATAGAAGCCCAATTGAGAACATGACATGCAGTGTTAACTGCTTCAACCAAGAAATATTCAGGAAGAGAAGTGTCACTCATTAATGTTCTCCCACCTTCTATGAGAGTCCTATTTTTCTTCTCAGCAAACCCATTTTGCTGGGGTGTTTTTGGAGAGGAGAACTCTAGATGAATTCCTAGCTCTTCACAGAAAGTAGTCATGACAACAGACTGAAATTTAGTTCCATGGTCACTTCTTATTTTGACCACTGAACTTGCAAGTTCATTCTGAATCTTCCTAACAAAATTCATGAAGTCATCAAGGGTTTCATCCTTTCTTCTAAGGAAGAACACCCAAGCAAACTTGGAATAGTCATCAACAACCACAATGGTGTAGAACTTCCTACCTAGACTCTAAATAGGCATAAAACCAAACAAATCCATATGAAGGAGATATAAGCATCTCACTAAGTCCTTGGTTCCAATGATCTTGAAATAGTTCTTAATTTGCTTACCCTTTTAGCAAGCAGCACAGATACCCTCCTTGGAGCATTTTATTTTGGGACCATTCCTAACTAGCTCATTACTAAAGAGCTGACCAATGGTCTTATAATTCAAATGAAGTAGTTTCTTGTGTTATTGGACACAATATAAGACTGTGTAATTTGCAACTAGGCATATCTGAGAACTACTATCCAAGCAAGAAAATTTTAAACAATAAACATTCCCACTCCTAGTGCCTGTTAAGATGACAGTTTGTTCACTTAACCTATTGATGTGGCACTTATCCTTGTGGAAGGAAATGTCATAACCAAGGTCACATAGTTGGCTTATGCTTATGAGGTTGTGCTGCAATCCCTCCACATAAGCTCATTTTGTGATAATGATTATGCCATTTGAGATTTTACCATAACCTCTGGTTATTCCCTTGTCAGAGCCTCCAAAGATTACCTTAGGTCCATTCTTTACTAGAGTGAACTCCTTCAACAGTTCCTTTGTTCCAGTCATGTGTCTATAACATCCACTATTCAAGTACCATTTTGGGGAAAGGGTACTTGAACTAACATGGAAAACAAAATTTATCTCACCTTAGGACCCCAATTTCTATTGGGTCCTAGGTTCACATTAGCCTTAAAATAAGTTGGCCTTACTGCAATATTCCTGACAGGTTGGCTACCTATGGACACTGAAGGATTTTGCCAATAATCTACATCATAGTGGACAACTTTGCCACATCACCAGCACTCATGGACATTTTATCTCCTTTTCTGTTTAGGAGCAGCATTTAGATGGACTGCTCCCTAAATAGTTGGAAGATGTGCTATTGTGTATCTCTGATTTCTTTCAACATCCATTTGACTGAAGGTAAGTCTTTTTTCATTCTATTTTGGTATTTTTAGAGAGCCACCATCTGCATGCCTCTTTTTAGCTAACATGCATCTGATTGCATCAAAAACTGCCATTCTAGCCTTGCCAGAAGACTCACCTTGAGTCATTACCTTTGCTAGAAGACTTAGATTTCCTGCAATAGCATTATCCTTGAGTTTTGGGGCAAGGGAACCAAAAATAAATGGTCCAGGATGGGCCAGTTGAATTTTCTCATGGGCAGCCTTGAAGGCAGAAAATTGTTTAAGTTTTCTACCTAAATCACCTAGATGGGGGTAAATAGGCGAGTTGTGCATCTTTTTGCGGAATAAAAATTTAGCAAGCTATGCACAAAAAATAACCAAGCAATCACAGATGATACCAAGAATTATAGTGGTTCCCCAACCTTGGGTACGTCCACTTTCCACTCACAGATCTAACGATACACTAGACTCCTCTACTCCACTAATCTCGGATTGAAAACACTCATACTACTCGGAACAATGTTCCTACAACTTGATCCACAAAACGGATCTACACTCGGAAGATAAAAACTTCCTACAACAACTCGGAGAACAAAGTTTCTACACTCGGAGAACAAAGCTTCTACACTCGGATAATAATCTCCTACAAGAATACATTGAAAGAAGAATTACAAACAATAATATCTCTCTGATCTGGAAACTTCTGTCTTGGTCTTCTTTCTTGAACTTTGCAGCTATATCATAAAAATTGAAGAAGACATGACAAGATATCGAATCTGAAATTTCTGGACTCACAAGATCAAGAAGAGGATCTGTCGATTATAGAATATCTTGTCCTGTGAATAAATTGCTCTGAATCTTTTGGATAGAGACGATCAGAGTCAAAGAAGGTGAAGAACAGCGGCCGATCTTCCCGAAATGGAATGAAAAATGCGAATTCAGAAAATACCAATTTCTCTCTATTATTCATCCTTTGGGTTAGTCAAAAATAATTAGACCTTTTATAGGAGTTTAACTAATGGTCATAATCTTAAATGACTTGGACACGTGGACCAATAATTAAAGAAATAATTTTTAGCAATTTTCAGAGAGAAACTAACTTCATTACTCGAGTGAAGAAAGGATTACTCGAGTAATACTTTCGGACTCGAGAAGACAACTTAAAGATTCTCGAGAAGAACAATTTAGGAAACTTCAGGAAAGAATTCGTCATTACTCGAGTAGAATGAGGATTACTCGAGTACTAAATATATTACTCGAGAAATGGAAGTAATCTTCTTGAGTAGAGGACTAGGAGAAAATTCTGAGAAGAAATCTAGCTACTCGAGTACTAGAGCTTGACTACTCGAGAAGTAGATAAACTTCACGAGTACATGTACTTCACTACTCTAGTAAGATAGAAACTTCTCGAGTACCTATCTTCTGTCACTCAAGACAAAGTACTTAGACACTCGAGTAATGGACTTAACTACTCGAGTATAAGACTTGGAAAATTTTGAGATAGGAATTATGTTTAACTCGAGAATGAGAAAGGATCTACTCGAGTAATGGAATTGGATTCTCGAGAACTATGTTCAATCTTCTCGAGAACTATTTTCCTTACTCGAAATCCAGACTTAACTTACTCGAGTACTATCAAAGAATCTACTCGAGTACTTAAGTTCTCCTCAAGTAAAATACTTAGAAAATTTTTATTTCCTGAAAAGTTTTTTTTTCTTCAATGGAATCAGCAACATGTCTTTCTCCAATAAGTATAGTGCTTGAAAATGAAGTGTATCCCAATAGAGAGGCTACACACGAGTCAACACCATGGATCACACAATGAGGGATTACATTGTTTGGTCCTATATTTGGTGACCCACTGTAGACTTACATTGGTCTGCACTTAGCAATAAAGTCCTGAAAACACATAACTCTAACATGACATCAAATACAACTTAATTCATCTTATTTTAAGGGTGATTTCATACAAATCTAGGTTATTATGGATACAATACCCAATAATATCCCTCTATTTGTAGAAGTTAGAACCCTCTACACTAAGGTTAATTATATCAACATAAATTAATAAAAGGACTAGATATCAAAGAGAAAATCAGAGTAACATGCTATGAATCAAGACAAAGAATAGATCATCAAAATTAAATATTTATATATATAGAATTGTCCAAAAATTTCATTTCCACACAATTTCAATCCACAATCTAAATCTTTGTTCATTCCTTGGCTTGATGTTGATGTTGTTGTCTATCTTTCTTCTCTTGCTACCGTATTTGATAGCTGAAAGGTTTTGGATAGTACTTTGGAGGTCTTGGAGGTGCTTTAGGATTATTCCTTCCATACTCTCAATTATAGATTCTTCTTTTAGTCATAGACTTTTCATATAGTTCAAATTTCTTAGAGTTATAGTGAGCATTCCTGCTTTCATTATTATCCATTACTAATTTAAGAGTATCAAGGATTAAGGACTTGGAAGCAGGGCTCCAGATCTCTATAAATTCTTGAGCTTTTCTCTTTTTTTACTTCTGGGTTTGGAATGGACCTGCTAGTAGAAGCTCTGTCACAATACTTTCTTCTTTTGGGAATATGTGCTTTAGGTTGTTCTTGATGTATATCAGTTTCCCAAACCTGAGTAGGCATTTGAAGTGGCTGATGTTATGCAGTGGGATTGAGATGATGAGGAATTATATTTGGGTCTGCCTAAAAGTCAGGGAAAATCTGATTGTGCATCCACACTATCGTATCATAAGTATGGAACATCACAGTATCTATCTGATTCTGTACATCAGAATAAATCTCATTCATCTTAGCTATCCAAAGAGTTTTCATATTTGCATCTGATTTCTCTAAATACTCTTTTACTAGACCTCCCCCTTTCTGAATTCTACAGAGAGGGTTCCGATAACATCAACTTTTAATGTGCCCACCTCTTAACAAATCTTGAGGTTGTGCTCTTAGGCCTTCTTTTATAAATAAATCTAATTTTTTGTCAAAGTTACTGACTGGTCCATCACCTGACCAATAATGGTAATGGTGTGGTCCAGAGCTTTTCCACCTATTTGGAACAGGTGTTTCAGCTCATCAGTATTGTGTTGGATTTCAACAAAACCTCTGTTAATTTCTTTCTCAAGAGCAGTAACCTTTTGTGACAGCTTTTGAAGAATCATCAAAGTACTTTCTCTGTTCTATGAGCATCAGTTCTATCTTAACCATAATGTCATTTGCAGCAGGTGTTGGAGTGACAGCTTGAGGAACTGGAGGAGGAGGAGGAGCATACCAAGGAGCAATCTCTTTAATAACCACTGAACTCTGAGCCATTGTAGTGTGAATTACAATTTCTCCTTCCTCACCAAGGATGTTGAGAAGAGTAAAATCCAAGCTCTTGAGGGGAGCTTCAGCTGGTTCTGGAGATTGTTCTTTCTCATTAGATATCAATATAGTTTCTTCTTGTTCTATGTCAATAGCAGGAGAATGGTGAATAGGGGATTCTGGTTCAGATTGAATAGGAGAAGGTGATGGTGGTGGAGTTTGTTCTTTGGATGGTTTTGGAGATTTTTTTGGTTGGAAGGAAGGAAGAGGCTCTTTAGAAATCAGTTCTTCTATCATCTGATTGATGTCCTCTTTAGTAGAGAGAATGTTCTCTTGCACTTGAGCATCTGATAGTACCTCATCAAGAGTGGCTGGGTGGAGGGCAACAGCAGTAGGGGTAGGAATCCTTTCCTATTGAACTGAAGGAGCAGGCTCCCCCTCAGTAGATGCACCAAATGTGCTAGCATCATGAGGTAGAGAGGGAGATGGAGTCTTGTCCTCAATGACTGGATGGTCATAAGCCTTGGCAGCCTGGGTTGTATTCTGTAGTTTGAGTTCCCATCTCTGAATTGAAGAAATAGATATCTTATTCATATGATGAAGTGTTGTCCCTTTGGAGAAGTCAAAAACTTCTGGATTCAACTCATGCAGGATAAGAGAAATAATCCTAACATAGTTGGGAGCCTTGATGCTTTCCCTTATTTTGTCGAGAATCATCATACCAAACTGAAACTTCTTCCTGTAGATAATGGTTGTCATCATATAAAAGAAATTGGCAGAGATGTAGCTTATTGAAGTTGTATTGTATAGAAGACTTTGCCCAGAATATCAACCAGAAGTTTGCCCTCTACATTGAGGTCTAGTCAACGAATGTTGTTTATAACAACAGAAATTCCACAAAAACTGTAGGCTCTGTCATAATCCTCGGCAGATACGTCATCTTCTTCTTCAATCACTGGAAGTCGGAGAAGCTTAGAAACAATTGTCTTGGAAAGCTTAATCTTGATTCCTCTAACTCTTGACTTAAGAATTTTACCATTTCTTCTCACTTTTGCATTTTGAAAGAACTCTTCTACCTCAGGAAAGAGAATTTTGTAGGGTTGCCGTAGAATGAAAGTTAATCCGGCGGTGTCCAGGATATGAAGAAGGTTTTGGAAATCTTCGAAAATTTCTACAATCCCCGTAACAAGAAGCTCACTACCAATCCTAGTCTTTTAAGTCAGTGCCATTTGTCCAAAGAAAATCGATAAATCGACTGAGGGAATGACGACGGCGGCGTGCTCTACGATGGTGGCGGAAGACAAACTGACTCTTTTCTCTTGTCAAGAAGGGTATTTTGAAATCATGTGGAACAGAAATTCCGGAGTTTCTATTTATACAACCCTAATTATTGATGATTAAGGAGGTAAATAACATAACATACCTTAGAAAATGGCGGTATAAACTTCTGGCTGCGAATATAGAGATTTGAACTGAAGTCGAGAAAATTTCGTCTTATTTCTCGAGTGGACTAGCATTACTCGAGTGAGAGAATGATAGTACTCGAGTGATATCTTGGCACTTCTCGAAAAGAGTCTCATTACTCGAGTGGTATGAGTCGAGTGATTTACATAGTTCTCAAGTAATCCAAGGAAGTACTCGAGTTGTTACATTCTTACTCAAGGAATAAGGTCTGGACATGAGAATTTTTTACTTTTTGATTTGTTCCTTGATCTCTGAGCTATGTTATGAGTCCTCCTTCTCTATTCTTCTTTGTTGAGCATTCCAAGTTCTGTTTTGAAGAACTAGAACTTGGTCTCGTCCAACGCCTTTGTGAATATATTTGCAATATGCCTGTCAGTTGGGACATATGGTAGATTTATGTCCCTATGCTCCACATGTTCCCGGATGAAGTGGTATCGCAACTCTATGTGCCTTGTCTGACTGTGAGAGACTAGGTTATTGGCTATTGCAATCGCACTAGAGGAGTCGCAAAATAAAGGAATGTCTTTGACTTTCATATTGTAATCTTCAATTTGGTTCTTTAACCATAGCAATTGTGCACAGCAACTGCCGACAGAAATGTATTCTAACTCGGTCGTTGAAATTGCGACACAATTCTGCTTTTTGCTGCTCCAAGAAATGAGTCTTCTTCCAAGGAATTTGCAAGTCCCAAAAGTTCTCTTTCTATCATCCTTACTTCCTGCAAAATATGTAACTGAGAAACAAATTAGTTCATTGTCATTACTTCTTGGGTACCATACGCTAAGATTCGATGTACCTTTAAGGTATTTCAAAATCTTCTTTGCAGTAGCATAGTGAGATTCCTTACAGTTCACTTTGAATCTAGCACATACACTTGTCGAGAATATTATGTCTAGTCTACTGGCAGTAAGGTAGAGCAAGGATCCAATTATGCTTCTATACTTGGTTTCATCAAAAGGTTTCCCTTTCTCATCCTTATCTAGAGACACAGCTGAACCCATTAGAGTCCTCATAGAGGTTGCGTTCTCCATTCCGAATTTCTTAATTATCTCCTTGGTGAACTTTATCTACGAGATGAATATTTCATCTTCAGATTGTTTCACTTGAAGCCCTAAGAAATACTTCAGCTCTCTGGCACACGGGACTTGTGTCGACACACACTCAACGTCATCTATCAACAACAGCTATACTAAGTCTGAAAGGCTTGTGTTGACACACAGTACTTGTGTCGACACACACTCAACGACGTCTTGACATACACTCAATGCCATCTATCAGCATCAGCTATGTCGAGACCAGGAGTAGTTGTGTCAACACACAGGACTTGTGTCGACATATACAACAGAAGCTGTGTCGAGAAGATAAAGAATGACTGTGTCAACACATTGGAAGGTGTGTCGACATCATCAAGAATTGTGTCGACACTTGGTCTATTTGTGTCAACACATATGAAGTAGTTTGTTTACATTTTCCTGCTGAGAAAGAATTTCAATGAAGGGTTAGTTGTCACGACTAAAGACTTGACAACTATCATAAGTAACAAGACTGACACATTTGTCAGTACTATCAAAAGGCCGTTATAAACCAGATCAGCCGGTAATCGTGAATGAACTCTATATAAAAGGCTGATCCATAACAACCAAGATATCGAACAGAATATAGAACTAACAACAAGTAAGGGAGAGCAAGAGGCTAACCCAGAAGAAGGAAGATCCTGAACAAGTCTACAAGAGAGATTTAGATATGATTCTGAATTTAAGAAGGAAGCTGATTAAAGATAAACTTCAACACCAAGTAAAGATCAACCTTATTTTGTTCAAATTCAAGAAGCTTTGAAGAAGCTAAGTCAGGTTGGATTTTAAGTTCTTAGTCATTCAAGAACAGTTCAAGAAGCTCTCACCAATTTAGGTTTCAATATGGGTGAAATTTCTATTTCATTAAATAAACTTTTTCTTATAAGATCTTATATAGATCTAAGTTGTAAGTCTGTATTTATAAAGGCTGAGGTAGGGCTGAGTGCCTGAGGTGTAGAACTTGTTAAAGTCTAAGTTGTAGGCCTGGAGATAAAGGTTGAGGTAGGGCTGTTGCCTGAGGTAGGGTTCTTGAGAAGAATCTTAGATAGGACTTGAAGAAGTCTGAGATGTAGGAACCTATCAGTTTCTGAGTTGTAAGATCTATGGATCTGAGATAGTGGAATGAAGTTTGGCTGAATCCAGTTCACTACTTGATAAACGAAGGGGGAAATTTGATGTACCCACAAATTGGGGAACCACTATAAATCTTGTTGTGTTGTGTTTATTTTTCTGTGAACTGTGATTTTTTATGCTGTGTTAGATCTTGTTAATTGCCTAAATAGTTAAAAAGATTAGAACCTATTCACCCCCTCCTCTAGGTGTCTAGGCTCTTGAAATCAAGACTTTCAGATGGGTCCATCCCCTGTAACGAGAATTGGGCTTTACATAATTAGGCCTTGCAAAGTGACCGTAGGATGAGTCAAGATCAAACTCATTGGTTGGAAAGATAACCTTTTTGAATGACGTCTGATATTGAGGAGCTTTCCCCTTTTCTTTGGCCAGAGATTTCTTGGCCGCCTTATTCTTTCTTTGAGCCTTATTTCTCCTAGAGGATTTACTAGGAGCACCAACATGGCCTATTCCAACACCTTTGGCCTCAGCTGAGAATTCAGCAACCAACGGAAGGATAGTCTTGGGCTTGGAGAAACTTTCAACAAGTTTCTTTTCCGCTTCATATTGTTCTTCCAATTCTTTGATGATATTCTCCTTCAGATCTAGGTGCTCGAGAGCCTTATTATACTCTTCAACAACAGTATTTAAGTCTTCTCTGAGTGAGTCCATCTTGACGACTTCCTCTCTTAGAGTTCTCTCTTCAGCCTTGAGAGATTTAATCTCTTTGGCCTGAGTTTTCCACAACTTTTTGACATTTGTCGTAAGCCTTGATTAACTCATTATATTGGGCCATGAGTTTAGACTCATCGTCAAAATAGGTGTCCTTATGATCATGATCAGAAACATCTGATTCAGAAAGAGGAGTATGAGAGTTTACCTTCCCAGTGAACTGGGGTTCTTCTTCTTCATTAATTTTTGTCATTAGACCAAAGTAGGCTTCCTCTTCTTCACTTGACTCAAATGAGTTAGAGTCGCTGAGAGTCTTTCCCTTTTTGGCTACTAGGCTTCTTTCAGTTCTCTTCTTATGGCAAGAAGATTTCTTCTCCTCTCTTTTTCCACCCTCCTTCTTGTGAGGGAAATCAACCATAACGTGACCTGGCTTATTGCAACAATAACAAACGATGTCAGCAGAAATATGTTTGTTTTGTTTTGTATGATACCTGTCTTGGCTACTTGAGCCTTTCTTGTGTCAATCACCATCATGACGTGATCTTCTGTATGAGGGATCTTTTCCTCTCCATTGTTTCTTCTTGTCCAAGAATTTCTTGAACTTTCTTGAAAGAAGACTAAACTCTCCTTCAGATAACTCTGAGCCTGAGCTACTTGGATCTGAAGTTTCTTCTTCACTATCTTCCTGTGTAGGAGTAGGTGATGTAGCTTTGGCTTTCCTTGAGCTGTCTGCCTTCAGTGCGATAGACTTCTCCTTGGATGAGAAACGGCTCTTCTCTTCTTCAGCTTTTCTTGAATTAATTTGCAGCTCATATGACATTAGCTTTCTGAAGAGATTCTGAGGGTCAGTCTCTGCCAGCTTTCCAAACTCCCGAATAGCACAGACTTTGTTGTCCCACTCCTTAGTCAGGGACCTTAGAAATTTATCATTCAGCTCTCCATTAGTGAAGACCCGACCATGTACTCTTAGTTCGTTAACAATCTTGAAGAAACTTTCAAATGTATCTGCAATTGAATCTTTGGGTCCTTGTCGGAAAGCTTCATATTTCTGGTTTAGAAGGGATCTCCTATCATCCCTAACTTCTTCAGTGCCTTCCATCAAGGTGATGAGAGACTGCCATATTTACTTAGCAGATTGGCAGTGAATCAAGTTTTGCAGTATAGAATCATCGACTACACTTGCGATGATATTTTTGGCCTTCTTGTCTAAAGAGACAAGTGCAATCTCATCCTTGTCAAGATCCATCAACTTCTTGTAACTTTCTTGGTAGATCTATAGTGGAGACGGTCATTGGAACATATGGACCTTCTTCAACAATCATGAAGATCCTTTGATCCACAGCTTTCATGAAAAATTTAATCCTTTCTTTCCACATGGGAAAGTTGGTCTTTGTACACAAAGGAAGCTTAACAAAATCCTTGGCTTTGTCCATGCTTCGATAACTCAATTGACAACTTGGGGCAGATTTGATCAAGGTGTTAACATTTTAATGATCAACCTCTCTCTGATACCAATTGAAAAATGTTTAAGTTGTTTACCTAAATCATGTAGAGGGGGTGAATAGGTGAGTTGTGTGTCTTTTTGCGGAATAAAAATTTAGCAAGCTATGCACAGGAAAATAACCAAGAAATCACAGACGACACCAAGAATTATAGTGGTTCCCCAACCTTGGGTATGTCCACTTTCTACTCACCGATCTAGCAATACACTAGACTCGGCTACTCCACTAATCTGAGATTGAAAATAATATTACTACTCGGAATAATGTTCCTACAACTCGATCCACAAAATTGATCTACACTCGGAAGATAAAAACTTCCTACAATAACTTGGAGAATGAAGCTCCTACACTCAGACAATAATCTACTATAAGATAAATTGAAATAAGAATTACCAACAGTAATATTGCTCAGATCTGGAAACTTTTGTCTAGGTCTTCTTCCTTGAACTTTGCGGCTATATCAGAGAAATTGAAGAAGACACGGCAGGATCTCTGATCTAAAATTTCTGGACTCACAAGATCAAGAATAGGATCTGTCGATTGTAGAATATGTTATCCTGTGAATCAACTGCTCTGAATCTTTTGGATCGAGACGATCGAAGTCGAAGAAGATGAAGAACAGCGGCCGATCTTCCTGAAATGGAATGAAAAATGTGGATTCAAAAAATATTGATTTCTCTCTGTTATTCTTCCTTAGGGTTAGTCAAAAATGATTAGACCTTTTATAGGAGTTTAACTAACTGTCATAATCTTAAATGACTTGGACACATGGACCAATAATTAAGGAAATCATTTTGAAAAACGTGTACGGATACTTAGCGATTTTCAGAGAGAAACTAACTGCATTACTCGAGTGAAGAAAGGATTACTCGAGTACTACTTCAGGTTCTCGAGAAGACAACTTCAGGTTCTCGAGAAGACAACTTAAAGCTTCTCGAGAAGAAGCACTTAAGGAAACTTCAGGAAAGAATTCGTCATTACTCGAGTAGAATGAGGATTACTCGAGTACTAAATATTTTACTCAAGAAATGGAAGTAATCTTCTCGAGTAGAGGACTAGGAGAAAATTCTGAGAAGAAATTTGTCTACTCGAGTACTAGAGCTTGACTTCTCGAGAAGTAGATAGACTTCTCGAGTACAGGTACTTCACTACTCTAATAAGACAAACACTTCTCGAGTATATATCTTCTGTCACTCGAGACAAAGTAATTAGACACTCGAGGAATGGACTTAACTACTCGAGTATAAGACTTGGAAAATTTTGAGATAGGAATTATGTTTAACTCAAGAATGAGAAAGGATCTACTCGAGTAATGGAACTGGCTTCTCGAGAACTATGTTCAATCTTCTCGAGAACTATTTCCCTTACTCGAAATCAAGACTTACTCGAGTACTATCAAAGAATCTACTCGAGTACTTAAGTTCTTATCAAGTAAAATACTTAGAAAAATTTTATTTCCTGAAAAGTTTTTTTTCTTCAATGGAATCAGCAACATGCCTTTCTCCAATAATATAGTGCTTGAAAATAAATTGTATCCCAATAGAGAGGTTCTACATGAGTCAACACCATGGATCACACAATGAGGGAATATATTGTATGGTCCTATGTTTGGTGACCCATTGTAGGCTGACATTGGTCTACACTTGGCAATTAAGTCTTGTAAACACATAACTCAAACAAGACATCAAATACAACTTAATTCATCTTAGTTTAAGGGTGACTTCATACAAATCTAGGTTATTGTGGATACAATACCTAACAAAGGATCTTACATGGCTATATCTTCCACCTTAGCTATGGGCACATTTGTCCATACCAGTGGATCTGGCATTCTCCTAGTGACCATAACATCTTTCATGGTCATACCTATTAGAAGGAAACAGGACTTTCTGAAAAGAATCTGGAGGCAATGAGGCTAGAGGCACAACTATTGCCTCCCCCTTTCCCTTTCCTTTTGGATTGGGAAGTCTAGCAGGTCCCTTAAATCCTAACCCTTTCTTAACCACTTGTGTAAGGAGGGTAACAATTAATGGAAGAATAGTGCTTAGCTTAGAAAACTTGGCCACCAGCAATTTCTCATTTAGGCGATCATCTTTAAGTTTCTGGATAAGTTTCTCATTTGTGACTCTTACACAAACTGCATATTAATGGTCACCTTGAGCTTCGCTGATTGTGCAGTCATATCATTGAAGGCCTTTTCTTGGCTCTCACACTTACTCCTAAGACTGAGAAGCTCTTTTGCTTGTATCTTGGAAAGGAGCTTGCACTTCTTGAATGCTTCAAGAAGTTCTCCATACTTGTCAATTATAGAATTTGCATCATCCTCGGAATCTGAATCCCCTTCATCTCTTGATGATTGAGTTTCAGAATCTGAGCTAGCCTCATGACTTAAAATAGAAGGTAGAGATTTAGAATTTACATAAGCCTGTCCAGACTCATCCTGACTGCTCTCTTCATCTGTCATTTCCATTAATCCATGGCATTGAACATCTTTTTCTTCATCTTCATCCACCTCCTAGTCACTTTCTGAGTGTGATAGGGGGGCCCTAATCCCTATCCTAGCAGCGGGATATTCTTCAGGTTCTTCAGCAACAAACAATAGCCCAATATATGCTTCTTATTCTTCACTGTCTGACCCAGAGGAGTCAGACTAGGTCTTTTCCTTTTTGGCCACAAGGGGCTTCTCTTTCTTCTTCCCCTTGTGGTGCCTCTTCTCTTCTTCATCTTTCCTCTTTAATGGACAGTCAGCAACTATGTGCCCAGGTTTGTTGCAGTAGAAACAAATAACTTTAGAAAATGCCTGTTTGCTATAGTTAGGAGCATACCTATCCTCCATAGAATTTCTGAAATGAGGAAGAGGAAGGCCTGCTGTTCTTCCTATGATCCTTCTTCATGAATTTCTATAACTGCCTGGAGAAGGAAGCAAAGTCCTCATCTGACATATGGCTGCCTGAGGTGCTAGTCTTTGAGCTCACAGAAGCTGACTCAGTAATTCTCTTGGGTAGAGAGTTCTTCCTTCTGCTCCTAATTGGGGTCATCAGCTTTGAAGGCCACAGACTTCTCCTTTGTTTGTGAGTTACTTCTCTTCTCTTCTTCCTTTCTTGTAGCAAGCTTCATCTCATATGACAGTAGCTTTCCAAATAGGGTTGGAGGAGGAGTGTCAACTAACTTAGTCATTTCCCAAATGACAAATCTTTGTGTCCCATTCCTTTGTTAGGGACCTGAGAAATTTTTCATTCAGCTCATAGGTGCTGAAGACCCTTCCATATGTTCTCAGTTCATTCACTATTCTGAAGAATCTTTCAAAGCTCTCAGCAATGCCATCAAATTTTCCTTATCTAAAGGCCTCATACTCCTAGTTGAACATGGATTTTCTATCATCCCTCACCTCCTCTGAACTAGGGTGTCCCACATCTCCTTGGATGTCTTGCAGTGCACCAGATTTTGGAAGGTTGAGTCATCTATTGCACTTGCAATAATATTTTGAGCTCTCTTGTCCATGGAGGCAAGAAGGATCTCATCTTTGTTCATTTCATCATAAGATTGAAGTGCCTGGAAATTGGCATCTAGAACTGAGGTCTTCATTGGGATGAAGGGTCCTTCTTTGATTGTGATGTATATCCTAGGGTCAGCAGCTTCCATGAATAACCTAACCCTTTCCTTCTAGAGGTCAAATCCTTCCTTTCTACAGATTGGAAGCTTCATGGCCCCCAACTCCTTGTAGTTTACACCAGACCCCATTCTTATGTCTTATAACAAACCTTGGAGGTATACTCAGATTGTTAAATCCTTTTTGAGAAACCTCCCTCTTATACCACTTGAAAGCTATTATTTCAAGGTTAGCTATTCACCTAGAGGGGGGGGGGGGATGAATAGGTCTATTAAAATTCTTGAGTCCTTTTGCTATTTTCTTATTAACCTTTTTATTTTCTATTGTTTTCTTCTTAAGGTGATCGATAGCTTGTCCTTAGCACCTGTAATAAAATAGAAAAACAAACACACAGCAAACACATAGTGATTTATAGTGGTTGCCCAATATGTTACATCCACTTTCCCTCCCACCTTTCTAACTTATGTTAGACAAGGCACAAACTCCTCCAAACTGCTCCTCAGAGCATACACCTCAGTCCATCACCCTTAAAATCAGGTTCTATTCAGAACCCTATCTTAGAACAACAGAGGTTCCTACCTCAGAGCCCTGCAGTGCTCCTACAGCTTAGTGGTCTACAAACTACCTACCTCAGCCTTATTTCTAAGGCCTACAGCTCAGATTTCTCAGCCCTACAACTTCAAGCACAAGGCCTTACTGTCAGAGTGTTGCAACACTCCTATAGCTCAGTACCCTTCCAGGTACCTACCTTAGTGCCCTTCCAGGCACCTACAACTCAGCCTCCTCCAAGGCCTACAACTCAGTGACACACTTGTCACCTACAGCTCAGTGACTTAACAGTCACCTACCTCAGGCACTATGCCCTATACTCAGGATGGGAGGATAGCCCTACCTCAGATCCACACTGGGATCCTACTTCAGTAACCTAGCAGGGCACCTACCTCAATGAATAATTAGTCACCTACAACTCAGGCACAAAGTGCCCTACAGCTTAGATTGAGACAAGCTGAATCCTACAGAAAATTAATCAAGATGTTGAAATAAATTAAAACCTTGACTCTTAGATAAATCTCAGAGTCTACCTTATTGGACTGAGCAGATATCTGTCCAGCTCTCTTGCTGTAGAAGGAATTAGTCTTCTTCTACAACTAGCTCCTTCGCTGCTGTACTGATGAACATCTATTTGCTATTGAAGGATGATGGCCCTTCACACAGATATCTCTCCTTGCTGATTGGATGAATCAACTACATTGTTCTACACAAAATAAACTTGCTGAAATGGAAGAAGCTTCAACTATCTTTCTCTGACTTTCTGGCTAGCTCTACTATACTTGGCTTTCAAGCTCGTCGGAGACGATGAAGTCCAACCGTGTCTTTTTTCGGTGTTTGTTCACCCTAATCCCCTTTTCTTCTTTTCCTTTTATATCTATTGACTTGAATTAATGACATAATTTAATGTGGGCCCCACCAAGGATGGTCAACGCTACCTCCCTCAGAATTGGACAAACAGTAGCTTCTGGAGCTACTGTAGCTTTCCCATAATGGCATGAAATGCTTTGCCTGCGCTTGACAAAGGGAGAGCTAGGTTCGACAAATTTTGAAATCAGTTCGATGAATTTTGAACTGAGCTCGACTAATTCAGAATCTTCGGACTTTAACTTGAGCTCGACGAAAGGTGAGCTGGGTTCGATGAATTCTGAAATCTGTTTGACGAATTCTGAACTGAGCTCGACGAACTCATAATCTTAAAACTTTAACTTGAGCTTGACGAAAGGTGAGCTGGGTTCGACGAATTCTGAAATCAGTTCGACGAATTCTGAATTGAGCTTGACGAACTCTGAATCTTCAAACTTTAACTTGAGCTCGACGAAAGGTGAGCTCAGCCCGACGAACTCAGAATTCAGTTCGATGAATTCTGAACCGAGCACTTCTTTAGAAGGGTTGAGTGAGCTTGCATCACTCTACACTTCTGAACTTAGAGAAATTCTGCAGGCTCTGTCTCAATGGTTTCTTCTTCTCAACTGTGAATATCTTCTGTCTCAGCGATTTCTTTTCAACAATCTCAGTGGTTTCTTCTTCATAGCTAAGACAATCTCCTGTCTTAGTGGTTTTGCTGGGACCATAATTTCTCTCAACATTTTTTGTTGAGTTTCTCAGCTGTCTCAGTGATTATGCTGAGGTATTCTTCTCAGATGTGAAAGTGAGTGAAAGATCTACCTTAACTCTAGAGGGGGGGGGGGGTGAATAGAGTATTTTAAAATAATTTACAATTCAAAAACTGTAAAGCAGTGGAAGACTTGATTTATGTATATGTGTAAGGTGCTTGTAAAAAGAAAAACTAAGTAAGCAAGAAATAGGAAATCACACAGCACACAACAAAGTAAAAAGCACAGCAAACCAGATGACATAAGGAGCTATAGTGGTTCCCCTACAACCTGGGTACATCCACTCTTCAAACCCCCTTGGTAGGAATCCACTGCAGGAATAGTTGATCAGGTATCCTGGGCACCAATGAGCTTTTGATAAGGTGCTCAACAACCAAAACTAGATTTTTTGATAAGGTGTCTTGCCACCATTGAGTTTTGATAAGTTCTCAGAAACCAGACACAAAACTTTTGAAGGGAGTTTTGAGAAACCCTTTTATAGGAGAGAAAGGAAAAAGAAAATGAGTTGAGTTGTTCTTCTCTATCAACAATCTGAGAGAAGACAAGTGGAAGATGTTGTCAAAGCACCCCCTTAGATCTGTAAGGGTTCAGGAAGATGAGCTTTGCTTAGGGTGATAGGCCTCTAGTTGCTTCAGATCTCCAGCAATAGATGATTTCAGCAGATGCTGAAATGTGTGTTATCTGGATTCCTTGATAATGAAGCTTTTGAACACTTGAAGCTTGAAGGAGTAGAACAGCAGATGATCTCCTTCACAATGATGTTCCTTGTGCTCGTGAAGAAATCTGACTCAGTAATTCTGTAAGCTTTTGTATACTGAATCTATTCTCAGAAGATGAATTCTTGATGATTTAATTTTTTGTTCTCTCTTCTGTATATCTTTTTCAAATCTATCTGTTCTATATTGAAAATTATACTCTAAGGAGTATATCAAATTCTGACTTTAGATGATCATTACTCAGTCTTAAATGACTTCCATAATTGATAACTGTCGCTAGGGAAAGTCTTAAGTAACATTCCAATTATTCTTCCTTGAAACTTGTTCCAGATTGCTTGAAACGGCTACAGAATCCTTTGTCATAAATGCTGAAAATAAATCTGAATGAATTCCATAACTGTCCTGAATTTGAATTCTGAAAATGTCGACCTCTCAGAAAATCGTCGATCTGAGCTCATCTATCGTCATCCTGAGCTTAGAGATTGGATTTATACTAGAGAAAAAAAACGTTGACCTGAGCTCAGAGATCGTCGACCTAAGCTCAGTGACTTGGAAAACAACTAGACACAGAGCGTCGATCTGAGCTCGAAGATCGTCGAACGGAGTTCGACGCCTCATTGAACTGAGCTCAGAGATCGTCGATCTAAGCTCGACATTTCGTCGACCTGAGCTCGATGAGAATTGTCCTAGTCTTCAGCACTTGAATACTGATCTGTAGAAGTTCTTGAGGGCTGCTTTCAAACCTAAGTACAAACCCTAAGACTCATTCTAATTGACCTATCAGACTATACAGCGAGGTCAAAATAGAATCCTAATCACATAGTGATCCTTACCCAAATTAGTAATAGGGTGTTCCAACAAGATGTCTCAGTAGTCTAAACAATTTTGCCTTAGAAATTCTTCTCATCTGTGTCTGGCTTTGAGAGCGCAGAGTGTGCCTTCATCACTCAACGCTCTTTGCCTTAGTCAAAATTCCTGACTCCCAACTTACCCTTTTTGTTTACCTGTCCAATCAAGGACAACCTGCATGTATGAACTTGAGCACACATCAAATACATCTATGTGTATATGTCATTAACAAGTTTGACTTCTTGCAAATATGGAACATTGGGGGCAAGGGACCCAACAACCTTGTCCACTACAAAATAGCTAGAGACATGTGGGATTCCCTCATTATTTATATGGAATGAACATAATAGGTGAAAGATGACCAGAAATCTCTCCTGAATCAGCAATATGAAGCCTTCAAGCATGGGAAGAAAGATTCTATAGCTTAATGCAATGAGAAGTTCTTCTTGATAGTGAACAGTTTGATCACCTATGGCAGACAGTTCACAAACTATGAACTAAATGACAAGTTTTGTAGATCTCTCAATAGAGAATGGGATATCAAGATCTGTGCCATAAGAGAGGTTGGCAACTTGTCCAACACATTGCATCAGAATCTATTTGGGAAATTTCTATCCCATGAGATGCAGCTGAATTCTAGAAGGATTGAAGAGGATGCTATCATATCTCTCAGTAAAGAGAAGGTTGTGACCTTAAAAGTTAAGGCCATTAGAAAGAGCAGGGAAAATACTCCTTCTCCATCAAGGAGAGTTATAGAGTCTGAAAGTTCTTATCCAAGCTCCTCAGGGAATGAATTATCTGATGGATAACTAACACTATTCTCCAAACAGTTCAAGAAAATGCTGAGCAGAAGGAGACAGTGGAAGAACAAAGTCTCTTTAAGCTCCACCTTAAGAAAGCCCTATTCCAGCAAGGACAAATCCAGAAATGACCCCTTTGGGGAAAGGTATGACTCCAAGCAGAACAAATATGTTAAGACTAATATTGTTTGATACTATTGCAATAGGAGTGGACATATCATTGCTGATTGTCTAATCAAGAGGATGGAGCAAATGAAACATAAAGGCAAAAAGCATCACAATGACAAGAAGGATGAAAAGAGCTTCTTGGCCAAGAAGAAAGTCAGCCTATCAAACAGTGATTCTGAGTCTTCAGAATCAGATGACGAGCAAGCCTACATTTGTCTCATGTCCATTGAAAAAGTGGCAGGTCATCCAGCTGCCCCATCTGGCATAAGGGCCCCACTGTCCTCTGTTGACAATGTTTTTTAAGAGGATGAGAAGTTCAGTCTCATGGCCCTATCTGAAGATAATCAGGACAATTCAATTCCTGATGAGGTACACTCTATCCCTAGCTCTCCCTCTGTCTATGAGTCTGGATCAGACTCCGAAGTATCAACTTCCTCCACTGGGGATGATGGATAAAAATTTGAAGATGATGTCAATTAATTGATTGATTAGTATGGTGCAATTCTAGATGCTTCAAAGAAGAGAAAAAGGCTTGTTAATAGACAAGATAAGGAGATTTCCACTCTTCAGCAAGCTGCTTTCCTGCATCCTGAGTCAGCACCCTGGCTAGCTCAAATGAGGAGTGAAGTTAGCCAACTGAAGACAATCTCAATTATCCAAATTGGGACCATTAGCCAGAAGAACACGATCATCATGGATCTTGAGGAAATGCTTCTCAAGGAGAAGAAGCTTGTGGCTGAATTCTCTAAGCCCAAAACTATTTTTCCACTAATTAACTCCTTCACCTCTCAAAAGGATAAGAGAGGTTTGGGGTTCAAGTGGAACTCTAGAGCTTCCCATTCCAAAGGAAAAGACAAAGCTCTCGTAGTACCTCAGACCACCTTTCAAAAGGCAATCCTCTCTTCCAACAGGTATGACCAGGATAACATGTATGATCACTGGAAGAATGAGAACTCTTCTTGTGAAAATACAAGGGTATCTTATAATGGAAGAAGAAAGGGCATGAGATTGAGTGCACTGAAGGCTCCCCATGAGGATATATAAATGGCCCATTATGGACCATTTGTGTTTGGTGCTACAGCCCCCCACACTCAAGGATTAGGCTGTAACATGTTCCCATATTCCCTCAGCAAAAACTTTGACTAAGGGCAAGTCAATAAGTAAGCCACACCTAGCAGTTTCTGATGCCATCAACTCCATGTTAGCTGCAAAGATGACTTTTTTTGTGTTACTCAGAATAAGCCAAATGCATCAACTGGCAGACTCAATTTCAATTAGATACTTGCTGAAAGAAACATGAAGAAGGCTGCTACTCTCCCCTATGAACAGATAACTAATGATAGCTTTCACACTCCAAAGGCTGTTCAGAAGAGGAGATACAACATTCATGAGTGTTGGTGTTGTGCCAAGGCAGGTCACTTAGCCATAGACTGTTGGTACAACCCAAGTGTGCCAAGGGCAAGGATGAGTCTTCCTGTTAGGGCTACTGCAGGTAGACATGTCCTTTTTCAGGCTAACATGAACTAAGGATCCAATCCCTTTTGGGTTCCTAAGGTAAACTAATTTGTGTTTGTAGGGTAGTCCAAGTACCCATACAATACTAATATGGTACTTGGACAGTGGATGTTCCAGACATATGACTGGAATAAGGAGCCACCTTAAGGATTATACTCTAGTGAGGAATTGACCTAAAGTGATATTTGGAGGTTCAGGCATAGGAGTTACCAAGGGCTATGGTTTTATCACCAATGGCATAGTCTCCATCACTAAGGTAGCTTATGTTGAAGGATTGTAGCATAATCTGATTAGCATTAGATAACTATGTGATATTGGCTATGTCATTATCTTCCACAAGGATGAGTGTTTAATCAAAAGGTCAAGTGACCAAGAGGTCATTTTGACAAGGACTAGGAGTGGAAATATTTATTGTCCAAACTAATTATGTTTAAGTACAGAATCACAAGTATGTCTAGTAGCAAATGAGAAAGTCTCTTATTATGTGTAATGACACAAGAGGCTTCCTCACTTGAACTACAAGACAATTATCAAGCTCTTCAGTGAAGGGCTAGTCAGAAATGGACCCAATATGATATGCACTAAAAAGGGTATTTGCTATGCATGCCAAAAGGGAATTCAGACAAAAGCATCCTTTAAGAGCATTGGGGCCAAGGATTCTGAGAGATGTTTATATCTCTTACATATGGACTTGTTTGGTTCTATGCCAGTTAATAGTTTAGGTAGGAAAGTCTACAAACTTATGATAGTTGATGATTATTCTAGATTTGCTTGGGTTTTCTTTCTAAAGAAAAAGTCTGAAACCCTTAACATCTTTGTGACTTTTGTAAGGCAAGTTCATAATGAAAAGGACAGTTCTGTTGTCAAAATTAGAAGTGGCCATGGTACTGAATTTCAGTTTGAAGGCATAATAAAGTTCTTTGAAGAACAAAGGATTCATCAAGAATTTTCTTCTCCTAAAACACCCCAGCAAAATGAGATTGCTGAGAGAAAAAATAGGTCTCTCATAGAAGGTGGCAGGACACTACTTAGTGATATTTCTCTCCTAGAATACTTCTGGGATGAGGTAGTGAACACTTCTTGTCATGTACTAAATAAAGCTTCTGTCAACAAATATCACAAGAAGACTCCCTATTAGATTATGAAAGACAAAAACAAATCTTTCTTATCTCAGGATCTTTAGAAGCAAGTGCTTTATGCTCAATAATGGGAAGTCATACTTGACTAAGTTTGCTGCCAAATCATATGAAGGAAATTTTGTTGGGTACAACAACCATAGCAAAGCCTATAGAGTCTATAACTTGAAAAATCAAGTTGTGGAACCGTCTATCAATGTTGTGTTTGATGAGTCTTCCATGATTAACAGTGAGCTATTTAGCTCCACTAAATCTGCATGTGTAGAGTTAAAGATGGATAAAATTACCATCAAGGATACTCCTCCTACTGCCCAAGAGAAAGATGATGGTGTGTGTATTTTTGAAGAAGGCCAAAGCATACAGGACATATGTGAAGACCAGCAAGATCCAGAAATTGAAATTCAAGCTACTGAAGGTAGAATGCCAGCAACTGTCAGGCACTTGAGAGATCGTCCCAGAGATCAAATCATATAAGAAGTAAGCCAAGGTGTTACAACAAGGAGCAGAAGCCTCAACATCGCAATGTATTCAAGCTTCCCATCTCAAGTGAACCAAAGAAGTTTGAAGATGCCAAGATAGATCCATTGTGGATAATGGATATGCAATAAGAACTAAACCACTTCAAGAGATATAAAGTCTAAAAGCTGGTTCCCAGACCACATGGACATAACATCATTGGAACCAAGTGGATTTATAGAAATAAAAATGATGAGAATGGTGTTATCATCAAAAATAAAGCCAAGCTGGTGGCCAAGGGATATAGACAAGATAAAAGTATTGACTTTGATCAAACCTTTGTACTGTTTACTAGACTGGAATCTATAAGACTGTTCCTTGCATATGCTGCACATAAAGGATTGGAGGTCTATCAAATGGATGTTAAGTCAGCTTTCCTTAATGGTGACCTAAAAGAAGAGGTCTATGTTGAGCAAACCTTAGGTTTTGTTAACTTTAACTTTCCTGATTATGTATTTAAGCTTAGAAAAGATGTGTACGGGTTGAAGCAAGCCCCCAGGGCAAGGTATGAAACTATGCCTAGCTTTCTCACTGAGAACAAATTCACAAGGGGAAGATAAACAAGACATTATTCGTTAAGGAAGTCAAGTGTAAGATAATTCTAGTCTAAATTTATATAGATGACATAATTTTTTGGGTCTACTAATGTTGACCTCTGAAAGAAGTTTGCAAAACTTATGCAAGGGCAATTTGAGATGAGCAGTATGGGTGAACTCAAGTACTTCTTGTTTGAACCAATGTTTTACATTCCCTATGTTTGAGAATATAGACTCCCAAGTTGTATTTGATCACATCTCGGTATTAATAGAGTGTGCAGGTTGACAGGCACAAGTGAAGAAGAAGACTCATATGGACACTAACGCCGAGCGGTAGCCGCGAATTAATTGGATAGAGGTCTCGGGAAACTATCGCGCCTCTCTAGTCCTACCACCCGCGCTATCGCATGGAATTATCTTGACCAGCCTCTCGGCAAACTACTGTAGGCGATAGTTCTTATCGCGCAGCGCTAGCGTATCGATGAATGTCGATAAGGACTTCTCGCGAAACCAAACTACCGCTGGCGAAAGCTGTTACCACGCTGCGCTAGCCTCTTGACGAATGCTGAGAAGGATTTCTCTAGAAATCAAACTACCGCAGGAGATATCTGTTACCACGCCACGCTAGCCCTCAACGAGCATCGACACGACTGTTAAGAATCATCGTGTCCTATATTACCGCACGGCGGTAGCTGTAACCGCGCGGCGCTAGCAACGATAAAATTGAAAATATTTGTTTTGAATATTTTTCCAAATTTTGAGGACAACTAGCACAACAAGCATGCAAACCTACCTCCGAGCGCTAGTCTTATCGCCGGTGGTGGACTATTTTCACGAAGACATATAAAAGGCAGCCTTGGTTTATGTTCCTTGTACAACTAATAAGGGAGTCCAGACGAAAATAGACCGAAGTTCTTGCACTCTAGGGTTTGGCCGCCTCCTTGTAACCATTCCAATCGTCTTCGTATAAGAAGAAGCTAGTTGTCTCCCTCACATATGCGATCGAAATACTCCGGGGATCCAAGATCTACATCGACTACTAAGAGCCGACCGGTTGCTAGCAATCGAAGATCTCAAGCACCGACCGAAGATTGCTCAACGGAGAAGTCATCAAGAGGGAGAACTTCATCTTTAAATCATTTACATCTTTTATTCTTGTAATCTTTTCTTTTTCTAAATCTTGTGGTAAGGAAAATCTACCGGTAAGGGTCTTCGAAATCTGGGTAGGATTACGCGCTAAATAATTCTAGGGATAGGGACGTCTAGATTGGAGGATCTAGCAGGGGCTCTAAGACCCTTCCTTGTGAGGAGGTGAAGAGTTGGCTCGAAGAACTTTCTTGGAGGGAAAGGGAGAGAACCAACTGGTCCGTGGAGCGGGTCGGTATAGAAAACCCAAGAGTTTTATTTCTCACCACCTTCGATCTCCAGTGTCACGGAGATCACAGTCGTGTAGTTGTTCAAAAAACTATTGTTGATTTAAATCTTACAATGAAATTTATTTTTTCTGTTCTTACCTACAGTAGTTTCCTACAGATATTATTTTGATCTCTTGTGTGTGGTGTACAAGCAAATTCGCACAGGAAACGAGTTCATAAACTTACCGCCACGCGTTAAATACCTAATGCCCCACGGTAGCTTCTAGAACTCGATTTCCTGGGACAAAATATTTTAAATTCCATTTAACACATTAAACCTTATTCACCCCCCCCCCTCTCTAAGGATGCCACGAGATCTAACAATTTGTATCAGAGGAGGTTTTTCCAAATCGGTTTCACCATCGGTAATAATGGCCAACATCGATCTTAAATCGACCAGTGGGGATGAAAAATTGTACACTAAAAATTCGTTTGCACCACCTTTATTCACAGGATCAAACTATAATGAATGGAGAACACTTATGAGAAAATTTCTCATACTGCTAGATGTAGAAGTTTGGAACATGACTTGTGTCAAGCGCCCGAATAACTTAAATAAGCACAAATGCCATTTGAATGCCAAAGCCATGAATAGTCTATTATGTGGGCTTGGTTAAGACATTTTCAAACTTATCTACATCCTTCCCACTGCATATGATATCTGCAAATTTCTTGAGCTAACGTATAGTTCTCCTTCTATAGATCATGAAACAGATCAATTCCTTATGGATCCAAGTGGATAATCAAATGAAGAGTTACTATTGGAGAAGGGCATCTCGAACACATCAAGCCAAGAGGAAGATGGCAAAGGAACCGTGTGTTCAAATCATGCCATGTCCAAAAGCATTGTAAGGAAGTCAAACTCCTCTACTACGTGTAACCTTATCTCTACATTATGTATGCTCGAAAATGTTAAGCTTAGAATTGTGAAACTAAACATTATTAACTCAAAACTACGTTTAGAAATTCACCGGTTAAAAGCAAATGTTAATGCAGGATCTACTATCATCGCGCTTAGTTATCCTGTGTGCTTTTTAGATAACCTTCCTACACCGTGTTTAAATCATAATAGATTAATAGAAAAATATAAGATTCTGGAACAGGAGCTTTGCGTTGCAAAAGAACAAAATGATAAATTGTGTTTAGAAAACTCATCAATGAAAAGGAACTGCGTTGAATACAAAAAATATAAAGATGAAATCGAAGAGATGAATGATACATTCCATGAATGTAAGAGTAAGTATAGAGCTCATATCGAATCTATTGTCTCCACTCTAAAAAAAAAACACAATCACATATAATAAAGCTAGAAATAACCTCAAACTGAAGAACAAAGATCTAACTATAAAAATCAACATGCTTAAGAAAATAATGCTTAAGAACCCGCAAAGCCCATCTTCTAAGCTTCATATAAAACCCAAAAGCATGTTGAATATGAACCACCATCTACAGGCTGAGTTAAACATAGGGAGTAGAAAATCGCACGCTAGTACAAGTGAAACTCATAGAAAGAACTCTCACTTTGGAAAACAAATTACTGCAAACTCAAGAATAAATGAATGTAGATTTTCGGTCAACAACTACTATACTATGAGTCCTAATGTTAAGCGACATAATCTTGACTTAAAGAACATTGTCAATATAGTTAACCTTCTAACGCAATATTATTCAATTAAATATCATCACATAAAGAGTCATAGAATTTTAGAAGGAAATTTGCAACATAAACATAACATTAAACCAAAGTATGAATGGAGGCCAATCATTCAAAATAGGGCACCCATTCCGCTCAAAAGGGACCATTCACAATCATCTCCGCAAGGTGTACCACATTATGTTTGGGTACCCAAAGGAACCGCCACCCATGGTCCCTTTTGGATACCTAAATCTCTTATCCATTAGTATTCATGAATTGTGTGGTGTAGAAACTAATCAAACCAATATTACGCGTTTATCTACATCACGATATGCTCAATGTTTTGCCTATTCTTATTATTTTATTTTTCTATTATTTTTCAGAGTTTGTACTTCACGATATGCTCATTAATTTTCTTTATGTAAATTCGCTTTAGTTTAGTATGTAGTGAATTTTCATTATGTGGGTGTTTGCTGTGAGTTAGCACGATGAGATGACAATGTAAAACTAATAAAAGCATGGTATCAGAAAATCACAATTAGTATTGGGGTAGCACAGAATATATCACATGATAAACAACTATTAACTAAGTCTGGAGCTCACCTATTTATTACCTAACAAACTACAACTAATAAAACATGAACAATACATATAAGATGTTATTACTATAAAGAGCTGGGAGAGATATTGAGCTTTCCCATGATCTTTTTGAGCATCTTTTCATCCCCTTCACCTCCTTCGTTGTATGTTTAATCTCCCGACCTTACTCCCCCACCAGGCTGTAAAAGTCTCGGCTGGTTTCCCTAAGGGACCCCGTAAGGTGTATCAGTGGCTATGGTGGAGGTGCCCGTGCCCGTGAGGAAGAAGTAATCTCACCTACCCTGTAGACCTACAGGAAGCTATCGATGGGATAGGATGACAAGTCGATGGCCGGGTACTTCTCTGTTAGGAAACTCTGGATCACACCACCTAGAGGTAGTGTGTTCACCCGCTGGCAGTCTGGAGATTTTAGGCAAAAATGCAGGGCATCATGGAAAGAATGAGATCTGAAACACTAAAGGACTTCTCAGCCAGGATATAGTATGTCACCAACGATAGTTGGGCCATGACCTTCCTAGTGTCCCCGTACTTGAACACGAGGGAGTGACATAGGATTTCCTAAATTATGCGGGCGTCGAGATTGAGAGTATCCACCGAGGTTAAGAGATCTGAATGCCCCTCCACATCGTGAAGAACCTCGTTCATCTCCCTATAGTCCCTAGTAGTTCTAAAAGACTCCACAATGTCAAGGACTGGAAAGTAAGGGTCTAGACATATTTACTGTCGAGATCTGCATGGGTTTTTTTCACAATCTCCGTGTCAATGCAGGATTGGACACCACCATCTAGGCGTATCTGAGCGGGATCTCAGAGGTTATTGTAAAACTCTCGGGTGAGGGCAGAGGAGAACGGGGCACCAGATGAGATCACTGCAAGTACACCAGATCCCTCCAAGTACTCATAGATATGAGCATATCGATCATCAATATCTATGATCATTGGAATGTTCACAGTTGTATCATCTATGGTAGGGTGGATGGAGACCGGCCCTCAGGACCTCTTGGAAAAGCTATGACATGCAGACTGGGAACTTGACGAAGCCATGTCCTTAAAATAAACCGTGAAACTATTTATAAAAATCTATAAGAAGGGGGTTAACCAAAATATATATATATATAACAAAACAGAAATTGAAAAACTGGCCTATGGTTCCTAGCGCTGGGCGATAAATTGTTATCTCCTGGTGGTAGCGTGACGGACTGTCTTCATCTTGATCGTTTGGATATGTTCCAAAACCCCATTTTTGGCTTAAAACCTCTCTCACACATTGCAGAAATCACAGATCCATGCCTATGAAGAGTATATCGGAGATAGTAGACAAGATCCTAAAAGAAAAACTCATCCAACATGGAAAATCATAGAAAGCTACACGAATGAAATTTCGTCTCCGAATCTTACCAAAAAATGAGAATTTTGGAATGAATCGACTGTTAGAAAATACCAAAGACACAAAATTCGAGCCTACACAAGCCAGATCTATGAAAAATGACGATGATCCGTGGGAAAAATTAGAAAACATATGCACCTTCAGCCCACAAATCGTCGCGGATCGCGCTCAAAAATGCGTTAAGTCAAAAGCATTAGATCTAAATCTAAAAATACAAGAAGTTAGAGAGATAGAGAGAGAGAGAGAGAGAAAGGGAGCACCTTTAGGCAGTGAAGAAGAGCTCCAGGGAAGGAGATTGTCGACAGTAGTGAATGAAAGTGAGCAGGTGTGCAGATCTAGATCTGAACCGAAGCCTATATACTCGAAAGCTACCGCGGAGCGATACCTTTAACAACGGAGATAATGCTTCTTTTCGTACTAGTGCTTATCTGCCCACATAACTTTTTTACGTTGAAAATTTAAACATTAACACGACTCAATCTAGTGTGTCACACATTAGTGGGGGCGTAGGTGTGTTTCCTTTAGAAATGCTAACCTGTAAACCGTGTCTTTTCCTTAATCGGTCAGGGTTCCAGTAGGTCGTTATGTGGCGTTGGGGGAAAGAGTGTTAGGTCAAGCAGGTTCTTCTGTGTGCATATGGGATTAACACCCCACCCTACAACATTTATGCAGCTCCTCATGCCCATCTGTCACTTAGTACGAGTCTAGGGTGTAGACATATAACTTAGGTAATGGATTATTGGGCATACTTAGGATTCACATATTCACTACATGAACATTATTCCACTTATCATGTTTGGTATATTCATGCACAATATTCTAGCATCGATGTTTGTGTGTGCCTATTTTATTTGTGGTATTTTTTATTTGTCCATGTTTCATTGTCTTTGTGTATTTGCTTATGAGTTGTTTACTTGAGTTTCCCTGTCATTTTTTTAAAAAATAAAAACCAAAAACATGCATTTGCTTCCGTTGTAATGTTTTTATATCTGTAATAGTTTTAATGTGATAGTTTTAAAAAAAGGGGTGAAAAAACGGTGAAGTGATTTATAATGCTAGTTGGCTCACATGTTTGTGACTTAGACCATAATGCATACGTACAATGTTTGAGTTAAGAATCTTAATCTATGCAAACATTGTCCTCCGGTCATAGTGGGTTGAATCTATAGGTGCTTAACTATTGAGTGCACCAAGATGGGGTCGTGTTTGTTGACTATGACTCTAGGTATATGTGAGGACTTAGATAGGGGAATTACTTCACATGATACACACATCCCTAGTCGGTGCACTCAAGATAATGAAAACACTGCTATGCTTACATGTTATACATCATGACACTATACTCTAACACGCTAGAACTACGTTGAATAATCAATGTCACGATACACATGTGATTATACTAGGTGTGAAACTCTGGGCCAAATCTCTAGTATAAAATTTGCATGTGTCAAAGTTAAAGTGTATCTATATAGGTGGATAGATTTCGATTGACTTGAGGCTCCGTGAGTAAAAAAAATGATAATCAAAGTGATAGCTCTACGCTAACAAAATAAAAATATGCAAGCTATCAAATCTCTTATCACGGTTCCCCCAAGCAATACTCATTCCTCCTGATAAGTTTTCATGAGCATTGTGAGGATGAGCACCTTGGTTAAAGAGTCCTTTCGATCTTATGCATTTACTCTATATTTAGTTTAGTGCCCCTAGTTTTTGCCTATGTATGACATCGATTGACATTTGAGGTGATTATTCACCCTATTTCTCCTATGTTAGGTTCCTAAACGATCGTGATAACCATGTACAATATGCTATTTTTTCCTTGGTTTTATCTCGCTTACGATGCTATACAAACACATGTCATTGCCTTGCCTAAGACTTCCGCACATAAGAATTGGACTACAACTACACTATCTCTTTTTAGCACAATACGTACTAGCACACGATTTACACTCATGGCATTTTTCAATGTTTGATCAACTTGATTACTTCCTTATTCTTATAACATTGTAAACGTACTCGATGTGTGCTTAGTTTAGTCTGTGTTGTCCAATTCACATTAAATCTGAAAATTGAACTTCTCTGACTGTGTACATTGCTCCATTTTATGACCCCTGTGCTTACAATTCTCTGATATGTATTTTTTTAGTCACCTTTATGCTTGTCATGTCTATCTTTACCTTATGTGTGCACTATCTGATATTTGTGTAACGCTCATCACATTTACTATTTTCATCTGCATGTCTGATTGGCCTTGAACGCCCTTATTTTATATTATAAAAGGGGGAATATAGATTGTTCATGAGTATATGTGCAATAGAATAGATTGTTCATGAGTATAAGGAACGGGTTAGGAGAGGTTACATATAGGGGAGCATGTAAACTATGTGCGCACATAGATAGGGTGAGCAAGTTGAACATATAGATAGGGGGAGCGTGCACGTAGGAGTGCCATTAAGAACCTGTAACCTGATGTTAGATTATAATTCTTATTTTTTATATGCACTTTATCTCATTGTAATTTCTCATGAATGGGATTTGATATTACCAAAAGGGGGAGTTTGTTGGAACCGATGTTTCACGTTCCATGTATTTGAGAATATAAACTCCCAGGTTTTATTTGATCACGTCTTGCGTTGATAGAGTGTGCAGGTTGACAGGTGAAAATGAAGAAGAAGACTCCTATGGACACTAACGTCGAGCGATAGAAGTTACCGTCGGGCGGTAGCCGCGAATTAATTGAGCAGAGCTATCGGTAAACTACCATGCCGCGCTAGTCCTACCGCCCGCACTATCGCAAGGAATTATCTTGACCAGCCTCTCGAGAAACTACCGCATGCGAAAGTTCTTACTGCGCCGTGCTAGCCTCTCGATGAATGTCGAGAAGGAGTTCTTGCGAAACCAAACTACCGCTGGCGATAGATGTTACCGCGCTGCGCTAGCCTCTCTAAGAATGCTGAGAAGGATTTCTCGAGAAATCAAACTACCCCAGGCAATAGCTATTACCGTACCATGCTAGCCCTCAACGAGCATCAACACGACTATTCAGAATCATCGTGTCCTATATTACCGCGCGGCAGTAGCTGTAACCGCGAGGCGATAACAATGATAAAATGACAAATATTCGTTTTGAATATTTTTCCAGATTTTGAGGATAGCTGGCATAACAAGCGCGCGAACCTACCGATGGGCGCTAGTATTACTGCAGACGGTAGCCTATTTTCACGAAGACATATAAAAGGCCTCCTTGGTTTTTGTGCCTTGTACAACCAACAAGGGAGTCCAAATGAAAATAGACCGAAGTTCTTGTACTCTAGGGTTCGGCCACCTCCTTGCAACCGTACCAATTGTCTTTGTCTAAGAAGAAGAGAGTCATCTCCCTCACATACGTGATCGAAAGACTCTAGCAATCTAAGATCTACATAGACTACTAAGAGCCTACTAGTTGCTAGAAAATGAAGATCTCAAGCACCTGTCACGGATCGCTCAGCGGAGAAGTCATCAAGAGGGAGAACTTCATCTTTGAAACATTTACATCTTTTATTCTTGTAATCATTTCTTTTTATAAATCTTATGGTGAGGATAATCGACTGGTAAGGGTCGTCGGAATCCAGGTAAGATTCCATGGTAAATGATTTTGGGGATAAGGACGTCTAGATAAAAGGATCTAGTAGGGGCTCTAAGACCCTTCCTTGTGAGGAGGTGAAGAGCCAGCTCAAAGAGCTTTCTTGAAGGGAAAGGGAGAGAGCCAACCTGTCTGTAGAGCGGGTCGGTATAGAAAACCCAAGACTTTTATTTCTCACTGCCTTCGATCTCCGGCGTCACGGAGATCACAGTTGTGTAGTTTTTCAAAAAACTATTATTGATCTAAATCATACAATGAAATTTATTTTCTGTGATCTTACCTATAGTAGTTTCCTACATATATTATTTTGATCTCTCGTGTGTGGTGTACAAGCAAATTCGCACAGGAAACGAGTTCATAGACTTACCGCCGCACGTTAGCTACTTAACGCCCCGCGATAGCTTCCAGAACTCGATTTCCTAGGATGAAATATTTTAAATTCCATTTAAAGCAAAAAATCTTATTACCCCCCCCCTCTAAGGTTGGCCACGAGATCCAACACTTCTTGGGCCTCCAAGCCAGATAGTCTGAGGATGGTCTATTCATTTCTCAATCTAAGTTTGCCAAGGAGCTAATCAAGAAGTTTGGAATGGAGAGTGCCTCCACAATGAAAACTCATATGGGGTCAAGTGTGTCTATAGACAAGGATGAGAATGGAAAACCTATTGATGAAACCTTGTATAGAGGTATAATTGGCTCCCTCCTCTTTTTAACTGCAAGTAGGCCAGAAATCAGCATACATGTGTTTGTGTTAGATACCAGGCTAGCCCAAAGGAGTCTCATTATTCTGCAGCAAAAAGGATTCTAAGATATCTTGAGGGCACACATGATCTTGGCCTATGGTACCCTAAGAATAATGATTTTGAACTAATTGGATATTCAGATGCAGACATTGCAGGTTGTAGAGAAGATAGGAAAACCACTTTAGGAACCTGCCAATTTCTAGGGGGAAGATTAGTCTCTTTGATCAGCAAGAAGCAAACTAGTGTGGCCATCTCCACAGCTGAATCAAAATATATCTCAGCTGGTATTTATTATGCACAGTTACTTTGGATCTATCATCAGCTCCAAGACTATAATCTCCAGCTAATTAGAACTTCCATGTTTTGTGATTCTTCTAGTGCAACCTCTATTGCTAGGAATCCTGTGTCTCATAGCAGGACTACGCACATAGAGATTAGATATCACTTCATTAGGGAGCATGTAGAAAAAGAAGATATTTGTCTTGATTTTATCCCCACGGACAAATAGGTGGCCGATATTTTCACTAAGCCATTAGATGAAGCCAAATTCAACACCTTCAAAATTGAGTTGGGCATGTTGAACTTAGTAAAAACTTCAGTGTTTCTTCATGCATATGTGTTATAGGTAGAATTGACTCTTATTGGATATCAAGGTAGAAATGGACTAAGTGTCCAAGTTATGAATGTGCTGAGTCTAAGTGTCCAGGTGTCGAGTGCGCTAAGTGAATATCAAGCATTGGGTGTACTGAGTCTAAGTAACCAAGCATCGATTTCACTGAGACTAAGTGTCCAGGTATCGAATGCGCTGAGATAACTTCAGGAATAGAGCGCGTCGAGTCCATTCAACAAATTCTCCCAGGGATTTCTGATTGCAGCTATCTTACAGGATTAATCTCAGCGGTTGATATCCTAGTGATTATCACGACAGGTACGCGCCTCTCAACATTCTCAAATAAAAGGTAAGTATAAATAGAAGTGTGTGTGCTTAGAATAAAATACACTATTCCTAGCCCTTCTAGACTTTCTATCTCCCTGCACCGAAAGCTCGTGCAAAACTCCAGAAATTTAAAGCTCAATGGCACCTAAAGGAATGGATTTCCTGTTCGAAGGTTCTAAATTAGTGAGAAATTGATTCAAGGATGTTCCAGAGAAGGTACAACTCATTTTCCATTTACTGTAGGTCGTTGACCTAGCATACATCCTGTTGGAGCCAAGCTCAATATAGAAGAGAGAAGTGCTTGAACTTTATTCAAATTCCATTGTCAACTCATCCTAAAATAAAATCAAATCATCCATTAGTGGGCATAAGATAAAGATTACTCCCAGAAGATTGAGCAAAGCCCTACATCTACCCAAGTTCAGGTCATCTGATGAAGAATAAGAACTATATTAGGATGATGTGAAATCTTCCCTCAAGTGGTGTGGGATTTCAAAGCACACTAATGGATCAATTTTAAGAAAAGAAATGAATCTCAATGGAAAATTTCTAGCTGATTTGATTGGCAAAGCACTGATTTGCAAAATAGGGTCACAAGATAAGATCTCCAAAAAAATGTTTAAGCTCAAGACAAGGGTAATTCTTACCAAGAGATCTGACTGGGGAAAGGTGTTGTTTGACAGAGTTGTGGAATGTGTTCCAGAGCCTAACCTGAGAAGAATCCTGTACCTGTACTTGCATGTTACTGTTCTAGGGATCCTCAATGTGAGGCTAAGAACTAAGATCCATCACATGAGGAGGATGGACTCAAAAATGTTTGACAGATGGGACATAGTGTTGCTGCCACATCAACAAACAAATGAGAAGAATAAAAAGAAAGTTTTACTCATCACTGAGGAAAGCACAGGAAGCAGCTTTCTTGAGAGAAGAGAGGAAGAGCCACATGATCCTCAGCTGTCTGACTCTTCTAAGGAAATAAGAAGAGATATCAGTGCTTAGGTTTCAATATCCTTTGAACTTTTAGAAAGGATTCAACTTGGTCGTTCTCAGTCAGAAGAGACTCCAGCAGAAATAGTTGAAAGAGTGAATAAAAATATAGTGGAAAATATCTGTACAGACATTGAGGGGGAAACTTCCCAGATGGTTGCACCTGCTATTAGGGAGACAATTCAATCTATTCAAATCTAGTTTGATTTCTTCATTAAAAATCTGTAGAATATGATTGATCAAACTCCAGAAGGACCTGGGGTAATACCCTTCTGTCCTCGAGTTGAGGGGGAGAAAATTTTTGATATAGTGATTGAAGATGCTCCAATCATAGTTAATATAAACTAGCAAACTCCAATGGGGAATGCAGAGATTGAGGGGGAGATTCCAATAGAGCTCCCTACTCAAACAACTTAAAAGGTTATTAACATTTCTGAGGATGGTGAACCTGTAGTTGATGAGCCAAAGATTGATGCTACTGATCATTCTTTTGAATACATGAGAGCTGACTCAGAGATAATGGAATAGACAAGGAAAGAGGATGATGATGTCTGCTACCAAGGGGCATCACATCAGGATGATCAAATGTCATCAAAATTCCTGGCACAATTGAAAGGTTCATTGGATGACCAGAGGAGACAACTTGAACATTTTGTTGATGATTCAATAAAAGAGCTGAGAAAGGATCTATCTATAGAAATCAAGTCCATCAGATTTGAAGTAAATTTACTGAAGGCCAACAAAGTATTATTCTTCATGAGATCTGCCCCGGCTGTTACCCATGCTGAAAGCAAGCTTGAGGTAATCTGGAAAAAGCAGATTGATATCATGAAAAATCAGAACATCACTATTAACAACATGGAAATGATAAATAATTTGAAGAAAATCCTCATGGAAATTCACAAGACCACTCGTGAGAGGAGAATGGATACTTGTACTTAATATCTGGATAACCATATGTTGGAGGTTAAGAATCATATTACTAAGGGAGTCAATTTTCTTGATGAAAGACTCTTTGTAGTAAAGAACTCCCTGACTACAACTGTTAGTGAAGAAGTCATAATGGGGGAGAAGACAATGATCAAAGCCAACAATGAGAATGTTGTTTGGGTCACCAATATAATCAGAGGTTCATTGGTCTTGAACAATATTCATATGATAACAATGTTCCTGCTCCTATTCTAGAAGGGCAGACAGATGGAAATTAGTATGACATACAGTTTGATAATTATCAAGTTGAACAATATGGTGATGATCAGTATGGTGTTCAAGTTGGTGCTCAGTGGGCTAAACCCTCTACTATTGCTGAAATTTCTACCTTCTGCCCTACTGCTGAACAGTTATTGAAAGCTAAAGGCAAGTCAGCTGTAAAAGATGAAGAGGTCAGGTTAAACAAAAGGAGGTATAGAGAACAAATGGAAACTATGCCAGACTTTGAAAAATGGAGTCCTCAATCATGGACTATCATCTTGTCTGCTTGAGATCAAATCAAAGATATGAAAACTAAAAGGGGAAAGTTGTATAGCTCCCTAGAATGGGCTCCATTATAAAGGAATGAAGAGGCTAAGGGGGGAGTTTAGGAGAGACAAGAAGATAGGTGCAGTGCCACCACATGCTCTTGAGCCTAGCAAATACTTCCCAAAGCCTTATAGTTATTTTGAAAGACAAAGGAGAAGAAGAGTGATGCTGATGAAAAGGCTGCAAAGAAACCCATCAAGGTCATAGTGATCAGGGAACCTGAAACTTGAAATGTCTATGTATTCCTGAAAAGGGCTTTAGGAATATGGATTTTTATATAAGCATAATATCTATTTATAATTATCTTTTTAAAAGGAAATCATAGTTTTGATTATGTGAAAATTATTGTTCTTGTCTGTTGTGAATGTTTCTCTTTTATATAAATGTGCATATCATTAACAAGGGTTCTGACTTATTCAAATAGGGGGAGATTATTAGGTCCATTAATCACAATATCCTAGATTTAAAGAATGCCCACAGGTCAATGGTATAAACATGTGTGTATCTGATATATATGTTCAAGTTAATTGTATGCATATTGTATACTGTTATATTGATTAGACAGGTTGTTAGGTTCAATGACAGTTGGACTCAAGACAATTTGTTGGACAAGAAAAAAAAAGGCTAAGTATAGAAGCGTTGAGTGAACTCTCTTCACTCAATGCTAGAAGGGTAAAAGCACTGACAGAACATCATACAGTAAAAGCCTCAGTGTTGCTGACTAGAAATCTGTCTAAGGTCCGAAGCGTGCGTTGAGTGAAGATAGTTCACTCAACGCCTACTTAATAGGATTTCTGATTAAATATATAAGTGTTGAGTGAAGACGGGCCACTCAACGCCTCATCAAGAAGTCAGGCAATGTCCAAAAGCGTTGAATGTAGAAGCTTCACTCAATGATTTCATGCAAGAAAATTCTACAAAGTCCAAATGTAATGAGTGATGAAGTCTCACTCAATGCCTTAACAATTAGACTTTAAATGTCAAATACGTTGAGTGTTGAAGCTTCACTCAACGCCTCAAGATACAGAATTTCTGCATAGTTTTACTGCATTTAGTGACATGGCCTCACTCAACGCCTATGAAGATTGAATGAAAAATCACTAAGTCCTCAAGCACTGGATCATGATGACGTCATCAATAATTCAAATTTTGCGGGAATTGCGCGCTAGATGTCAAAAGTCACTGTATGACTTTAGTACATCAAGTAATGCAAATGATATGTTGATGTTACCTATTCCGACTAGTTTATAGTGCATATAGAGCCGTTGGATGACGAGTAATAAAAGGCACTTTCTGAGAAATCAAGACAAGAAATTTTTGGTCATCTTCTTCCTCTCGATTAATTAGAATATCAGGAAACTCATTTTTATAGTAAGTCTGGGAATTACAGACAGAGGTTGGCTGGTTGAAGAAATAAAGAACTGTAGAATCAATCTCTCTTCAACAACAAGATTAGAAATCTCATTTTCTGAGTAAGAAGATGAAGCAGAGCAAACTCAAGTTGTTGTTCATCTTCAAGGCCACTACACTCAATACTACTACATCAAAGGCTTGAAGAAGCAGTGCTTTGCAGTTGTCTTCTCAGTATAGGCAAAAACTTCCTAAAGATCTACTATCTCGGTGTTGTAAAGAAGTTGTACTGAGTTTACTCAATTTATAAAGAAGGCTCAGATTTGATTCTCTCTAGAGTAAATCATCATCAAACATCCACTCTTTCAGTAGGATCATTATTTATTAGAGTTGTAAGCCTAACATATAAAGGCTGAGTGGTAGGATTCTTTCTAAAATCCAAGGTAGAGCATGTGTGCCTGAGGTAGGAGATTTATTATCTCTATATGTAGGGCTATCCTTCAAGCCTGAGTTGTCGGGCTTCTTGTTAAGCTTGAGGTAGGTGATCTGGAGGATCACTGAGCTGTAGTAGTATAATTTACTCTGAGTTTGTAGGGCTTTGGACTGAGGTAGGGCTTGGAGGAAGCCTGAGTGATCCTGAGGGATCTATATTTTAAGCTCTTTGAGTCGAGTTTGAAGTGGATTGCCTTGTCTGACATACTGTTAAAAAGGTAGGAGAGAAATCTGATATATACATACTTTGGGGAACCACTATAAATACTGGTGTACTGATCTTTGTTCTTGAAAGATAACACAATAATCTAAATCTCAACAAAGCAAAGCAAAAAGTAGTCATAAAGACTTGAAAACCTATTCACCCCCCTCTTGGTGTATAACTACTCTTGAAACAAAGACTTTCAATGAAGTCTTCTTTTAATATTAGCTAACTCATGCTTTCTACACTCTTTATGGCTGTAATACTTGAATCTGTCTTCATTTCCCATATCAACTAAGGCAAAAATGTCTAAAATAATGCTCTTTGAGATAGGACTCCAAATTTCAGCAGGTTCCCTGTTAGGGTCAGACCTATGAGCAGACGAGCCCCCTCTATATCTCTTTTTCTTGAATGCTGGTTGAGGTGGTTCTTCAAAAGCTTCTACCTTATCATGTGTATCAACCTCAGCAAATCCTTGAGTCTCTTTCCAGTATCGAGAATAATCTTGTGTGGTTTGAACATCATCAGAAGTACTTGAACCATAACCTGGAGAATGCCCACTTGGAATTCCAAAGATTTGATTATGCAGCCACTTAAATTGTCATAGTAGTATTTATTTACTCCTATAAATTTATCTTGTATGGTGGCTTCCAATGAAGTCACCTTGGTTTTGAGGGCCTCCTCCCCCTTTCTGACTTATTCAGTTAGGACAACAATAATAGCACTTTTAAAGTAGGCAATCTGCTTGTCAAAATATTACATGCTAATATTATGGGACGAACAAATTGCCTGTGTCTCTAGTAGAGTAATCACAATCCCTTTGTTTGCATGATCAATGGCTTGACCTCCTTGGGTCAACAAGAAATTCAGATGTGTCTCACTTCTCAATTTTCAATTTAATCTCAGCCATCCCATTATTTACATCAGACTCTACCTCCTTTACTTTATCAACAACTTTCTTCAAGTAGGTATTAAAATGGGCATGTTGCTTTGCAAGCATGGCTTCAATAGATTTCAACAACATGCCTTCAGATAGAGATGTAGAAACTTGTTTAGCTGGAGCTATAGGACTTGGAACACGATCAGAATCACTTTCAAACTCACTGGAATGCTCTTTAAACTAACAAGAAGGTCCACCAGACTCTAGGACAGGAGGAAGAAGCGAAGCTTCTCCTTCCTTATCAGAAATGTCAATCACAACCTCCCCTTCAAATGTTGTGATAGATCTGTATAGGGGGCCTCTTGAGAGGTGATCAATCCTGTGCTTAAGGTTAGCAAGGAATTGATCTAGCTATTCTGGAATACTCCCAAATGGCTGGCGCAACCCCCCTTCAATAAAGGCATAGAGTTTTCTGTGATGCTGACTTCCATAGGGAAAGCAACAACATCATCATGAACCCCTTCTTCAGTAACAAGACTAAGAGTTGTAGTAGCATTCTAGTCTTTAGATATCTGAACATCTGAAATTGAAACATAAGCAGCAGCATCAGTAGACTCAGGATGAATCTCATCATGCTGAACCTCATCAGTCATTATAGCATATATGACTGGAGGGAATGATGGTGGAACAATCAAAAGTACTTGAATGTCAATAGCCACTCAAGTAAAAATGAATACCCCTCAAATCCTGAACCAAAGGTCTTAGGAGCTTCATGGGGGTTAGGAGTGGTAGTCCTAAATTCTAGAATAATTTCTTCCTCTTCCTCGACCAACTTCCTGAGTCTACCCTGCTTGGGGATTCTTCTTTCCCATCTAGAGAAAATGGAATAGTCAATCCTTTTCAAGTGATAGATGGGTACACCTAAAGTCATGTTGAAAGTATTTCTGTCCAATTGGTTTAGATAGATACTGAGAATCCTTCCAAAGTTTGGGGCACATAGAATGTCTTTGATCCTTCCAAACAAAACTACTCCCCAATATATTATTTTTCGATGGATGATTGCGGTAAGGAGCTTTAACATGTCATTTGAAAGGTAGTCTTGGGAGACAACCTTACACAAGTGGACTTTCCCGATAACATCCGAGAGAAGCTTTCCTTTGTCATTCATGACTTCTCTTTTAATGGCAGAAGTTCCTCTAAGAAGACCCCAGAACATCAGTGCTCTTGTGCAGTCATTGACTTCAATGAGGTCGGCCTCTTCAATTTCTAGAAGTCGCAGGAATCCGGTAAGAAGGGAGGCCTTCACTTTGATGGAGAAGTTTCTGACCTTGCTCTTAATGTCTGTATCTTCATGGCGGAGTTTAACATATTGAAAGAATTCTAAAATGTCTCGATCCAAGCTTTGCACAGAATTTTTAGGACGAATGACAATCCAGCGGACTCAAGCATCACGATAATATTTCGAAATTTTTCTGTGGCTGGGGCAAACCCAGTACAAACAAGCTCTCCCCCTACTTGATGGTTTCCAGTACCTCTTAGAGCCATAGAGAGTGATCGAGAACTAGAGGGTATGAATCGAAGAGGAAGACAGTTTGCGGTAGATGAATCTCCAAAATGTTCTCGACGGATCGCCGAATTGTTCTCGACGGGTATGAAATCCATTTGACCGATTTATTTCTATTTATATAAAATTAATATTTTAAAGAGAGAGAAGTGTGCGTACCTTTGCCAGAAGTGACTCTTCAGATCCAATAAAGAAGAAAAAATAGAACTTGAGTCATACATAATCATCGAATTTTCTTGAGTAAGCCTTAAGAGTTCGTCGAAATAATAGAGGTGAGATGCTCAATTCATCGAAATTCGTTGAAATTACTTAACCAATCTCGACGAATTCATTGAGATTCCACTAGTAATACTCGATGAATTTTCCTTGGAGATTTCTGAAATTTTTTAGATGAAGAATTCCCGTGTTTTGACAGAATTACTTAACCAATCTGACTTTAGTTTGAGTCCTTGATCATCTTCATGATTCCTTGTTGAGCATAACAAGTTCATTTTGAAGAAAGAGAACTTGGCTTCATCCAGCGGCTTTGTGAAAATATCTATGACTTGCTTATCGGTCGGGACAACACTGAGTTTGATGTCCCTATTCTCCACATGCTCCTGGATGAAATGGTACCTTATCTCGATATGATTTGTCCGACTGTGATAGACTGGATTATTAGTAATAGTAATCGCATTGGACGAGTTGCAAAACATAGGAATTTCCTTTAGCTTCATATTGTAGTCTTTGAGCTGATTCATTATCCATAGAAGTTGTGTGCAATAACTGCCTATAGAGATGTACTCTGACTCAGCAATTGATATTGTCATATAATTCTATTTCTTGCTGCTCCAAGAAATTAACCTTCTTCTTAGGAACTGATAGGTTCTAGAAGTACTTTTCCTGTCATCCCTGCTACATGCAAAATCAGCATTAAAAAGGCAAATTAGCTCGTAGTCATTACTTCTTGATTACCATAAGCCAAGATTTGGTGTACCCTTAAGATATCTCAAAATCCTATTTGCAGCAACGTAATGAGATTCCTTAGTGTTCACCTGAAATCTAGTACATACGTATGTTGAAAACATTATGTCTGACCTACTAGAGATAAGGTAGAGCAAGGATCCAGTTATGCTTCTGTACTTGGTTTCATCAAATGATTTCCCTTTCTCATCCTTGTCCAGAGACATAGCTGAACCCATTGGATTTCTAATAGAGGTTGCACTCTCCATTCAGAATTTCTTAATTAACTCATTGGTGAACTTCGTCTGAGAGATGAAAATTACATCTTCAGATTATTTCACCTGAAGTCCTCAGAAATACTTCAGCTCACCAATACTACTCATTTCAAACTTCCCCTGCATAAGTTTAGAAAACTTCTTGTAAAAGGGGTCATTCGTACATCCAAAGATAATATTATCGACATAGATTTACAATAGCAAAATCTTTCCTTTAACTTCACTAAGAAATAATGTCTTATTTATCTTTCCCCTTGTGAATTTGTTCTCAAGAAAAAAGTTAGATAACGTCTCATACAAAGCTCGGGGAGCTTGTTTTAAACCATATAACGCTTTATTTAGAAAATAAACATGTTCAAGGAGGGTTGAGTTGACAAAACCTAGGGGTTGAGCTACGTATACTTCCTCTTTTAGATTACCGTTGAGGAACGCTAACTTCACATCCATTTGATATACTTTGAAACCTTTGTGAGCAGCATATGCTATAAACAACTTAATCGCTTCGTGTCTGGTCACTGGAGTAAAGTTTTGATCGAAGAAGATTCCTTCTTCTTTTCTATATCCTTGTGCTACAAGCCATGCTTTATTGTTTATAATCACTCCATTTTTGTCCAACTTGTTTATGAATATCCATCTCATTCCAATCGCGTTCTGTCCTTTGGTCCTTGGCACTAGCTCCCAAACTTTGTACCTTTCAAACGAGTTAAACTCCTCTTACATAGCCATTATCCAAGAAGCATCCTTGTTTGTTTCTTCAAATTTTTTTTGCTCAACCTGAGAAAGAACGCTAAGATGCAAAACTTCGTTAGTTGTACCTCTTATGGTTCTTATTCTGTCACTTTAATCTCCAAATATCAGATCTACAGGGTGATCTCTTGAGTGTCTGATGGCTAGATTCCTTCCCATCCTACTAGAAGGTTATGCCACACTTGGTGCACCTTCAATAGATGGATGGAAATCTTCATCTTGAAGTCCTCTTCAACCATGCTGGGATTAATGACTTTGATTGAGTTTGGAGCATCTTCCTTGACTGCCTCTTCCAACTTTAGCTCTTTTATCCTAGCACCAGCATCTTCACCAAATATACTATACAAGATGCTATGAAGCATACTCGTCTCATCAAATACAATATTAAGAGACTCTTCTATAACCGTGGTTTTCTTATTGAAAATCCTATATGCCTTACTATGGCTACTATAGCCTACGAAAATACATTCAAAACATTTTTCACTAAACTTTGCACGACAATACTTCCCATTATTAAGTATGAAGAATTTTCTACAAAAGATCCTGAAGTAGGACATGGTCAGTTGTCTGCCTTTCAATTGTTCATAAGGTGTCTTACAATGACTTTTGTTGATTAATGCTATGTTTTTCACGTGGCAAACTGTGTTGACTCCTTCAGCCCAAATGTACTTTGGTAGTGAAGAGTCATTCAACATAGTCGTGCATGCTTCAATGAGAGTTCTATTCCTTCTTTCGGTAACTCTATTTGTTGTCGTGTACGTGGGGAGGAAAACTTATGAAAGTTACCTTGACTTGCAAAAATTTTTGTCATGGCCCCAGTCTCAAACTCTGTTCCATGGTAACTTCTGATTTTTAAGACTGAGCATTTCAATTCATTCTGAATTTTCCTGACAAAATTTGTGAATGCTTCGAAGGTGTCTGACTTGCGTTTCAGAAAGAACACCCTAGTAAAACGAGAGTAGTCATCCACAATAACTAATGTATAGGCTTTACCTCCTAAACTATGAATTAGCATAAGACTGAATAAGTCCATATGAAGTAGATATAAACATCTAGAAGAATCATTTTCAACAATACATTTAAAGGTAGCCCTTGTCTGCTTACCCATTTAGCATGCACGACATGGACTCTCTTTAAGGCACTTAATGTTGGGAGCATCACGTACTAAGTTGTGAGAAAATAGCGTACATATAGTTTTAAAATTAATATGTGCTAATCACTTGTTCCATTGGTCAAAGAGAGACGCACAATCTTTTGCAAAAAGGCATACTGGTGCAGAAGTGTCTAAACAAAAAAAATTTAAACAGAAAATATTTCTACTATGAGTTCCAGTTAAGGTTGTCTCCAAATTGGCAGATAATTTTACCAGACACTTATACTTATAGAACTCAATGATATAACCTTTATCACTTAATAAGCTTATGCTTATGAGATTGTGTTGTAATCCTTTAACATAAGCCATGTCTGTGAAGGAGACGATACCGTTGGAGAACATAATGTAGTCTTTAGTGATTCCCCTATCAGAACCTCCAAAAATAACTTTTGGACCGTCCTCAACTGGGATATAATCTTGTAATAGGCTTCTAGTCCTTGCCATATGTCGAGAACATCTACTGCCCAAGTACCGAATAGGAGTTTTGTTAGCCTTTGGACATACCTGCATTCATAAATCACTTACCCTTAATAACCCAAATAGATTTAGGTCCTCGGTTCCTGGTTAGCTAAAAACCACTAGGAATATTAACATTTTGAGTGGTCGGTGTCGCAACGTTAACTCATGGATTTTTATATTTAGCTGGATAAAACCAACAATCTACGACAATGTGACCAATCTTGTTGAATCACCAACAGTTAAACCTATTGTATCTTCTCCTATATTCCTGCTTTATCTTTTGAATGGGAGATCTAGATGTGGCCACATACTTGGAGGTGGAAGCCTCATGAGTGCAGCAAACACAAGGCTTCATTGTCTCCTTATCCTTAGGAATAATTTTTTTGGATTTAGGTTGTTTCTTGCTACTTGTTTCATAAACATAGGGACCATAATCTTTAAGAGTTATCTCTTCATAAGGTGCCTTGAAATCACTTGTACCAAAGTCTCGAGGATGGGTCAATCCTTAGTAGTTCTTTTTAGGCTCCACATAAGTTGGCCTAGCAAAGTGATCATTGGACTTCTCAAAGTCATATTAATTTGTGGGAAATATTACTTTTTAATAGATGGCTGACGTTGAGGTGCCTTCCCTTTGCCTGTGTTGGTGTCTCTTTTAGTAGCCTTACCTTTCTCAACTACATGGCCTAAAGCGCTACACTTCTTAGGGGCAGAAAATTCATCAATGAGTGGAAGAATAGTCATAAGCATGGAGTAGCTTTCAACATGTTTTCTCTCAACCAAAAGCATTTCTTCTAGTTCATTCAAGAACTTCTCCTTCTGACTTAGTAGCTTAGTTGAACATTTTAATTCCTCTTTCAAGAAGTGAACTTCATCTCTGAGAGGAGTCAATTGTTCAATTTCCACCCTCAAAATTGATTCCACTGCCTTTAGAGAAGCAATCTCGTTTGATTATTTTTTGACCACCTTATAACATTTGTCAAATGCTTTCAAAAGTACTTGATCATCTGATCTTCCTCAGAAGCATCTTCCTAAAAAGAATAGTCTTCATGACCATTACATGATGCTTCTGATTCTGGTAGAATGGTGTGCGAGTTTACCTTCCTATTGTATTGGGAGTCGCCTACTTCCTTATCTGAGTGAGCCATGAGACCTAAGTAGGCTTATTTATCATCTAATCCTGACTCACTTGAGTCACTGTCGCTAAAAGTCTTTGACATATTCGCGACAAAGCACTTTTATTCCTTCCGCTTTCCCTTGAAGGATCTCTTCTCTTCTTTCTTGGATCCTCCATTATTTAGTATGGACACTCCACGATCACGTGTCCTAGTTTATTTTTATAATAGCAAATGATGTCAGAAGAAGAATGTTTGTTAGGTTTAGATTTGTACCTGTCATCTCTATTGTGGTTTTATTAGAACGATCACCATTATGATGTGACCTTCTATAGTTAGAGGAGGAGGACTGTTTTTTCATTTGCCTCCTTTTGCTAAGCATTCTTTTGAATTGCTTGGAGATCAGTGAGAACTCTCCATCAGACAGTTCAGAGCTTGAGACACTTGGCTCAGAATCTTCATCAAGAGCTTGTGTCCTTTTTATTGACACAACTTTAGATTTCTTTGACCCTTCAGCCTTCAGTGTTATAGACTTCTCTTTGCTTGAAATCTTACTATTTTGTTCCTCTTTCTTCCTTGTATTCATTTGCAGTTCATAAGATAAGAGCTTCCCGAATAGATTTTGAGGATCAGTGTCAAGTAATTTTCTAAATTCTCTAATTGCCACAACCTTAGTGTCCCATTCTTTCGTTAGGGATCTTAAGAACTTATCGTTTAGTTCACAATTAGTGAAGGCCTGACCATAGTTTATCAGACCGTTGACGATCTTGAAAACTTTTCATACTATCAGCAATGGTCTCTTTCAGGGCTTGTTTGTAGCTTCGTACTCCTGATTGAGTAGAGATATTTGATCATCTCTCACTTCTTCAGTACCTTCCATCAAAATAACCAGAGAATCCCACATCTCCTTGGCAGATTTGTAGTGGAAAAGGTTTTGCAACATTGAGTCATCAATTACACTTGCAATTATATTTTTGACCATCTTGTCCAAGGAGACAAGAGACAATCTCATGTTTGTTCAAGTCCATCATCTTTTTAGGAACCAACGCGTTTGGATTCAAAGAAGATGGTTGAGTAAGAATGCAAGGTCCTTCTTCTATAATCTTAAAGATTCTGGGATCAACAACAACCATAAAGAATCTGACTCTTTCCTTCTACATAGAAAAGTTCTCCTTTGTGTACATTGGAAGCTTCATTGAGGACATATCCTTGCTTCCGTCCAATGATGAAATCTTGTTCTCTGATAACTAGATTGAGATCTTGTTCAAGGTGTTAACCTTATAACGAACAACCTACCTCTAATACAAATTGAAAGTATCTAGTTGTCTACCTAAATAACCTAGAGGGGGGTGAATAGGTGAGTTCTGCATCTTTTAGTGGATTAAAAAGTTATAACAAACAAGCACATAGAACAAGCACATCAAAACATAGGAACTTATAGTGGTTCCCCGATTTGGGTACGTCCACTGACCCACCTCACATATCTACCACAAAGGCCAAGATTCATCTACTTCACTTTTCTCAGATTTAAACAAATTTTACAGCTCGGATTCAATACTCCTACTTCTCGGAGAACAACCTCTCCTACACTCGGAGAACAAACTTTTCTTACAACTCGATCCTTGCACTAGGATCTACACCTTAAAAGTTAAAACTTCCTACAATAGTATAAAAGTGTTTTATACAAATCTTTAGATTGAAAATCAATCTACTTCTTCAGATCTGAAAATATTCAATCTTATTATTCTTTGGAATGAAAAACTTGAGGCTCTTGTTGAAGGAGAAGACTTGAAAGTAATCTTAAAAGATCGATCTGAAAACGTTGACCCAACTATATTCGAAGGCTTTGGTAAAACTTGAAATAAGATCTGTCAAATCACTTGTTGAAGGAATTGTTGATCGTGAAAAGCTAGGTCGACAGTTCTTCGTTTTCCGTAAACCGTAAGTCCGACAAAAAAGTGCGACCTGTTCATGATTTCAAATTCGGATGAGTGATTAGGGTTGAATGAAATTAACCCTTAGTATTTATAGGATTCCTTCTTCTAACGACTAGAAAAGTCCTTTCTAAACAAACTGTCTACGTGTATTGTTCATGGCAATCGAGTTAAACTAGAGACCCGTCAGAAAGAAATTCGGGAAAAAATCGTGTTAAGTCCATTTGTTGAGTATCGTCGTATAAACATGACTGTACTCAATGAATCGCTTCGATATCTGTTTAATTCTACTTGGACAAAACCATAAAAGTAGATCCGAGAACTCAGAGGCTTTTCCTATGAGATTCGACGAATTTGACGAGTATCGACTGGTATATTCGACAAATTCGATGAGTGTCAATAAGTACCCTCAACGAATTCGACGAGTATACTAAATGATACTCGACTAATCTTACTTGACTGATTCTAAAGATCATAGAAAGGGTTCTCTAAGTAGACACGACGAATTCGACGAGTGTTAATAGGTATACACGTTGAATTCGACGAGTTTTCATAAGTATACTCGACGAATTCGATGAGTATCTGATATTATACTCAATGAATTTTACTTGGGAAAAATTATGCGTCTTCTAAATACAACAACAGGTCCTCACTTGATCCTTAATGCACTTGTAATAGAAGTAGAATCTAATAGAGAGATTACACATGAGTCAACACTTTGGCTTACACAATGAGGGATTACATTGCATAGTCCTATGTTTCATGACCCACTATAACTTTACATTGGTTTATACTTAGCAATAAATCCCTGCAAGCACATGCCTAAAGAAATAATATCAAATACAAACTCAATTCATCTTAGTTCAAAGGACACTTCTTCAAATTAAGGTTATTGCATATACAATACCCAATATGTTTATTTGAAGCCCTTAAGATGGTTCCGCTGACTGGGATCCCACTAGCTGGCATGACAGGTTGATCTCTCAGAGAGGCAGGTTGAGATGTTGATTTGAAGCCCTCTAGAAGGTTCCGTTGTCCGGGCTCCCACTAGCCGGCATGGTAGGTTAAACTCTCGGAGAGGCGGGTTGAGATATTTATTTTAAGCCCTCATGATAATTCTGCTGACCGGGGTTCCACTAGCCAGTAGGGAAAGTTGACCTCTTGGAGAAATAGCTTGAGATATTGATTCAAAGCCCTCAAGATGGTTCCATTGACCGGGCTCCCATTAGTCGACATGGCAGGTTGACCACTCAGAGAGGCGGGTTGAGATGTTTATTTGAAGCCCTCGAGATGGTTCCACTGACTGCGCTCCTACTAGCTGGCAGGGAAGGTTGACCTCTCAGAGAGGCAGGTTGAGATGTTGATGAAGCTCTCAAGATAGTTTTGCTGACCGGGCTCCCACTAGGCGGCATGGAAGTTTGACCTATCGAATAGGCTGGTTAAGTTGTTGATTTGAAGCCCTCGAGATGGTTTCAATTATTGGGCTCCCACTAGCCAGTAGGGCAGGTTGACCTCTCAGAGAGGCGGGTTGAGATGCTGATTTGAAGCCCTCGAGGTAGTTCCGCTGACCGAGCTCCCACTTGCTGATAGGGCAGGTTGACCTCTCGGAGAGGTAGGTTGAGATGTTGATTTGAAGCCCTCGGATGGTTTCGCTGACCAAACTCCCACTAGTCAGCAGGGCAGGTTGACTTCAGAGAGGCGGGATGGAATGTTGGTCGAGAGATCACGAATAAATACCACTGTTAGGCTCTCACAAGCTGGCAAGACTGGAAGTCGCTCAGTGGATGAGAAAGTTGAAACATGATGACCACGAGTAGATCATGCTATTAGGCTCTAATTAGCTGGTAGGACTAGCAGGATCTTGGTGGATGAGAAAGTTGAAACATGATGACCACGAGTAGATCCCCATGTTAGGATAACTAGCTGGCAGGGCTGAAAGGCGCTTGATGGTTGAAAAAGTTAAAACATAATGACCACGAGTAGATCTTGCTATTAGGCTCTCACTTGCTGGCAGGGCTGGAAGGTGCTTAGTGGATGAATGAAAGAAAATTGGAAAAATGACCACAAGTAGATCCCATTGTTTGGCTCTCGCTAATTGACAAGGCTAAAAGGCACTCGACGATAATTTGAAAGAGGAACAAAAATGACTATGAGAAGAACTCGCCATCAAGACTCTCACCAGTCTATAGGACTGGAAGTTACTAGAGGTGGGGTGTATGTTTAATACAAAGACCAAAGCTTAGAAGATGCATAATGGAGGGTACAAGTGAATGGGGGTGTCTATGGGAGGATATGGCTAGTCGCGCACTCACGAGGGGCTAATCTCGAAAAATAAAGGTAAGAAGGGAGTAGTCATACATAAACTCAAGAAGGGCGAGAGCATCACAGATATGGGACCTAAGGGCCGACCTAATTCTAACTCGCAAGTGCGAGATAATAGTAGTGTTGCGTGAGTCAGAGGTGGGTTGTAAGTTGAATACAAATACCAAAGCTTAGAAGAGGCATAATAGAGGGTACAAGAGAATGGGGGTGCCCAGGGGTGGATTTTGCTTGTCGGTCACTCGCTAGGGGACAATCTCAAAAAGTAAAGGTAAGAAGGGAGTAGTCACACATGAACTCAAGAAGGGCGAGAGCATCGTGGATGCGGGCCCGAAGGACCTACCTAATTCTAATGCGTAAGCACAATATAATGCTAGCATTGCACGAGTGTGAGAAGCCAACCTAAGGCCTATAAGAACATTGCAGCTAAAGGCTAGTCTAAGGTCTCGCAAGGTGTTCTTTCCACAAAGATCTCTTCACTTGTGACTTAAAGCTAAGGGTCTGTGATGAGTTAGAGCATGGGAGGAATAAAGGCAGCGTATGATGGAACTATAAAGATTAAATATCAGGAAGAAAGTAAAAAAGTAAAAAGTAAAATCATATTTTTCATTTCTCAAAGTGAGTGTTAAATCTTGCGAAAACAAAGAGGGTCACACCCAAAAAGAAAAAGGAAAGTACATAAGTTGTAAATAGAGAGAACTTCAGGAGGGCGACCCTGATTGCTTGCTCTCGTAGGAGGATGGGTTGGTATCATCCTCTGATTTAACAATAGGCAAGAACAACTCGGGGATAAGGTCCTCGGCGGTGACACTCACACCTTCACACCTCTTAAGCCCAGATCTCTACATCACCTAAAGCATGTGACTGATTTCCCTGATGGCTTTCTTTTGCATGATCAGTTTGATTTCATGTTGGGAATATGGCTTGAGTTTTTTCCTCTCGTCGAGAATTGGTGGTACGAAGGTATCGACTAGCTATGCGTTCTGGGTCTTCACACCCCTATTCTCCTCCTCAAGACAGGTGATCCGCGTGTGCAGTCGAGCGGAGATCGCGACATCTAGCAAGAGGTTTAAAAAGAAGAAAGTTTTAAAAAAAGGAGAATGCAAAGCAATGAATACGCAAAGTAGGCACGAACTTACCAATCCACCCCCGTGCCCGACGAGAAGCCTTTCAGTTTCTAATCTCTATTTCAGCATCATGACCTCTCCCGATAGTAGATTTTGCGAGTCATTGATATCAGTAAGGTTCCTCGATAGGTGAATGTCGCAGAGCGCCGTCATATGAGCAAGATAAAGGGCCCAGAGCTTGGCTCATGCGCCCTAATATGCGAGTGCTTGCGTAGTTACGTCATCATAATAGGCAGCGCTGTACTGCCCATAAAGTCCAAAGGAGAAGGCAATTGCTTGACCAGAGAGAGTCTCACCCACTTGCTAGGAGGGAAGGTTTGTAGAGATAGAGGTCATGTTGGCCTCCCTATCTGAGAGCAATAGGAGCTCACCGACGTTGTCCAACATCTACTTGCCCAAACAAAACTTTTGGTGAGCTATCGACACCACTGTCTCGCCGACTCCCTCTTTTGGTGTTGCTGAGGCCCCGACAATCTCGCTGGAGATCCTACCCGCAGTCTTACTTATGACCAGGATTTTCACGAGAGGAGACGCACTGACCTCCTTACCCTTGGCGAGTATTATGTCCTTTAGCTTCTTTGGGTTTGATGGGACAGGGGGAACATTGGGTTTTCGCTTCTGGCCACTTGGCTTTGACAAGGTTTCCGGTTCTCTCCTGGAAGTCACGGCAGTGTCCTATGTATGTGCTTGTTTGGAGGAAAGAGCCATGCCACTCACGTAGGCGGGTGAAGGGGTAGATCTCGTGCCCCTGTAATTTTGGCTGTTAGTAAAGAAATTCTCATAGAAAGAAAACAAAGTCTAGAAGTCATGGGGATGGAAAGTACCTTCACAGACGAGCATAGGAAAGAGTGTGTCAACATTTCTCCTCAGGTAAGATTCGTTGAAGTCCCTCTAGAAGAATAACTACTGGAGTTTATCTTCGTGACCTCCAAGGATGGGAGGGCGATAGGTTGATTCTTCCTGTTTCATGGACGAGAGAGGAAGGTTATCAAAATCGCCTAACACAAAGATGAATTTGCTGATCCAATAGTGGTTCTTGTTGTCGAGATTGATGGCCTTGAGGTTATTGCCGGAGAAGAATGCGATCCCATCCTTCTTCGCCTTGAAGTTAAAAAGCTTGTGGAAGATAGGAAGGCTAAACTCTATCCGCTCCTCACGCATATAGCAGATAAATGCTACCAGCAGAGTGATAGATTTGGGATTGAGCTGAGTTGGAACAACTCCAAAGTACCACAGGGCCAGGCGCACCTCCAACCACATGGGGAGGCAGAGCCCTACCTTGAAGTGTTCTACGGGTATCACAAGCACATTCATCGAGAAGTGGTTTAATGATTCTTCCTTCTCCGGGCGGCGTACGGTAAACCCGGGCGAGATGTAGAGCCTCACTACTGAATGGTACTCGTCCTCTGTTAGGATACAGTTATGGAAGGGGTCGTTGGCAAAGGCCGTGACCCATTTTGATCGACCTTTAGTATCACCAGTAATTTTATAAGAGTCGGAAATAAACTGGAAGTTCGAGTGCAAGAAAGAAAAAAAGAAGGTTAAGGTATCAAGCAGTAGTAAATACGGTGGATGAGGGAAGATATTTATAGAAAATATTTGGCAGGATCGATCCAGGGCGAGGGGTGTGCGGATATCCAACTCGCATCGGCCCACCTCGGTCCCTGGACTTATCCTGCACTCCCCCACTCACTGCCGAGTCTGATCTAATACCCGATTCAAGGCTTAAAAGCAGATCAGCGAGCGGAAAGAAAATCATGAGGCGAGATCATAAGTAAGAATCAAGTGAACATATACATTCACAATATTTATATGACAGGAGAAATGTTTGACACAACCAATAGAAAAGTAAACAACACAGTGGGTATAATTAGAAAAAGAAGGGATAGGGGGTGAGAGCTGGTAGGCCCATCATGGGGGTCGTTACCGTTGTCCCTTACCTCTCCTCCCCACCCTAGGTGACCTATGCGAATATTGATGCGTGCGAATGGCTTGTTGTTCCTATTGTGCCAAGCATATATGCTCTTTGACTCATGCGATGTGGATCCCAGGGTAGTCCGTCCTACTTCCAGCTTCTCCCCCAACTCATCCATCAGCTGCAAATAGTTATTTTCCAGGCTAAGTTCATACCTCAATGGAGTCTTGGTTCTCTTAAATGAGATTATTGATCTTGCGTAGCATGAGGGTGTGTTTCTAGAACAACTCAGTCATTCGCCTCATTAGTACTACGACATCCTTCGGGTGGCCCAAGAAAGCTGCAATCATGTCAGGAGAAGGAGGCGGCGAGAACTAATCATCAATGTCAACATCAGTCGACAAGATCTAGCGATAGCCTGCAGTGTATAGGTTCAATCATGCGTGATCAAATTTTAGTAAGAATGAGGTGAATGCACTTGTTTACCTGGAAAAGTATCAATGCCTTTGCCCGGGTGCCGACTAAAGGTATTGGGCCCCTCCTTGAAGGGTGTGTCGAAGGTAATGTGCGCCTTCCCGAGCCCTTGGTGAAGAAGTGCACGTTCGACGATTGGATTACTAGCTGGAGGCTGGAGGATAAAAACCTCTTCTGTCGGGAGCTGTAAGCCTGAGATGAGATCAGGAAGGATCCGATAGGCTAGAGACTTGAGCGGTAAAGCGCCCAGGCCCGTGTTCCCAAAGGTGGGAAGTAGTATAATTAAGAAAGAGATAAGGGATAAGAAAGGAGGGCACAAAAGGTGACTTACCGGGGTTATGCGGGAGATTATATGGGGTAATTTGGGTATTTATCTTCGGGGCTGGCTGATTGCCCCCGACTTTATGCGAGTGCAGGCCAGCATTTGCTATCGCTTCCCCGACATCTTTCGCCTTCGAAGATTTTCCTACGAGTAGCCGAAGTGGTGTAAGTTATCTTTCCTCTTAAAGGTGGCGAGTGGAGGAATGAATATGAATACCCGTGGAGTCCTAGGGAGTGGTGATGGAGTCATCGGGATGGACCCGCCCACTGTCAGGCTGTGCCTGACCATCTTGGCCTTTTTTTAGCTTTTGGGATGAGCTCGAAGATTTCCGAGAAAGCCAAGAAGCAAACCCACCGATAAAGGTTTTAGCCTCCTCTATCACGGCAACAAGTCAGTCCTGAACATCTTACGAAAGCGGCATTATGCACTAGAGACAGGATAGAAAGATGAAAAGGTTGGGAAGTTCAGGCATCACCTACTTATGACTAGGTATATATATATAGTAGAGTGGGAGGACCAACCAATACACTACCGCCAGGTCAGCAGACACTCCATAAACACCTAGGGTTTGATGTTTCTTTTCAAGCTTGTGCCAATTTCACAAAGAGCAGGTATTGTATACAACCCCGTATTAGGCGAGTGGGGCCCTTAGAAGTGGAGTCAAGGCAAGGAGGGGCCATTCAAGTTAATGAAAGCAGAGTGCGCAAGTGGCTAGGTCTCGCCCAGCTCTCGAGTGGCTAGGTCATGCCCAGCTCGCGAGTTTCTAAGTCTCGCATAGCTCGTGAGTGGATAGGTATCGCTTACCTCGCATGCGATATAGGCCGAGAGCAAGCAAGGGATGAGTGGGGTGTTTTGACTTTCACTCTCCCAGAGTCAAGGTAGGAGGCGAGTGCACGCCTCATCAAGCACTCACCTCCCTAGGAGAGTGATAAACTCTCTCTCGGTAGTTTTCTCGTTGATGAATTCCAATTTGGCCTGCTAATAATCTCTCCAAACAGCGGAGTTGTGCTATTGGCAGACCATTTTGGGCTCCGTATAGTAAAACTAGAAGGCAGGATTTCGCTATCCGCAGAATGGACTTGGAAAACTATAAATTGATCTATAGGGGCACCTATGGAAGGAAGGAATCTCTTTTTGGCTTCTTCCACCTCTAGTTTTCTAGTTGGTTTTCAAGTTCCCTCCAAGGTGCCCTAGCTCAACATTGGTTAGGGAGTTGAAGAACTCTAAGATCTTATGGGTGTTTGGTGGGACCTCAGTGTTGTAGCTCAGGATCTGTTCCAAGTCCTAAGTCTTTAGTCTTGTTCACTTCTTCAGGAGAAGTATGTGCGAGGTTACCCCTTTCGGGGCCAAACTCCACAATAAGCCAAGTTTCGGTTTCAACACTATAGGAAAATATTCTTCAAAAATTCAGATTTATGGATGTGAGGTCTATCTAGGTACCACCAATGCCTAGCAAAAATTTAAGACCCATGCATTGAGCCTAGAGTTAGGAATTCACAAAATAATATCTATCCCACCTTTATAACACCCCTCAGAAAAATTGAGATTTTGGGGGTTGTATGGCACTAATTAAGGTGATATAAAGTTCCATGGAAAGTCCAGACCAGGGGATACAAATTTATTTTTTATCACTTAACCTAGATCTACCTCTAAGATGCTCCAATTTAAGCATGAAAAATGTTTTCCCATGTGTGGTAGAATTAAATCTGAACTATAGATTTATTTGGTCTGCTAATTTCAGATCTACACACATCTTTAAGCATGATGAGCGGCCCTGGATCTACTTAAATTGACTGAGACTTGACTGTCAACTTTGAGAATTTTTAGTCTTTTCGGCTCCAGTCCTAAGACTCTCATTATGCGCTCCAACGATGCCAATTACATTAGGCACTCTGGTCGGATGGACATAACGCATGTACAGTTCAGCTATTTCCCATTGCTCAAATCGCCAGTTCAATACTAGACTGACGCGGGTCTGCTTCCCCTTTCCCGTTCAGCTAATTGGCTTTTTTTGCTGGGCACAATAGGCTTTCATAATCACTTGCCACTCACATGTCTCCAGGACCTGAGATGGCAGTGCTAAATCATGGAACTCATGGCTAATATCATGGCTCTCCAGGCTCACAACTTCTCATACTACACACCTTGTCTCACGGGCACAGGCTTTACAACAACAAAATGCTCTCCTGAAGATTTCTCTGGTGTTAGTCAATATCACCTGGCATTAGCGATAGAACTCTCTTCTATCTCCAAACTCAACTACAACTGGAACATCTTTCTAGCTAAAACCCTGGAGTATCCTGCAGTGCCAAAAAACTGGTCTTTCATAGCTATCATAACTCATCCAGAGGTACCGCCAGCGATACTCGTTGTCGCCCGGCGATATCCAAAAGTTATGCAAACTATGGTATTTTCTGGGTATTTTCCTGGAGCACACCTCCAGTACTTCCTGTGTAACACCCCAATCCGTCATATGGGATATAATAGAAGGTCTGTCCGGGGCCCCACGCCTTATTCCATGGACAGTCAACGGAGTTACATATTAATACAATAATACTATGAGACGAAATCAAAACCTAACACATAGCATTCTAGTGGAAGTTTTTAAGCAAGTTAGAATAAGCCATCAAAGCACATAAATGTCCACTATAACCTAAAGCAGGAATGAAAGTACAAATACACATAGAGTCATGACCTTATGGCCTTACAACATTCAACTTGAAATAGAGTATTTTACATACTTTGGCACGCAAGCCGGCCATACAGGAAAACAGTAAAAGTAAACACTTCGCTTTGGCCTTCAAGGGCCAGCATAACATCATGGGCATTAGCTCGCTACTTTCCACATGGCTCGCCTATTCCTGTAAGAACAATCCACTGAACGGTGGTAAAACAAGGCAATGGTTAGCTAAAGCTGGCCAAATTATAACTACCCCGCCCCTTACTCGGGGAGGAGGGGCTCCTTCCCTGCAATGTATTAACAATACCAAACATAGTAATGAAAGTGCAATTTAATCACACTTCACCACAGGCGTAGACACGAATTGCCACACACCCCGTGCTCTCAGGGCATATTCTCAGTGTCCGGACAAAAACCGGGGACGCACAACCATTCTCTAGACGGCAATAACATGAGCATTTTTGTAGTCTCTATGGCCTGCGCAAGGCCTAAGACTCATAACTATGTCTGCGATAGGCATCAATACCCACAAATCCACTACATAGTTACTAGCTAAGTTCAGCCCTTTCCTATTGCTCACATCGCCAGGCAAAAACTACCATGATGCGGGTCGACCTCCCCATTCCCATTTCTCCAATCAATACATAACCTCGTTATGCTACATGGGTGGCTCGCAGGCCACCTGGATTGAAAGTGAGGGATAAATCTAACTTTACTCTAGAGGGGGGGGGGGGGGGTGAATTCAGTATTTTAAAACTTTGATTTATTTTTATAGCGGACTTAAAAAACTAATGATATATATATATATATATAATAATCACATCACATAATAAAGAAGGCAATCAATCACAAACGACACAAGGATTTTTATAGCAGTTCCCAAATAAACTTGGGTATGTCTACTCTTCTACCACCCTGGTAGGTATCCACTACAGGTTTTTGATCAGGTGCCCTGCAACCAGAAGAACTATTTTCTAAGGGAGATCTTGCAACCCATTGAGCTTTTGATCAGGTTCCCAAAAACAAATCTTAAGTCTTTTGATCAAGTGACATATGAACCAAAAGATAACTTTTGAAGGGAGTTAAAAAACCCTGTACACAGTTTAAGAAATAAACTAAAAGAGAGATGATGTCTTCTCTATCAATTATCTCTGAGAAAATTAGTGGATGATGAAGCAAAAAGCTCCCCCTGATTTGAGTAGAGATTTGAGATAGGGAGGGGAGGCTTTTCTTCAGGGTATAGGACTTCTTGTATTTGACTGATGAAGACTTCGCACTTGTAGAGACTAAGGCAGAAAATCTGATGAATATGTGTTGATCTATATTGATCTGTTCATTAGTTGATTAACCCTTTAGGAGTAATCTTCTGACAGAATATATAGAATGCATGAGGAGAATTCAAATGTTTGAATTAAAACCATTATGAAATGCCTAAAGTATCTTTGAGAATTGCAACTGCCCTCGAGATTAATTAGATTTAAACTCTATGATAAATCCATATTTAATGCTACCTGGAACGGCTAAATTCATTAAGAATATTTAGCATTAAATATCAGAGTGTAACTGACAATAATTAAGCCTTTTAAAATCATTCTTCCTCTGAATATAAAACTGCCAGAACAAAGAACAATGCAAGAAATTCATCGAACTGCGCTTCGAGATCATCAAACTGAGCCTGGAGTTCGTCGAGCTGAGCTGCTGAGTTGTGATCAGCATTCGTCGAATGGAGCCCAAAGTTCGTCGAGCTAAACTTAGAGTTAGAACCTTGAGTTCATCGAACTTAGCTCGGCGTTCGTCAATCAGAGCTCAACTTTCGTCGAACAGAATCCTGCATTCTTTAAACTGTATTTCTCTGGAAATCTTCTGAGGAAGCAACCCTGGAAAAATAATCTATGACCCGGAACTATACAAATTGGGTCATACTAATCACCCTAAATTAATAATAGTGATCCTAGCCCAAATCAGTAATAGGGTTCCAACAATCTCCTCCTATTTGGGTGAGGATACTATCAAAAACAGAAAAGCACAAAGCAAAAATAATCTAACAGAATTATAAAATTTTCAGCATACATAAAAAAGTGCTTTGAGAGTATAAAAAACAACAACAGAGTTTAAAACTTATAATCAAAATTAAGAGTCTTTCTGAGGAGCTGTTGATGGAGAATCTGAAGTTGATTTGGTGAAAATCAGCTTTCTATTTGGATCTTCATATTCTCTTTTACTCATTGTCAGGTCTTGAGAACCAATAATATTCAGAGAGGTGGTTCTGGTAACTATTGCTTCTGGATATAGACTAATGTACTCATCAATATTGAATAAACTTTTCTTCTGATATTTTTCAAATTCCTGCTGCCTGTAGGAGGACATGGTAGTGAATTGAGAAGAGTCCTTGCCTTTTGACTTGGCTTTCTTAATTTGAGATAGAGAAACTAGCTTATTGAACCTTGCCATTCTAAATACTGGGTGTAGTTATGGATCATATACTAGAGAAGGTGGCCTCTCTTAGATTGACTACTGTTGCTTGCTGCTTTGATTTGTATTCTGTTTCTAGCTACTGTAAGAGTCAGACCTGGTAGATTTATCTTGCCTGCCCTAAGAAGGTTTAGAATGATGTGGGAAGACCTCTTAGAAGAAGAGATACTACATCTGACCCTGCTGCTAGAGGAGGAGGTTCTCTCAAAGACTTTTGAGATGGAGAATGATATCTCCTCATCTTCTTCCTATTTTTCTGCTCATTTTTTGAAAATCTCATCCAGTTTGGAAGGTCTGGAGTGAGAGGAATTCCATGCAGAATATAATATGAAATATCTGTTGTTGATGAAGGTTGCAGAGAAACCTTAACTGGAGCCTTCTTCTTTAATTTTCTTTTCCTATATCCAGAGTCTTCTAAATCATCTGACTCTGCATCATCATAGGATTCTTATGCTGGCTGATCATATAAATCATCTATCTATTTAAATAAATTAGTATGGTCATCTAACAGATCCTCTTGCTGTTTATAAACATTATTTATAACAACTACCACTTCCATATCTTCATTAAGAAGATAATCAAAATTTGGTATAGGGGATTCATCCCATACAAAAGTGGGAGGGGAATAAGCCTGCTCCATTATATCAGTTACTATAGTTTGAGTATCAGTTACTACAGCCTGAGTGGTAGAATCAAAACTGGTAGAAAGATCTTGCAAAAAATCTTCTAAGATAGAAGTATTAACAAAAACAGTATAACAGACTATAGCTCTAGAAGGATCTATTTCAAAAACTAGGGCTGGTAAACTAGCAGTATAACAGTCTAGTTAATCACAATCTGATAATAAAGAATATATATCAATTGTGGGATTAATAATGAAATCACCAACAGTTATAACTTCTGGAAGATCTGAAACCATATCCTCAACCGAAATTATCTCTGAATATAAATCAAAAACTGTTATTGTTTCTACTACGCTGGCTGTGACTGCTTCTGCAACTGAAACTTCTTCATGAAGCTTCTCCTCCTACCTAGATCCAGGGAGACCTTAATCTAGGCCCCCAGAAGAAGGGACAGTTTGGGAAGAGGCTAGCTTGGAAGAAAGATCTGAGATGGAAGCAATAAGTGGAGCCAAGGCTTCATCTATGAGCTTCCTGAGAGTGGGAGTAATGAATTCAAGGAGACTAGAAGCAATAGATGAGAAATCCAAATACATATACTCAGAAGGATTCTTACCATATGCAGATGATGGATTGGAAGTAGATGGAATAGAAGTAGAAGGGATGGAACTTTTAGCACAGTTGGAACATATAATGAATTCTTAAGGAATAGATGAAGGAGGGATGACAGGATAAATTGCATTTAGAATAATTTCCTTGATTGGTGAATGTGGTGGAGATATATGAGGTAGAGCTGAATATGGTGGAGATGAATGTTGTAGAGAGAAGTGAGGAGGAGATGAAAGTATTGGAGATGAAGGTGGTGACAGATGAATGGGTGAATTTATATGGAAGGAAGTTAATGGAACTTCTACAGATAAAGATGGTAGATTAGATGGAGATGACTTCCTGGGTGAATTATGTGGAGATGGTAAAGGAGAAGAATTATGTGGAGCAGGATCCTCTTTTAGGGTTAAGAGAGTGGCTGGAATAACCCTTGTGGTTTCAGAAGTAATCATAGAGGAGGTTGTTGTTGGATCCCTAGTTTGGATTTGGGCTAGGTTCACTATTAGGTTATTGACCTATCATGTATAGCCTAGGGTCAATTTGTTAGTTCTAAGGTTAGGTTAGTCTGACAAGGTTAGACATCTTATGATCCAGCCTTGAGAAGGCTTCAGAGATCCAGACTTAGAAGAATTGCATTTTTTAAGAGTTCAGAGAAATCAGTTCGACGTTCTTCGAACTCAGCTCGACGATCGTCGATCGTAGATCGACAAACTCAGAGTTTTAATCTGAGCTGAGCTCAACGAAATATGATCTCAGGTCGACGAACTCTCTTCTCTACTCAGTTTCTCTAGTCGATGAAATTCCATTTCAGTTCGATGAACTTGGAGCTCAGCTTTGGTAGTTTCTTTCCAGAATAATATTCTCTGAGCTTAGCTCAATGTAGATGATTTCTCAGCTCGACGAACTTGGAGTTCAGGTCGACGAAATCTTTCCAGAGGTTGACGATTTCTGTCAGTATCAATTTTGGCGATTTCTCTGTCATTTTTATTTCAATTGGTATTACTCTAAGGCAGTAATTCTCTAATATTTAATGCTTATATTCTCAAGAATATAACCGTTACATGACATCATTAATTATGGATTTCACAGAGTAAATTACTTGACTTATTTACTAGGACAGTTAAGGAAATGCATCAAGACAAATTCCAGCTGTCTTAACTCACAGATTCTTAGTATTAAATTCAGGATATCTTTCAAAACTAAAATGCTCGAAATCCTCTCAGAATATAAAAAAATCTTTTTCAAAAAGAAGAAGAACAAGAGATCTTTACACAAAGAATTTTTACAGACAACTGATACAGAGAATAGTATTGCCATCTACAGGAAATTGAAGAAGAACATCAACACACAGATCTTTAGTCTTCTTCAGTTTCTGCTTCAGGCTTCACAAGGACAACTCTTTAACACCAGTCCAAGAAGCTTCTAAAGATCTTCATCAAGACCTATACCCTGTGCAAAGCTCTCATCTTCCTAAACTATTCAACATCTCATGGGGAGCTTTGACAACAACTTCCATTAAAGCCTTCTCAGTTGTTTGAGAAAAAGAGAAGACATCATCACTTTTCACTCACCACTATAAAAAGAGTTTCTAACTCCCATCAAAAGTTATAACTTGGTTGACAAGTCTCCTTATCAAAAGACTTGATTTAGTTTTGGGGCACCTGGTCAAAAGCCTAAAGGGTTATAAGATCTCCATTGAAATAGATCTTGTGGTGACAGGGCACCTGAGCAAAAACCTGTGGTGGCAGGGCACCTGATCAAAAACCTGTTAGTGGATTCCTACCAGGGTGGTAGAAGAATGGATGTACCCAGTTTTGGGGAATCACTATAATTTGCTTGTATCGTTTGGTTGTTCTTTTCTTTATTTTTATTGTGCTGTGATAGTTTCTTTTTCTTCCACTCTTTATATATATACTACTATCACTTATTTTAATTCCGCTATAAAAACTGATTAATTTTTAAAATACTTCATTCACCCCCCTCTAGAGTAAGTCAGATCTATCCCCTCACTTTCAGTAGTCCTGGATGGCTTAGAGATCACCCTCTCCCATCTTCCAAAGAGAGTAGAGGTTAGCCTCTTAGATGAATTGATAAAACTGGTCTAAGAGACCAAAAGTTTTGGACACTTTACTTGTAAGAAAATGCCTAGAATCCTCCCATAACCTCCAGATTTACTAGAGATCTTCTTTTTAATAGAGTCAAAAATAATTGTCCCCTAATTAATAGATTTCTGATTAACCAAGGATCACAATAAAAGGAATTGATGTTGGTTATATAGTCATGGGATGAATGCTTGCCCAATAAAACTTTACCAACAATATCAGCTAAGAATTTATATTCAATAGAAAAAAATTTCTTCAGTAAGTGGTTAGGGTTTCCTTGATTGTGTCACATTCTATCAAGCATAACATCTATTTTTGACCTAGACAACTCTCTATCGTCTTCTCCATTAACTAATCAAAAAATTTCAGAAACAATTACTTGTGTGAGTGAAACCTGATTGCCTGAGATAGATCCAGTAATAGTTGTAAGATCAGGAATCTGAAGGTGAGGATAGATACAACTCTAGAGGGGGGGGGGTGAATAGAGTATTCAAAAATTATAACACCCTACTCAACTCCCTTTGAGTTAATTGCGGAATGAGTTTATAGATATTGATAACCCTAGAGCCTAACACAAAGTGAAGTGCACTGGAGAAAGCTAACTGTAATTACAGTTAAGCTTTGGTTCTAACACAGCAACTAGCAATCCTAGTTATTTCTACTCACAGCCACAGTGCAATGAATTAAATAAGCAGCACAGATGACACAAGAAATTTTATAGTGGTTCCCTCTAAATAGGTACGTCCACTCTTCTACCACCATGGTAGGAATCCACTACAGGTTTTTGTTCAGGTGCCCTGCCACCAACTGATCTGCTTAAGGTAGATCAAGTAGACCCTTTGAGCTTTTGATCAGGAGCTCAAAATCCAACACAAGTTTTTGATCAGGTGCCCTGCCACCAAGGTTCACTTTTGAAGGGAGTAATAACCCTTTATTCAGGAGGTTGAGAGAGTTAAAGTTTCTTCTCTATTATTAAAACAGATTAGAGAAGCTAGTGGATTGCATAGAGCTAGAAAGCTCTAAAGAATCAAGGCTCCCCCTGGCTTAAAGAATATCCAGGAAGGAGTCTTCCTTCATGGTGTAGGAACTCTTCTGAACTTGAGACAAACAACTGTCTTGAAGTTCTGAAGGAGAAGCTTGAAGAAGACTCTTGATTTGGAAAAGGTGTTCTTCTTCAATCAGCTTCCTTTCTTCTTCTTCTTCTTCTAAAAGCCTCTGAGTGAATGTCTTCCTGTGAGCAGGATGAACTCAGGATGAAGAAGAATGCTGAAGAGATTTGATCTTCTCAGTTGAATGTGAATTTCTGAGAGCTGTAGATCTCTATGCTGCTGTGAGTAAAACTTCTTGTATTTTGTGTTGTTGTGTATATTTCTCTGTCTTTAGAAGGCACTTTATATATGAGCCTTTGCAACGGCTCTAATCTGAGTTTGAACTTTGTCTTCTTCTAGAATCTGCAAACTGGGCTACAAATAGCACAAAGCAAAATATATCTTGCAGACAGATATCCTATAAAAAGATAAAGCTTTCTAAGAAGCTGCAAATCAATCTGATAAAAGAGTGCTAGAAAAAGTCACATCAGAAAGAGCTCTTTACGACCAGAGAAGACTTTTGAGTCTAACGGCTATAAAGGACAACCAGGCAGATAAAGCAGAAAATATATTTCAAATAATAAGACAAACCACTTTGTCAGATAAAGATTGACTTATGCATAAAGAATGGAGCAAAGATTGCCTAGAAATAATAGCATAACATCAATGAAATATACTTTAATAAAATATGCCAAGTAGATAAGAAATAAATAATATAACTTTACTAAAGGCAGATAAAAAGAACGTCGAACCACACTCGAAGATCGTCGACCGAAGCACGGAGATCGTCGACCGAAGCACGGAGATCGTCGACCTATCAGACAGATAGTCGAACGACACAGATAGTCGAACTATAAAGGCAGATAGTCGAGCTATCACACAGATAGTCGAACTATCACACAGATAGTCGAACTATCAAAAAGCAGACAGATAGTCGAACTATCAAAACAGATAGTCGAGCTATCAGATAGTTGAACTATCAACAAAGATAGTTGAACTACCACACAGATAGTCGACCTATCAAACAGATAGTCGAACTATCAACATAGAACAGATAGTCGAGCTATCAGAACAGATAGTCGAGCTATCAAATAGTTGAACTATCAAAACAGATAGTTGAACTAACCGAAAGATAGTCGACCTATCAAAAAGATAGTTGAACTATCAACACAGAGCAGATAGTCAAACTATCAAAACAGATAGTCATGCCATCAAATAGTTGAACTATCAAAACAGATAGTTGAACTAACCGAAAGATAGTCGACCTATCAAATAGATAGTCGAACTATCAACACAGAGCAGATAGTTGAACTATCAAAACAGATAGTCGAGCTATCAGATAGTTGAATTATCAAGGAAGATAGTCAAACTATCAAGAAATCTGTCTTTACAAAAGAAGTCGAGCGGGGTTCGACGATCGTCAAGGCAGATACCGCAGATCGTCGAGAGTTGAACTAACTCAGAGAAAGACGATCTGCTGACAGACGAACGTCGACCAATTGATAGAAGATCGTCCACCAGTCAATAGACGATGGTCGAGCGGCGTTCGACTATAGTCGAACCAAAAATGACTTAACCAAATTTTCATCTGGATAAGCAATTCTACAACTAAGGGAATCTAACCTATTAGCTAACCTTTGACCATAGATAAATCTTGGGTCAAGAAACTAAAAGAGCAGACTAAACTCAAATCCAAACTAGGGTACCAACAATCTCCCCCTATTAGAGTTAAGTCTCTCAAAACAAAATAAAACAAACAAACTACAGGAAATAAATATAATACAGGAAAGAAACATCTAAGCATCAAATGCATCAATCAAATAGTTAACATAAACAGATTGATAATAAAACTTAAGCAGCATCAGAATCTGGTTTAGAGATAGAAGAGTCAGGAATAAAAGAGATTTTTCTGAGAGGATCTAGAGCTTCCTTCTTTGATATCTTCAGATCTTGTTCTCCAATAACTTTGGTTTCTCCCGTTCTTGGAACAACTGCTTCTGGATATTTTTCTATATATTTGGTAGCATCAAAAACTTTAGGTCTTACCTGGAATCTATCAAGTTCTTTCTTTCTGAATTTGGACATAGTAGTTAAACCTACAACATCTTTTCCTTCAGCTCTAGCTTTTCTAATCTGAGCTGATCTAACCAATTCAAGGAATCTGGCCATCCTGAAGTCAGGATTAAGCTCTAAGCTTTCATACTCATTTTCATCAGCTGGATTTAGAGGATTTACAGTTCTGAATTTAGTAGAAAGTTCTAACATGCTTGCAGCTGGCTCTTTCTTTTCTTGAATAACTAAAGATGTTGGAGGAGCAAATTCAGCATATCTTTTACTTGATTTCTCAGAGTATATAACTCTTTTGCCTTTTGCATCTATTTTCCTTTTCTGATCAGATTATCTGGAAGATATAATCTTGCTTTCTTTATCTGGTGATGTCCTTTTCTTGGGTGAAGGAGGAGGAGAAAAGGTTGGCTTTAGGTAAACTACCTCTTTCACTTGTTCTTGTAACTCAGCTTCCTGTCTCTGATGTCCAGATTGAGACTTGCCATGGTAGCTTTGATTTCCTTTCCTCTGATAAGATTGGGAAGAAGTGAATCTAGAAGGAGGAGCAGAGGGACTGGCAACATTTCCAGATGCTCCTGCACTGGGAGGAGGAGGAGGAGGTCCTTTAGAATTCCATTTAGGAGTTGGACTGTCATATCTTTTAGATTTCTTTCTTTTTTTTGCTGATTCTTGGAGAATTTCATCCAGTGCCGATATTCCTTGGATTTGGGATCTATTCCTTTCAAGATAAAGTATGGTACATCATGATCAGGGTTAGGTAGAGGAAGAGAAGCAGCTTTTCTTTTTCTTTTTGCAGATTTCTTCTTCTTGGTTCCTTCTGAATCATCAGAGTCATCTTCATCATCAGATGATTGAGGATGATCATAAGGATCAACAACTTCTCGCACAGCTTTTTCTCTATCCTTTAAAGTAGATTTTTCTATCTCTTCTTCCAAGGCATCCTGTGCTAGAAGAGTGTCTAGATCCAGTCCTGGGGTGTCATCCAAGACTGTAGACTTTTCTTATTGAATATCTGAAACTTTCTCTATCTCAGCTGTAACTGTCATGAGGACCAGTTCATCATTCACCACTACCTGAGCTGGAGAAGAGGGTACAGGCTTTTGATTAGCAAATTCTTGCACTGGTTCTTGAGCAGGTTGATGAACAGCTAGGACTTCTTCCACTATATCTGTAGTATCAGGAACATAGATTTGCTAAATGAAATTGAAACATCCCTTCTAGGTATTCATAGACTAGCATATCAGTTAACATGTCAAGAAAATGAGTAAATGAATTACCTTCAGGATTTTCCTTAGAATTTCCTAACTCCCATAAGTCATCTAGAAAGGAGGTAATGACTCCTTCTAGCAAAAGGGCAACTAAGGAAGTGGAGGCTTCTTCGAGGCATACTTTAACAGCAAATTCCGCATGCAGTATAACATTAGAAATCTCTTTTTCAGAAAGTTGAGGTACTGTTTCTTCTTGAGCTACTATCTCTTTTTCTGTAAGTGTTGTTTCTCTTTGAGTATCTGCTGGAGGATCTGATGGAAGAGAGGCCAGGGGCAGTTAAGAGGCATCTTCATAGAAAATCTCCCCCTGCCTGATTTCAGTGGAAACTGAAACCAGGCCCCTAGATGAAGAGGGCTCAGCAGATTTTGAGAGGGCTTGGATGGAGGCAGTCAGGGAATAAATGGAGGATACAAGAGGAGCAATTGCTTCTTCAATCATGGTTTTGATTGAAGGATTAATTAACTCTATGATATTGGCTATGAGTGCTGGAGATATTTCAAAAGATGTGGATGGGGGAACAACAGAAGATGGAAGATCATCAGGAAAGGCAGTTTCCTGATGAGATGAGTTGTGAACTGGTGATTGAGGAGTGGATGAGGGAAAGTCAGTTTGATCTGGAGGTGTAAGTGGTGACTGAGGTGGGGTTGGAATTCTCTCAGATCCTAACAAATCAAAACTGGGAATAGAAGTCCTAGCTAGATGTGTAGGAATGGGAGATGCTGGAGATGAAGTATGGGGAATAGAAGAAGAGTCAAGAGGAAGAGTGGTAGTAGATGTAGATGGTAATACAGATTTCGATGGTACTTCAGTAGAGGTAGATGGGAATGCAGCAGAAGTGGATGGAATGAAAAGAATGGATGAGCCTACTTCATGTAGGAGGGGAGAGACTGAAATAGTCTTTGTGTTCTCTGACACAACTGGAGCTACCCCTGCAGGAGAAGGCTTCTGAAAACTTCTTTTCCACTTAACAAACAGTGTTGGGTTCATCTTCTTACTGGCATTGATAGTTGTTGAAACTGTTACCAACAGGTGGGAGTATTTCTCTTTTCGAAAAATCCCAAGTACCCTCCCTAGGGTTACTTCCTTCTTGCCATTCTTCTTTCTTATCAAATCAAACATAATCCCTGCCCAATTGATCTGTTTCTTATTTACTATGGCACACATCAAGGCAAACTACTGCCTGGTGATGTTGTCATGAGCAGAGTGCTTGCCCAGAAGCACTTTTCGAACGAGTTTAGCCAAGAACTTTATCTTTAACGGAAAATTAACTTTTAACAACTTAGAAGGAATGCCTTCGGCATGTCCTAACTCGATTAACATCCTTCCAAACTCTTGGGTATCTTGTTCATAATCCTCTTCACGGTTCAATAATCCGAAAATATCAATCAATGCGGCAGGAGTCAAACTTACCTCTCATCGCCAATCATTCCAGTCATCGATTCGTCATTGGAAGACGAAGTGAAAACCCACTCTTTAATCTCTGTTATGTTTATCTTGATTCTTGTGGTCATAAGCTTTTCCAAACCTTGTTCTTTGCAGAGCTGGAGGATTTCTAATATCTCAGAATCACAGGCGCTGAAAGAGTCAAAATCTATGCTGAATCCGGCGTCGAACTTCATCGCAGACAGAAGGGCTGGAGAAATCGCCATCGATTTGCCGGAGAAGACGAGAGAGACGAGGAGGAGAAAGCATGAGGCAGAGCTCAAACTGAAAGACAGAATACGAAAAGACGAGTTCCGTCGACTATAACAAGCACGATCTCTTAACCTAGATCGACCATCGGTTTAAATAAAAATCGCAATCGTCGGTCTATTTTAAAAGATACTGGAGACGATGGTCGAACGGTCGTTCGACGATCGTTTCCTGAAGCAGAGTAGTCGATCAATAGTTCGACTATTTCTGTCTTCACAAACAAATAAGTTGTCGTCGCCCATAGGTCGACGATCGGCTCAATCTGATCGTCTATTGTCGAACGTCGTTCGACGATCTTCAAACAGATATTAATAAAGGCAGACGTCACACTTAGTCTTTTCTATTAATCATGCCTAGTTGAACCAAAAAGAACAGATGCTTCTGTTCATCTAAAGGCTTGGTGAAAATATCACCTCTCTAAAGGTCAGTGGATATGAACTCAAGGCTGATCTTGTTTTTTTCCACACAATCTCTCAGGAAATGGTGTCTAATCTCAATGTGCTTGGTTCTAGAGTGGTGCACAAGATTTTGTGTAATTGAGATAGCACTGGTACTGTCACACATGATTTTTGTGTTCTTGTGTGTGAACCCATAATCCAAAAGCTGGTTTTGAATCCACAGGATCTGTGAACAACAACTAGCAGCTGCTATATATTCAGCCTCTGTAGTTGAAGTTGAGACAGAAGCCTGTTTCTTACAGAACCAAGAGACCAATCTCTCTCCCAAGAACTGACAAGTTACTGAGGTACTTTTCCTGTCAACTCTACAACCAGCATAGTCAGAATCAGAGTATCCAATTAACTCAAATTCTGATTCTACTGGGTACCATAGTCCTATATTTGGACATCCCTTCAGGTATCTCAAAATTCTCTTGAGAAGAATCAAATGAGATTCCTTGGGGTTAACCTAGAATCTAGCACATAGGCATGTAGCAAACATTATATCTGGTCTACTTATAGTTAAATACAACAGGGAACAAACAATGGCCCTATAGTTCTTCTGATCAACTGGCTTGCCCTTATCATCAGAATCTATAACTATATTAGTAACCATGGGTGTATGCATTGCTGAAGCATCAGCCATCCCAAACTTCTTTACCAATTCCTTGGCATATTTGGATTGGGAGATGAAAATGCCATCAGCATCTTGCTTTACTTGGAGACCAAGAAAGTAAGATAGCTCGCCCATACTACTCATCTCAAACTTAGAATGCATCAAATCAGAGAACTTTTTGCACAGTTTGGGATCAGTGGAACCAAAAATAATATCATCTACACACACTTGAACTAACCAGATTGTGTCCTTATGGTGCTTAACGAAAAGGGTTCTATCAACTACTCCCCTAACAAAGTTGTGCTCTAATAGGAAACTAGCTAGAGTCTCATACCAGGCTCTGGGTGCTTGTTTAAGTCCATAAAGAGCTTTTTGCAACTTGAAAACATGTGAGGGCTGAGTTGAAGAGACAAACCCAGGAGGTTGTTCAACAAATACCTCTTCCTTTAGCTCACCATTTAGGAATGCACTTTTGACATCCATCTGAAAAACCTTAAACTTCATATAGGCTGCATAGGCTAGAAAGATCCTTATTGCCTCTAGCCTTGCAACAGGAGAAAAGGTTTGGTCATAATCTATACCTTCCTCCTGTCTGTAGCCCTAAGCTACAAGCCTAGCTTTGTTCCTTACAATAATTCCATTTGCATCCAACTTGTTTCTAAACACCCACTTGGTGCCTATGATCAGTTGGATTTTAGGTCTTGGAACCAAAGTCCATACTTTACATCTTTCAAACTGATTGAGTTCCTCTTGCATAGCAATGATCCAGTGGGGATCTAGCTCAGCATCTTTTATGGTGACGGGATCAATCTGTGAAAGGAAACAAGCATGCATCACATACTGTCTTAACTGATGTCTTGTTTGTACACCAGCTTATATGTCTCCAATCACTTGAGATGTAGGATGATATCTAAGTATGAAAGTGAAGGGATAGATACTACTCTAGAGGGGGGGTGAATAGAGTTATCAAATTTTGCACTAGACAAAACTTAATGGTCTACCCAACTCCCTTGGAGTGAAGTGCGGAATGAAAAGATTATAGATATAGAATTAACCCTATAGCCTAACACAAGTGATGTGCACAAACTCAAGCTAACTGTAATTACAGTTAAGGCTTGGAAAACCTAATCAGCAACTAGCAATCCTAGTTATATCTATTCACAGCCACAATGCAGGAATTAAACAAGGGAATCCAGACGACACAAGGAAATTTATAGTGGTTCCCCAAACAACTTGGGTACGTCCACTCTTCTACCCATACGGTAGGAATCCACTTAGGTTTTTGATCAGGTGCCCTGCAACCAACAGGATCTGCTTCAGGTAGATCCAGAAACCCTTTAGACTTTTGATCAGGTGTCTAAAAAACCAAGCACAGGTTTTTGATCAGGTGCCCTGCCACCAAGGGATACTTTTGAAGGGAGTAATAACCCTGTACAGGAGGGGGGAAGAAGGTTAAGATGTCTTCTCTATTTTACAAAGATTAGAGAAGCACAAAGACTTGCACTGAGCTAGAGAGCTCTTAAAGAATCAAGGCTCCCCCTGACTCAATGATGTCCAGGTGAAGTCTTGCTTCAGTGCAGAAAACTCTTCAGAAAGATCTGAAGGAAAAACTATAAGAAGATAATAAATAATAAAATTAGCAATCTTCAAGCAGTTGTCTTCTTCTTCTTCTTCTTCAAAAGAACTCTGAGTTTGAACTTCCTGGAAGCAGGAGAACTCAGGTTGAAGAAGAGTAGAAGAGCTTAACACTTCTCAGTTGGATGGAAATTGCTGAGAGCAGAAAACTTGATCTTGATGAAGGCTTGAATGCTTAAATGAATAACTGGGTAACTAGTTAGCTCGCTTGAATCCTTCTTCAAAGGATCCTTTTTATAGCAGCAACAAGCAACGGCTCTCTTCAATTTGAATTACTTGTCTTCTTCTGAACCTTGAGACCTGGGCTGTAAATATCAAGAAGACAAAACAATCTCTGCAGCAGAAACTTTCTATAAAAGGAATAAACCTTTTTTTAGGAAGCTGTAGGAAGCAATCTGATAATAAAGTACTAAATAAAGTCATATCAGAAACAAACTCTTTATAGCAAAAAGAAGACTTTTCAGTCTAACGGCTATAAAGGGCTGACAGCAGATAAAGTAAAATATAATGTCAGCTAATAAGACAAACAACTTTATCTAAAAAGATTTGACTCAGGCAAAAGGGATGGAGCAAATATTGCCTGGTAATTTTATCATAAAACAACTAAAACAACGTGCCAGAAAATGTATTAATTAATTAAATATAATAAATAAATAAAAAATATAAAGGCAGACAGAAAGCGTCGAACGAACCTCGGAGATCGTCGACCGACGCACGGAGATCGTCGAACTATCGGGCAGATAGTCGAACGATCCAGATAGTCGACCTATCGAAGAAGATAGTCGAACTACCCCGGCAGATAGTCGACCTATCAGAGCAGATAGTCGAACTATCAGATAGTCGATATATATGGACAGATAGTCGAACTATCAAGCACAAACAGATAGTCGACCTATCAAGCAGATAGTCGACCTACCTCAGAAAACAGATAGTCGACCTATCAACAAATAGTCGAACTATCAGATAGTCGATCTATCAGGACAGATAGTCGAACTACCAAGCCAAACAGATAGTCGACCTATCAACAAATAGTCGAACTATCAACGCAGACAAAGCGTCGACCAACTGATAGACGATCGTCGATCAGCCGATAGACGATAGTCGAGCGGCGTTCGACTATAGTCGAACAAAAAACCTACTTAACCAAATTCTTCATCTGGAAAAGTGAGGACTCTACAACTAGACCACTAACCAATGACCATAGATATTTCTTGGGTCAAGGGACTAAAAGGCAAGACTAAACTCAAATCAAACTAGGGTACCAACAATCTCCCCCTATTTGAGTTAAGTCTCTCAAAAACTAAAACATAAAGCTAGCTAAAGAGCAATAAAATTAATACAGGAAATAGTTAACAATTAACTAGCATCTATCAAACAGATATATAATAGACAAATATAACACAACAGTCAATCAAACTATTAAGAGTCTACAGAATCTGGCAAAGGGTCAGAGGAACTAGGAACAAAAGAAATTTTCCTTAGAGGATCATCAGCTTCTTTCTTTGACAGCTTCAAGTCCTGCACACCAATGATCTTCAATTCTGCAGCCCTTGGAACAACTGCTTCAGGGTGCTTTTCCATATATTTTGAGGGGTCAAATACATCAGGATTAACCTGGAACTTTTCAAACTCTTTCTTTCTGAATGCAGACATGGTGGTTAAACCAGTAGTATCTTTTCCTTCAGCTTTTGCTTTTCTGATTTGAGCTGCTCCAACCAATTCGTGAAAACGAGCCATCCTAAAGTTAGGATCAAGCTCAGGACTTTTATAAACAGACTCAGGAGGAGCAGCATCAGATTCTTTATCTTGATTAACTAGATAAGACATGGGAGCAGACTTAGCAAAAGTTTTGCTAGAATTTTAAAACAAAATAAACTACTTACCTTTTGAAATAACTTTTTAAGACTGTACTGGCATAGGAGATGGAACTCTTTCCTTTGGAGAAGGAGGAGGGGAAAAAGTTGGTCTTTGAAACACAACCTCCTTCACTTGTCTTTGAGAACCAGAATACGATCTGCCTTGGGAACTTTGAGAGCTTTTCCTTGGCTGAGGCTGAGAAGGTGCAGATTTTCCAGAAGAGGCAGCTGGATTAGCAGATAGGTTGCCAGAGGCTCCTGCACTGGGAGGTGGAGGAGGACCTCTGGGTGTCCATCTGGAAGCAGGAGAGTCATATCTCTTAGTTCTCTTTCTCTCTTTCTGCTGGTTCTTGGAGAACCACATCCAATGCTGAAATTCTTTTGATTTGGGGTCAATTCCTTTAAGAATGTAATATGGAGTATCATTCTCTCGATTGGGAGGAGGAGGAGCAACGGCTTTTCTTTTCTTTTGAGCAGCTTTCTTTCTCTTTGAATTTTCAGACAAATTAGAATCATCTTCATCATCAGAGTGAGATGATGGAGGATTGTCATAGGGATCATAGGCTTCAGAAACAGCCTTTTTCTTCAAAGCAGCTTTCTCTTTTTCTTCTTCTATGGCATCCTGAGCCAGAAGGAAATCTAAATCAAGACCTGGGGAATCATCCCAAATAGTTGACTTTTCAACTTGCAACTCTTTTTATTTTTCCTCTAACTGAGATTGAACTCTTTGGTTCCAAGCAACTCTTGCTTTCTCTTCTTGATTTTCAGATACATCTTCCATGTCATCTAAAAATGAATCCAATTCTAGGTCTACTTGATTATCAGGAACAACTGGATCAGCTTCAGAAACAACTGCTATAACCTGAGCAGCTAAATCTTCTTTAATATAATCTGTAGAATTATGAACACAGATCTGCTAAATAAGCAAAAATCATTCCTTCTAGGTATTCACAAGCTATCAAATTAATTGACTCGTCAATAAAGCGGATGAGTGAATTACCTTCATACTTGACCAACTCCCAAGATTCATCTAGGTAGGATGTAATAATCCCTTCTAGGAAATGGGCAACCACGGGAGTGGTGAGATCTTCTAAGCAAACTTTCACAGCAAATTCAGATAGCATAATAGCATCAGATATATCTTTCTCAGACAACACTGAACCTGATTGATCTTGAGCTTGCACTGCATCAGACTTTTCTTGAACTGCTGGAAGGGAGGCTGGAGGCTCTGAGGCATCTTCACAGAACATCTCCCCCTGCCTGATTTCAGTGGAAACTGAAACCAGGCCCCTTGAAGAAGAGGGCTCAGCAGATTTAGAAAGAGATTTGATGGAAGCAGTCAAGGAGGCAATGGAGGAGGTAAGTGGAGCAATTGCCTCTTCAATCATGATTTTGATTGAAGGGGTAATCAACTTCAGAATGCCAGAAATGAATGCTGGGGTGATCTCAAAAGATGATGGAAGTGTAGTGGATGGAGCTGCAGCAGAGATGGTTGTAGTGTTAACTGGAGATCGAATGGGAGATGGAGCTGGAGAGTTAACAGGAGTGTTAACTGGAGAATGAATAGGGGACTGAGGAGGTGTTGGAATCCTCTCAGATCCTAACAGATCAAAACTAGGAGAAGATATCCTAGCCAGATGAGAAGGAAGAGGAGATGTTGGAGGGGAAGGAAGAACAACCGTGGTTGTTTCTCTAACAGGAGAAGGAGAAAGTCGTACTTCAGCTGAAGTTGATGGAACTTCAACTGAAGCAGACTGCATAGCAGAAGAAGATGAGGGAAGGGAAAGAGCTGAGCCAGCTTCTAGAGGGTGAGGAGCGACCGAATCAGTCCTGGTGCTCTCTGATGTCGCTAGAGCAACCCCTGTGAGAGCGGGTTTCACAAAAATTCTCTTCCACTTGGAGAATAGATTTGGGTCCATCTTCTTGCTCGCATTAATGGTTGTTGCAACGGAGACCAGCAGCTGAGGATACTTTTCCTTCAGGAAAATTCCAATAACCCTTCCGAGGGTAACTTCCTTCTTATCATTCTTTTTTCTTATCAAATCAAACATTACTCCTGCCCAATCAATCTTTTTCCGATTAACAATTGCACACATCAGTGCAAATTGTTGCCTTGTGATATTGTCATGAGAGAAGTGCTTTCCAAGGAGCACTTTTCCGACTAACTCAGCTAGAAATTTAATCTTAAAGGGAAAATTGACCTTGAGCAGCTTCGTGGGAATGCCCTCCGCATATTCCAGCTCAGTCAGCATCCTTCCAAACTCTTGAGCATCTTGCTCATAATCATCTTCACCATTAACTAATCCAAAGATATCAGTCAAAACGGCCGGAGTTAAAATTACCTCTTCTTCGCTGATGGTGCCAGTCATCAAATCGTCAGAGGATGACGAAGTGAAAGCCCATTCCTTGATCTCGGGAATATTTAACTTAATCCTTAATGACATTAATCTCTCTAGTCCTTGATCCCGGCACAACTGAAGAACTTCCACAATCCCTGCTTCGCAGCTACTGAAGGCATCAAAATCAACGCTAAAGCCTGCATCGAACTTCACAACTGCTAGTACTGCTGGAGAAACCGCCATGGAATTGCTGGAGAATGCGCGAGAAAGACGGAGAAGACGAAGGAGATGAAGCTGCAGAAAATCGCAAGCGGGAAGACAGAATGAGAAAAGTCACGCTCCGTCGACGATAAAACAAAAGATCTTTTAAACTAGGCCGACTATCGGCTTTATATTGGACCGGAGATAGCCGATCTATTAAAAAGATAATAGACCCGATGGTCGAACGGTCGTTCGACGATCGGTCCAGAAGCAGAGTGTTGAAGCATGAGAACGAGCGGTCTGCGGTTTGGACCTGGCGGATTGTTGGCTGTGCGGTCTAGCGGTTTGGATCTGGCGAGTTGTTGACCGAGCGGTCTAGCAGTTTCTCTCCAGCAGTTGCATATCCAGGTGGTTGCTGCTATGGTTCGGCGGTCTAGCGGTTTGTCTACAACGACTTGGATATTTGGCGGTCTGGCGGTCTGGCAGTCTGGCGGTCTCCTTCTGCATCTCCCTCTGGCCTGTCCGGGCGGTTAGCCTGTTATCTAACCGCGCGGACTGTGCGGTCTGTACATATCAAACCGCCCAGTCTTTGTACATTTATTTAGTCCCACATTGTTAGTTTGTACTCTCCTCTATCTCCTCCATTCTATAAAAGGGAGGCCATACCTTTGTAAATGATATCTTTTTGGATAATAAAATTTTCATTATTCAAAATTCCGACTTGTTTTCTAGTCGTTTTTTCTCTGCTTTTACATGGTATCAGAGCCTTCGATTTCTGGCTCCTGATTCTGTCCGCTCTTTCCGCGCGGCTTGTTCTGTCTGCCCGCGACCTGTCCTTTGCCGCGACCTGTTCTAGTCGCTGTGCTCTTCTTCTCTTCTTTCGTCGCCGCGACCTGCCTTATCGCCTTTCCCGTCTGTTCGCGCGGTCTGCTCTCTTACCGCCCGACCTCTCTCCCTCTGCTTGTTCTGCGGCTTGGTCGTGGCCTCTCTGGCTGCTGGTGTCTGACATCTTGACCGCTGCATCTCTTCTTCCCGCGGCTTGTTTCTTAACCGCGCGGCTTCCCTTTGTTTTCCTCTATGGCTCTCTCTGAGACTTCTACTGCCACCACTCCTGTTACCAATCCGTCTCCCCCCCCCTCCTCCTACTCTTTCCAGAAATCTTGGCATTGTTTCTAAACTTGTTGGCTCCAATTATCCGGATTGGAGCGTTTCTTTCACCTTTCTCCTTCGTTCTCAGCGCAAACGTCATCACCTTACCGATGACCCTCCCCCTCCAGATTCTGCTCAATTTGACGAATGGGATGCGAGTGATGCTCTTGTCCGCACTTGGCTGGCTAACAGCCTCTCTGATGAATGCCTTCCCGTCATCCGCCATGATGAGACGGTCAAGGCCGCTTGGCTTCACCTTGCGGCTCTTTACTCTAAGGGGACCCAGACGTCCCGGATCTACACCCTTTATGCCGACCTCTTCGCCCGTCCTTCCATGACTCCTGCAGCAGCCTATCAGCAAGTTCAGGCTCTTGGCGCCGAGATTCTTCAAAATCGGCCCTTCTCCGCGGACGTGGCCACCCAACACAAACACTTCCAGGAACTCCTGGTTGTTTGTTATCTTCTGCGGCTTCCCGAGTCCTTTGATATGATCCGCCAGCAGATCTTGGGTGAAGCCGAATCTCCCACCTTGGATGCCACCACGGCTCGCATCACCGCCGTTACTTCGCTTCTCCAGCGCCCTCTGTTGGCCTCCCCTCCTCCACCAGAGACCTATGCTCTCCAAACTCAGTGGGGCGGCACTAGTGGCCGTAGTCACACCGGGCCGCGCGGACTGTCCAGGTTTCTTTGTTCTCATTGTGGTCGTACCGGCCACACTGTTGACCGCTGCTGGCAAAAACACCCTCACCTTCGCCCCTCTGCTGATTCTTCCTCTCGGCCCTCTGCCTCTGTGGCCACGACCTCAGGTAGTGCTCATGTCGTTACCCAAGGTAAATGGCTGATTGACTCTGGTGCTACAAATCACATGACCGGCAATCCTCAATGTTTCTCTCTTCTTGAAACACATGATCGGTTACCCCCAGTTCTTGTTGCGGATGGTTCTCCTTCCCCTGTTCATGGGACGGGCATGGCGCAAGTTACCCCGTCACTTTGTTTAATGGACACTCTCTATGTCCCGAAATTTCCCTGCAACTTACTCTCTGTTACTACCTTATGCAAGCAACTTCAGTGCTCCGTCTTATTCACTCCTTCTTCTTGTTGTTTTCAGGACCCGAGGACCCAGCGGACGATTGCTACTGGGACTGAGAGCGGCGGCCTCTACTTCCTCGACAATGTCTCTGCTCTGTCCGCCTTCTCTTCCTCGTCCACCGACCTGCTTCAATGGCATCTTCGCCTTGGCCATCCTCCAGCTCGGATTCTTCGTCAGCTTCTTCCCCACTTACCTTCCACGGGTCCTCCGCTCGACTGTGACGCATGTCAGTTGGGCAAACATCACCGTTCCCCCTTCCCACCAAAGCAAGGCCGTGGTTCCTCTCGCCCCTTTGATCTCATTCATTCTGATGTCTGGGGACCTGCTCCTACTCTCACCGTTGGTCGGGGTAGCTCTTATTTTGTAACTTTTATTGATGATTTCTCTCGATGTACTTGGGTGTATCTGTTAAAAGATCGCTCTGAACTCTTTTCTGTATGGCAAACTTTTTCTAATATGATTAAAACTCAATTTGAGGTTTCTATTAAATTTCTTCGCTCTGATAATGCTAAAGAATACCTTAGTCATGAGTTTTCCTCCTTTTGTATGCAACATGGTCTTCTCCATCAGACCAGCTGTGTTTACACCTCCCAACAAAATGGGGTGGCGGAACGTAAAAACCGTCATCTCCTCGACGTCGCTCGCACTCTTATGACGCAGATGCATGTGCCTCGCTCCTATTGGGGCTATGCTGTTGTTCTTGCCTGCTATCTCATCAATCGTATTCCCTCTACTGTCCTTCATGGCAAGACTCCCTTCTCCATTCTCTACCCCGGCAAGGAACCCTTTCCTCTCCCCCTTCGTATTTTTGGGTGTACGGCATTTGTGCATGCTCCGTCCGCTACCCGGGATAAACTTTCCCCCCGCTCCACCAAATGTGTCTTTTTGGGTTACTCCACCACTCAAAAAGGCTATTGTTGCTTTGACCCCATTCTGCGAAAACAGTTTGTTTCCGCGGACGTCACCTTCTTTGAAAATGCTTCCTACTTCTCATCTCCATCTCCTCCTCCTCCTGACCTCTCTTCCACTCCACCATTACCTTGTGTTCCTTCCACGCATATCGACGTCTCCGCTCCCATGTCTGCTCCGCCTCCTCTACCTGTTATACCCCTTTCCCCTTCTCCCGTTTCTCCACCACCGTCTCTCTCAAGTCCCGGGCCAGCTTTCTCCGCCACGGACGCTCCGGTTCCTGAGGCTCAAGACGACCTAGATCTCCCTGTTGCTCTTCGCAAAGGGGTGCGGGCGTGCACCCAACATCCGCTTGCGGCTGTTGTTTCCTATGATCAGCTTACTCCTTCTCGCAGGCATTTTGCTTTGGCGATCTCGGCTACTACTACTCCTCGCACCTACCAGGAGGCTCTTGCTATTCCTCACTGGAAATCTGTCATGGATGAGGAAATCGCCACTCTTACTGAACGAGGTACCTGGACCCTTGTTTCTCCACCAGTGGGCACTGATGTGGTTGGCTGTCGCTGGGTGTTTGTTGTGAAATTTCGCCCCGATGGCTTTGTGGAACGCTACAAGGCCCGACTGGTGGCCAAAGGCTATACTCAGACTTATGGGGTTGACTACTTTGATACGTTTTCCCCAGTTGCTCGCCTCAGCACCATCCGTGTTCTTCTCTCTGTGGCCGTCAACCGGGATTGGCCTATTTCTCAGCTTGATGTCAAAAATGCTTTTCTATATGGGGATCTTCACGAGGATATTTACATGGAGCAACCTCCGGGGTATGTTGCTCAGGGGGAGACACGTGTATGTCAGTTGAAGAAGGCCATCTACGGACTAAAACAGAGCCCTCGGGCATGGTTCGACAAGTTCAGTAGCATTGTGGCTGTTATTGGCTTTGCGAGAAGTTCAGCTGATCACTCTCTGTTTATTCGCAAAACCGCATCGGGCCTTGTGGTTTTGGCAGTTTATGTAGACGATATTCTTCTGACCGGCGATGACCAAGCTGGGGTGGACTTAACAAAGAAACACCTCCGTCAACACCTTGTTACGAAGGACATGGGCTCCCCAAAGTACTTTTTGGGGATAGAAATCTCTCGGAAGCCTGACTCGCTGGTCCTCTCTCAACGGAAGTATGCTCTTGATCTTCTACAAGATGCAGGACTGACCGGTGCCAAACCAGCTCGGTATCCCATGGCTACTGGAGAAGACAAGACATGGACAGATGACTCACCTCTTGTATCTGATGTCACGAGGTATAGACGTCTGGTAGGCAAACTCATTTATCTCACAGTGACCAGGCCCGACATCTCATATGCTGTAGGCAAGGTTAGTCAGTTCATGCAGGCTCCCAGGGAATGTCATCTTCAATCTGCCTTAAAGATATTAGAGTATGTCAAAGCAGCACCAGGAAAAGGGTTACTCTTTCAGAAGCATGGTCATCTGAGAGTTGAAGCCTATTCAGACTCAAGCTATGCGGATGATAAAGGTGATCGGAAGTCTACATCTGGGTTTTGCACCTTTATTGGAGGTAATCTTGTGAGTTGGAAGAGCAAGAAGCAGTCTGTTGTCTCAAGGTCGAGTGCAGAAGCTGAATATCGGAGTATGGCGTCAACCACGTGTGAACTAAAATGGATGAGGGCTCTCATGTTTGACCTAGGAGAGGTCTACGACTATCCTCTTCCTATGTTCTGTGATAACAAGGCTGCTATATACATATCTAAAAATCCGGTCTTCCATGAGAGAACGAAGCATATAGAAGTTGACTGCCATTTCATCCGGGAAGAAGTCTTGAAGGGACAGATTTGCACTCCGTTCGTCACCTCTGACAAAGAGCTGGCGGATATCTTTACCAAGCCGGTTTCTACTTCATTCTTCCACATCTGTGACAAGCTGGGCATGATTGATATCTATGCTCCAGCTTGAGGGGGAGTGTTGAAGTATGAGACCGGGCGGTCTGCGGTTTGGACCTGGCGAATTGTTGGCTGTGCGGTCTAGCGGTTTGGATCTGGCGAGTTGTTGACCGAGCGGTCTAGCGGTTTCTCTCCAGCAGTTGCATATCCAGGTGGTTGCTGCTATGGTTCGGCGGTCTAGCGGTTTGTCTACAACGACTTGGATATTTGGCGGTCTGGCGGTCTGGCAGTCTGGCGGTCTCCTTCTGCATCTCCCTCTGGCCTGTCCGGGCGGTTAGCCTGTTATCTAACCGCGCGGACTGTGCGGTCTGTACATATCAAACCGCCCAGTCTTTGTACATTTATTTAGTCCCACATTGTTAGTTTGTACTCTCCTCTATCTCCTCCATTCTATAAAAGGGAGGCCATACCTTTGTAAATGATATCTTTTTGGATAATAAAATTTTCATTATTCAAAATTCCGGCTTGTTTTCTAGTCGTTTTTTCTCTACTTTTACACAGAGTAGTCGGACAATCGTTCGACTATTTCTGGCTTCTCAAACAACAAGCTGTCGTCATCCAGAGATCGACGATGAGCTCGACTTGTTCGACTATGGTCGAACGCCGGTCGACAATCTTCAATCAGACAAACTTTCATCAACCATAGGTCGACGATGGGCTTGACCCGATCGACTATCTTCGAACGTCGTTCGACTATCTTCAAACAAGTTTCAACATTGGCAGATATAGTCACACTTAGTCTCGTCCATTGATCATGCCTAGTTGAACTAAAAAGAACAGATGCTTCTGTTCATCTAAGGGCTTGGTGAATATATCACCTCTCTGAAACTCAGTGGATATGAACTCAAGACAAATCTTGTTCTTTTCCACACAATCTCTCAGGAAATGGTGCCGAATCTCAATGTGCTTTGTTCTAGAGTGGTGCACTGGATTTTGTGCAATTGAGATAGCACTGGTACTATCACACATGATTTTGGTGTTCTTGTGTGAGTAACCATAATCCACAAGCTGGTTTTGAATCCACAGGATCTGTGAACAACAACTGGCAGCTGCTATATATTCAGCCTCTGCAGTTGAAGTTGAGACAGAAGCCTGCTTCTTACAGAACCAAGAGACCAATCTCTCTCCCAGGAACTGGCAAGTTCTTGAGGTGCTCTTCCTGTCCACTCTGCAACCAGCATAATCAGAATCAGAATATCCAATTAATTTAAATTCTGACTCAGCTGGGTACCAAAGTCCTAGATATGGGCATCCCTTCAGGTATCTCAGGATTCTCTTTAGAAGAATCAGATGAGATTCCTTGGGGTTGACCTGGAATCTAGCACAAAGGCATGTAGCAAACATTATATCTGGCCTACTTGCAGTTAGATACAATAGGGAACCAACAATGGCCCTATAACTCTTTTGATCAACTGGCTTGCCGTGATCATCAGAATCAATAACTACATTAGTAGCCATGGGTGTAGGCATTGCTGAAGCATCAGCCATCCCAAATTTCTTTACCAATTCCTTGGCATATTTGGATTGGGAGATGAAGATACCATCAGCATCTTGCTTAACTTGGAGACCAAGAAAGTAAGACAGCACACCCATACTACTCATCTCAAACTTGGAATGCATCAAGTTGGAAAACTTTTTGCACAGTTTGGGATCAGTGGAGCCAAAAATAATATCATCTACATACACCTGAACTAACAGGATTGTGTCCTTGTGATGCTTGACGAAAAGGGTTCTATCAACTACTCCCCTAGTAAAGTTGTGCTCTAACAGGAAACTAGCTAAGGTCTCATACCAGGCTCTAGGAGCTTGCTTTAGTCCATAAAGAGCTTTCTACAACTTAAACACATGAGAAGGCTGAGTTGAAGAAACAAACCCTGGTGGTTGTTCAATAAACACCTCTTCCTTAAGCTCACCATTTAGGAATGTACTTTTGACATCCATTTGGAACACCTTAAACTTCATGAAGGCTGCATAGGCCAAGAAGATCCTTATTGCTTCTAGCCTTGCAACAGGAGCAAAGGTTTGGTCATAGTCTATACCTTCCTCCTGTCTATAGCCCTGAGCTACAAGCCTAGCTTTATTCCTTACTATAATTCCATTTGCATCCAACTTGTTTCTATACACCCACTTGGTGCCTATGATCAGTTGGCCTTTAGGTCTTAGAACCAAAGTCCAAACTTTACATCTCTCAAACTGATTGAGTTCCTCTTGCATTGCAATGATCCAGTGGGGATCTAGCTCTGCATCTTTAAAGGTGAGGGGCTCAACCTGTGAGAGGAAACAAGCGTGCATCACATCCTGTCTTAATTGATGTCTTGTTTGCACACCAGTTGATATGTCCCCAATCACTTGAGATGTCGGGTGATCTCTAAGTGTGACAATATCAGCAGGTGGGATGTGATCTTCAGCAACAGTTGGGATTAATTCCTCAGGAGGAATTTGATCTACTATTGGTGGTACAACAACAGCTTCAGCAATGTATTCATCACTGTCTGATTCAGTGATCTGAAGAGTTGATAGTTGAAGAATTTCTTGAGGGACATCAGGTACCTGCAATGAACTGGAGGAAGGAGAATTTTCCTTCTCCTTGTAAAACATCTGAGACTCATCAAAAGACACATGCACAGATTCTTCAATTTTACAGGTAGATTTGATATAAACCCTATAAGCTTTGCTTACTTGGGAATATCCAAGCATGATTCCCATTGAAGCTTTTGCTTCAAATTTTCTAATATATTCTTTATTATTATTATGAATATAAACAATACAACCAAATACTCTAAAATAATTAATTTTAGGTTTCTTTCCCTTAAGCAACTCATAAGGAGTTTTACACTTAAGCTTGTGTATCAAACTTCTATTCAAGACATAGTTGGCTGTACTAACAGCTTCTGCCCAATAGGAGAGAGGCATGTTAGCATCTGCCAATAATGTACTAGCAGCTTCAATGAGTGTTCTATTCTTCCTTTCAACTACCCCATTTTGTTGGGGAGTTCTAGGAGCTGAGAAACTATGTTTGATACCTTCTCTCTCACAGAATTCTTGCATGAGAAGAGAGTCAAACTCAGTACCATGATCACTTATGATCAAGGCCACATGAGTAGAGTACTCAGTCTGCACACATAGTAGAAAGTCTGTAAGGGCTTTGAAGTTATCAGACTTAGTTCTCAAAAGAAAACCCAACTGAACCTAGAAAAGTCATCTACAATTACTAAGGTGTAATACTTCCCTCCTAAACTATGTACATTTATTGGGCCAAAAAGGTTCAAATGTAATAGATACAGGATTCTAGGAGAATCACTTTTATTTACAGATTTAAAAGAATTTTTGGTTTGCTTGCCTAGCTGACAAGCCTTGCATAGGCTCTCCTTCTTGTAGGGGCAAGAAGGTAAACCTCTAACAAGGTTGTGTTTAGATAACCTAGATATATTTTTAAGGTTAACATGACTAAGCCTCTTATGCCACAAAGAATTATTATTAAGTGTTACTTCATTAAACAGGCAGATTTCAGAATGAGTTGAATTGAAATCTACTAAATAAATATTACCTATTCTAATGCCTACTAAAACAATATTATTATTTAAAGTAATGTTGCAAGAGGAGTTAGAAAATGAAACCTGGTAGCCAGCATCACATAGTTGGCTGACTGAGATCAAATTGTGCTTCAGTCCTGTCACATATGCAACTCTCTTGAAAGTGACATCTCCAATTGTGATCCTGTCATAGCCTTCTGTCTGACCACAGCTGGAATCTCCAAAGATAACCTTTGGGCCGAGCTTAGCTTTGAATTTTGACAGATGATTTTTATTTCCTGTCATATGCTTGGAGCATCCACTATCCAAATACCACTTATTTTGAGTGATTGGATAGGCCTTCACCTGCAAGACATTTATTTAGACAGTGTGGACCCAGGTAACCTTGGGTCCCTTGTTTTTCACATAAGAAAAACAGGAAATATATGAAAATGCAGGCTGAGGGTGATAACCTAGTGGGTGAGATCTCCTAGGTGGGATTCTCCATGCAGATGATGGGTCAACAAACCTAGGGTTTCTATTTTCATTTAGGTTTCTATGGTACTGATTATGATTTTGAAAATCATATTGAAAACGTCGATCGACGTTCGACGATGGGTGCTCAGATCGTCGACCTTCGTTCGACCATTGAGCTTCCGATCGTCGAGCGGCGTTCGACGCTCTTTGCATTTCTTTAAAAAATTTCTTTCTCTTTTCTCTCTTAGCTTTATTTAAGGTTTTATTAACTAGATTTACTTGCTCAGTGTTCTTCATTCCACTAGCTGAAATGAAGTTCACTGGAGTTGAAAGATTGTTTTTAAGAAGAACTGGGGGTTCACTGGGAGAAGCTCCTAAGCCTAGTTTGTTATTAGCTGACCTAGTGTTAGTCATGCTGGTAATTTCTAATAACTTAAGGCTTCTACCATTAAGTGATTCTTCTAACCTCTTAGACTTAGCTAACTCCATTTTAAGAAATTTAATTTCTTCACTACAAGTAGTGAGATCTTCCTTTAACCTAATATTTTCTGTGGCAATTACTTCTGAGTCAGCTAACTTATTTCTAAGTTCTTTTATCTCCTTTTCTGAGCTAATCAAATCTAAGCATAAAGATTTAAAATCTAATTTAAATTCTTCTGAAGTGAAGTCATAAGAAGAGAGTACCTCATCTTCTGTTGGCATCTCTTCATCTGAATCTGAACTCTCTGCAGCTGAGTGGTTGCTGCAGGCATCTATTGCCATGAGGCAAACTTCTTTTGCCTTCTTCTCTTCCTCATCCTCACTGGAGCTTGAGGAGGAGGATTCCTCATCAGAATCACTCCAGGTTTCAGCAATGAAACCTCTCTCCTTTTTCTTGTTCTTATAGGAGGATGGCTTGGAGTGCTTCCTGTGTTGTTCTTTTTCTTTCCCCTTTTCTTTTTTTTTCTCCTCTGGACACTCTGGAAAGATATGTCCAGGCTTCCTGCAACCATAACAAATAATTTCTTTAGCAGGAGAACGATCATACCTTGGTTTGTCTTCATAGCGTGAAGACTTCTTTCTGAACTCCTTTCTCCCCATCTTGAGAAACCTCTTGGCAAACAATGCCATTAGTTCCTCATTTGATTGGCTGCCTTCAGAAGCATCAGCAGCCTTAAGAGCTAGAGATTGCTCTTTTCTTGTTGGAGTGGGGGTCTTTGCTTCAGCTTCTGCTTCCCTTGTCTTCAGCACTTGCTCAAAAGACTTGAGCTTGCCGAGAAGGGCCTCTGTTGAAATCTCATTTGTACTTCTGGCTTCCTTGTTGGGCCAGATCCTTAGATCCCATGTGCTAGGGAAGCACATAAGAATCTTATCATTGACCTCTGTCAATGATATGTCCTTGTCCAGGGTCCTCAGCTCATTGATGATTGAGCTGAGCCTGGTGTACATGGCTTCAACTGATTCAGCGTCAGTTTTCTTGAAGTTCTCATACTGTGAGATTAGGTTGGACCTTCTGTCCTTCCTTTCATCAGCTGAACCAGCTACAATCTGGTTCAGTGTATCCTACATGGCTTTTGCTGAGGAGCAGTCAGCAACCTTCTGGAATACCTCATCAGACATTGTCTGAGCCAGAATGTTCATCGCCTTGGCATCTGCTATTTTGGCCTTCTTGTACTCATCGTTGTAATCTGGAGGAGGCACTGCACTCATATCAGATGATGAGGCAGTAGCAGCAGCAGGTGCTCTTGGGGGTCCTGACAAAATAGAAGCAAAGATGCTTTCATCAATAGAATTCATATATAATTTTATCCTTGCCTTCCAGATGCCAAACTTAGCTAAGTTGCATGCTGGACGGCTGGTGCTAGAATAATCCTTGGACTGGGCCATGATAGTGAATATCTATAAGCTTTGGTATCTATCAGGATCTTGTGACTTAGGTGTTAGCCTATTCAGTCAGTCAACCTCCCTCTGATACCAATTGAAAGTGAAGGGATATATACTACTCTAGAGGGGGGGTGAATAAAGTTATCAAATTTTGCACTAGACAAAACTTAATGGTCTACCCAACTCCCTTGGAGTGAAGTGCGGAATGAAAAGATTATAGATATAGAATTAACCCGATAGCCTAACACAAGTGATGTGCACAAACTCAAGCTAACTGTAATTACAGTTAAGGCTTGGAAAACCTAATCAGTAACTAGCAATCCTAGTTATATCTATTCACAGCCACAATGCAGGAATTAAACAAGGGAATCCAAACGACACAAGGAAATTTATAGTGGTTCGCCAAACAACTTGGGTACGTCCACTCTTCTACCCACACGGTAGGAATCCACTCAGGTTTTTGATCAGGTGCCCTGCCAACAATAGGATCTGCTTCAGGTAGATCCAGAAACCCTTTAGACTTTTGATCAGGTGTCTAAAAAACCAAGCACGGGTTTTTGATCAGGTGCCCTGCCATCAAGGGATACTTTTGAAGGGAGTAATAACCCTGTACAGGAGGGGGAAGAAGGTTAAGATGTCTTCTCTATTTTACAAAGATTAGAGAAGCACAAAGACTTGCACTAAGCTAGAGAGCTCTTAAAGAATCAAGGCTCCCCCTGGCTCAAAGATGTCCAGGTGAAGTCTTGCTTTAGTGCAGAAAACTCTTCAGAAAGATCTGAAGGAAAAACTACAAGAAGATAATAAATAATAAAATTAGCAATCTTCAAGCAGCTGTCTTCTTCTTCTTCTTCTTCAAAAGAACTCTGAGTTTGAACTTCCTGGAAGCAGGAGAACTCAGGTTGAAGAAGAGTAGAAGAGCTTAACACTTCTCAGTTGGATGGAAATTGCTGAGAGCAGAAAACTTGATCTTGATGAAGGCTTGAATGCTTAAATGAATAACTGGGTAACTAGTTAGCTCGCTTGAATCCTTCTTCAAAGGATCCTTTTTATAGCAGCAACAAGCAACGGCTCTCTTCACTTTGAATTACTTGTCTTCTTCTGAACCTTGAGACCTGGGCTGTAAATATTAAGAAGACAAAACAATCTCTGCAGCAGAAACTTTCTATAAAAGGAATAAACCTTTTTCTAGGAAGCTGCAGGAAGCAATCTGATAATAAAGTACTAAATAAAGTCATATCAGAAACAAACTCTTTATAGTAAAAAGAAGACTTTTCAGTCTAACGGCTATAAAGGGCTGACAGCAGATAAAGTAAAATATAATGTCAGCTAATAAGACAAACAACTTTATCTAAAAAGATTTGACTCAGGCAAAAGGGATGGAGCAAATATTGCCTGGTAATTTTATCATAAAACAACTAAAACAACGTGCCAGAAAATGTATTAATTAATTAAATATAATAAATAAATACAAAATATAAAGGCAGACAGAAAGCGTCGAACGACCCTCGGAGATCGTCGACCGATGCACGGAGATCGTCGAACTATCGGGCAGATAGTCGAACGATCCAAATAGTCGACCTATCGAAGAAGATAGTCGAACTACCCCGGCAGATAGTCGACCTATCAGAGCAGATAGTCGAACTATCAGATAGTCGATCTATCTGGACAGATAGTCGAACTATCAAGCACAAACAGATAGTCGACCTATCAAGCAGATAGTCGACCTACCTCAGAAAACAGATAGTCGACCTATCAACAAATAGTCGAACTATCAGATAGTCGATCTATCAGGACAGATAGTCGAACTACCAAGCCAAGCAGATAGTCGACCTATCAACAGATAGTCGAACTATCAACGCAGACAAAGCGTCGACCAACTGATAGACGATCGTCAATCAGCCGATAGACGATAGTCGAGCGGCGTTCGACTATAGTCGAACGAAAAACCTACTTAACCAAATTCTTCATCTGGAAAAGTGAGGACTCTACAGCTAGACCACTAACCAATGACCATAGATATTTCTTGGGTCAAGGGACTAAAAGGCAAGACTAAACTCAAATCAAACTAGGGTACCAACAAAGTATGACAACATCAGTAGGTGGGATGTGATCTTCAGCAATAGATGGGATTAATTCCTCAGGTGGAATTGGATCAACTGTTGGTGGTACAGCAACTGCTTCTGCAAAGTCTTCATCACTGTCTGAATCAGTGATATGAAGAGTTGATAGATGAAGAATCTCTTGAGTGACATCTTTATTAGATTCTGGTACCTGCAATGAACTTTAGGAAGGGGAAGTTTCCTTCTCCTTGTAAAACATCTGAGATTCATCAAAAGAAACATACACAGATTCCTCAATTTTAGAAGTTGATTTATTAAATACCCTAAAGCTTTGCTTACTTGGGAATATCCAAGAAAGATTCCCATTGAAGCTTTTGCTTCAAACTTTCTAAGGTATTCTTTATTATTGTTATGAATGTATACTACACAACCAAACACTCTAAAATAATTAATTTTAGGTTTATTTCCTTTAAGCAACTCATAAGGAGTTTTACTCTTAAGCTTGTGTATAAGACTTCTGTTCAGAACATAATTAGCTGTGCTAACAGCTTCTGCCCAATAGGAGAGAGGCATATTAGCTTCTGTAAACAGTGTTCCTGTAGCTTCAATCAGGGTTCTATTCTTCCTTTCCACTACCCATTTTGTTGGGGAGTTCTAGGAGCAGAGAAGCTATGTTTGATACCTTCTTTCTCACAGAAATCTTGCATGAGAATAGAATCAAACTCAGTACCATGATCACTTCTGATCAAGGCAACATGAGTAGAATACTCAGTCTGCACACAAAGTAGAAAATCTATAAGAACTTTGAAGTTATCAGCCTTAGTTCTCAAGAAGAACACCCAAGTGAACCTAGAGAAGTCGTCTACAATTACTAAAGTGTAATACTTCCCTCCTAGACTCTGTACATTTATTGGGCCAAAAAGGTCCAAATGTAATTAATACATGATTCTAGGTGAATCACTCTTATTTACAGATTTAAAGGAGTTTTTGGTTTGCTTGCCTAGTTGATAAGCCTTGTATAGGCTCTCCTTCTTGTAGGGGCAAGAAGGTAAACCTCTAATAAGGTTGTATTTAGATAACCTAGATATGTTCTTGAGGTTAACATGGCAAAGCCTCCTATGCCATAAGGTGTTATTATTTGTTACTTCATTAAATAGGCAGATTTCAGATTGGGTAGAATTAAAATCTACTAAATAAATATTACCTTGTCTAATACCTACTAACACAACATTACTATTTAAGTAATATTACAGAGAGTGTTAGTGAAAGATACCTGATATCCTGCAACACATAACTGACTTACTGAGATAAGGTTGTGCTTCAGTCCAGTTACATATGCAACCATTTTGAAAGTTACTGCTCCAATGGTAATCCAACCATATCCTTCAGTTTGACCACAGCTAGAATCCCCAAAGATCACCTTTGGTCCAAGCTTGGCCTTGAATCTTGACAGATTTTTTTTGTTTCCTGTCATGTGTTTGGAACAGCCACTATCCAAATACCATTTGTCTTTAGTAATTGGATAGTTCTTCACCTGCAGAATAGACAATTAGACATTGTGGACCCAGGTAACCTTGGGTCCATTATTCTTCACATAATGAAAACTAGAAATAAAAGAATAAGCAAGTTAGGGTTTATATCCTAAAGGGTAAGATCTCCTAGGTGGGATGCTCCATGCAGTTAATGGGTCCACAAACCTAGGGTTTCTATTTATATTAAGGTTTCTAAGGTTCTGGTTGTAATTTTGAAATTCATATTGAGATCGTCGATCTACGATCGACGATCGATGCTCAGATCGTCGAGCTTCGTTCGACCATTGAGCCTCCGATCGTCGAGCAGCGTTCGACGACTTTTGTATTTCCTTAAACTTTTGTTTTCTCTTTTCTCTCTTAGCTTTATTTAAGGCTTGATTAACTTGTCTTACTTGCTCAGTGTTCTTTATCCCATCAGCTGAAATAAAGTTCACTGGAGTTGAAAGATGATTTTTAAGAACCAATGGGGGTTCACTTGATGAGGCTCCTAAGCCTAGCTTATTATTTCCAGACCTAGTATTTGTCATGCTGGTGATTTCTAGCAGCTTAAGGCTTCTACCATTTAAGGATTCTTCTAATCTCTTGGACTTTGCTAGTTCATTTTTAAGAAACTTTATTTCTTCACTAGACTTAGTGAGTTCTGCTTCTAACCTAGAATTTTCAATGGAAATAGATTCTGATTCAGCTAACTTATTTCTAAGTTCCTTAATTTCTTTTTCTGAACTAATTAGATCTAAGCAAAGGGATTTAAATTCAGATTTAAATTCAGAAGAAGAAAAATCATATGAAGATAATACCTGATCTTCTATAGGCATTTCTTCATCATCATCAGAACTCTCTGCAGCTGAGTGATTGCTGCAGGCATCAATTGCAATAAGGCAGATTTCCTTTGCCTTATTCTCTTCCTTATCCTCACTGGAGCTTGAGGAGGAAGATTCCTCATCTGAATCACTCCAGGTCTCAGCAACAAATCCTTTCTCCTTCTTCTTATTTTTGTAGGAGGAGGACTTGGAGTGTTTCTTGTGATGTTCTTTTTCCTTTCTCTTTTCTTTGCTCTTTTCCTCTAGACACTCTGGTAGAATGTGTCTAGGTTTCCTGCAACCATAACAAATAATTTCTTTTGCAGGAGATCTATCATACCTTGGTTTATCTTCATATCTTGAAGATTTCTTTCTGAAGTCCTTTCTTCCCATCTTGAGAAACCTTTTGGCAAAGAGTGTCATCAGCTCCTCATTGGATTGACTTCCTTCAGAAGCATCAGCAGCTTTGAGAGCAAGAGTTTGCTCTTTTCTTGCTGGAGTTGGAGTCTTTGCTTCAGCCTCAGCTTCCCTGGTCTTCAACACTTGCTCAAAAGACTTGAGCTTGCCAAGGAGAGCTTCAGTTGAGATTTCAGTTGTACTTTTGGCTTCCTTGATAGGCCAGATCCTAAGATCCCATGTGCTGGGGAAGCACATCAGTATCTTATCATTGACCTCTGTCAATATAATCTCCTTATCAAGAGTTCTCAGCTCATTGATGATTGAGCTGAGCCTGGTGTACATGGCTTCGACTGATTCAGCTTCAGTTTTCTGGAAGTTTTCATACTGGGATATAAGGTTGGACCTTCTATCCTTCCTTTCATCAGCAGAACCAGCTACAATCTGATTCAGTGAGTCCCATATAGCTTTTGCAGAGGTGCAGTCAGCCACTTTTTGGAAAATTTCATCAGACATACTCTGGGCCAGAATGTTCATAGCTTTGGCATCAGCTATCTTTGCCTTCTTGTAGGCATCATTATAATCTGGAGGAGGCACTGTACTTAGATTTGTAGATGTTGTAGCAGTGGCTGCAGCAGGAGGTGTTGGAGGTCCTTTCAAAATAGAAGAGAAAATGTCTTCATCAATAGAGTTCATATATAATCTTATTCTTGCCTTCCAGATGCTAAACTTAGCTATGTTGCAAGCTTGAGGTCTGGTGCTAGAGTAATCCTTGGACTAGGCCATGAAGTTAATATCTATAAGCTTGGTATCTATCAGGATCTTGTGACTCAGGTGTTAGCCTGTACAGTCAGTCAACCTCCCTCTAATACCAATTGAAGGTGAGGATAGATACAACTCTAGAGGGGGGTGAATAGAGTATTCAAAAATTATGACACCCTACTCAACTCCCTTAGATTTAATTGCGGAATGAGTTTATAGATATTGATAACCCTAGAGTCTAACACAAAGTGAAGTGCACTGGAGAAAGCTAACTGTAATTACAGTTAAGCTTTGGCCCTAATACAACAACTAGCAATCCTAGTTATTTCTACTCACAGCCACAGTGAAATGAATTAAATAAGCAGCACAGACGACACAAGAAATTTTATAGTGGTTCCCTCTAAATAGGTACGTCCACTCTTCTACCACCCTGGTAGGAATCCACTACAGGTTTTTGTTCAGGTGCCCTGCCACCAACTGATCTGCTTCAGGTAGATCAAGTAGACCCTTTAAGCTTTTGATCAGGAGCTCAAAATCCAACATAGGTTTTTTATCAGGTGCCCTGCCACCAAGGTTAACTTTTGAAGGGAGTAATAACCCTTTATACAGGAGGTTGAGAGAGTTAAAGTTTCTTCTCTATTGTTAAAACAGATTAGAGAAGCTAGTGGATTGCACAGAGCTAGAAAGCTCTAAAGAATCAAGGCTCCCCCTGGCTTAGAGAATATCCAGGAAGGAGTCTTGCTTCAGGGTGCAGGAAATCTTCTGAACTTGAGACAAACAACTGTCTTGAAGTTCTGAAGGAGAAGCTTGAAGAAGACTCTTGATTTGGAAAAGGTGTTCTTCTTCAATCAGCTTCCTTTCTTCTTCTTCTTCTTCTTCTAAAAGCCTCTGAGTGAATGTCTTCCTGTGAGCAGGATTAACTCAGGATGAAGAAGAATGCTGAAGAGATTTGATCTTCTCAATTGAATGTGAATTTCTGAGAGCTGTAGATCTTTATGCTGCTGTGAGTAAAACTTCTTGTATTTTGTGTTGTTGTGTATATTTCTCTATCTTTAGAAGGCACTTTATATATGAGCCTTTGCAACGGCTCTAATCTGAGTTTGAACTTTATCTTCTTCTGGAAACTGCAAACTGGGCTGTAAATAGCACAAAGCAAAATATATCTTGCAGATAGATATCTTATAAAATGATAAAGATTTCTAAGAAGCTGCAAATCAATCTGATAAAAGAGTGCTATAAAAAGTCACATCAGAAAGAGCTCTTTACGGCCAGAGAAGACTTTTGAGTCTAACGGCTATAAAGGACAGCCAGGCAGATAAAGCAGAAAATATATTTCAACTAATAAGACAAACCACTTTGTCAGATAAAGATTGACTTATGCATAAAGAATGGAGCAAAGATTGCCTGGAAATAATAGCATAACATCAATGAAATATACTTTAATAAAATATGCCAAGTAGATAAGAAATAAATAATATAACTTTACTAAAGGCAGACAAAAAGAACGTCGAACGACCCTCGGAGATCGTCGACCGAAGCACGGAGATCGTCGACCTATCAGACAGATAGTCGAACGACACAGATAGTCGAACTATCAAGACAGATAGTCGAGCTATCACACAGATAGTCGAACTATCACACAGATAGTCGAACTATCAAAAAGCAGACAGATAGTCGAACTATCAAAACAGATAGTCGAGCTATCAGATAGTTGAACTATCAACAGAGATAGTTGAACTACCACACAAATAGTCGACCTATCAAATAGATAGTCGAACTATCAACACAGAACAGATAGTCGAGCTATCAGAACAGATAGTCGAGCCATCAAATAGTTGAACTATCAAAATAGATAGTTAAACTAACCGAAAGATAGTTGACCTATAAAAAAGATAGTCAAATTATCAACACAGTGTAGATAGTCGAACTATCAAAACAGATAGTCGTGCCATCAAATAGTTGAACTATCAAAACAGATAGTTGAACTAACCGAAAGATAGTCGAACTATCAAACAGATAGTCGAACTATCAACACAGAGCAGATAGTCGAACTATCAAAACAGATAGTCGAGCTATCAGATAGTTGAACTATCAAGGAAGATAGTCGAACTATCAAGAAATCTGTCTTCACAAAAGAAGTCGAGCGGGGTTAGACGATCGTCAAGGCAGATACCGCAGATCGTCGAGAGTTGAACTAACTCAGAGAAAGATGATCTGCTGACAGACGAACGTCGACCAACTGATAGACGATCGTCGACCAGTCGATAGACGATGGTCGAGCGGCGTTCGACTATAGCCGAACTAAAAATGACTTAACCAAATTTTCATCTGGATAAGTAATTCTACAACTAAGGGAATCTAACCTATTAGCTAACCTTTGACCATAGATAAATCTTGGGTCAAGAAACTAAAAGAGCAGACTAAACTCAAATCCAAACTAGGGTACCAACAGAATCCTTGTTGTTTGAACCCGTTATTTTATCTCTGTGATGGAGAGTTTGATCCTAGTTGTCATAAAATTACGCAGTTACTGAGCCTCAAACAGTTGCAAAATATCTTAGAAGATTTGATTTGAGTGGCAGAAAGAGTCCATATCGATGTCGAATCCGGCATCGAATTTCATTGCAGAGAGAGTCGCTTGAGAAATCACCTTTTTTTTTGCAAAACAGAGAGATCAAGTGCACATGAAATGGAAAATGTGCGGGATAGAGTTTGATGAAAACCTACATATAAGTTTTCAAAAGTTGAAAAGACGAACTCTGTCCGAAGAAAAACAAAACATTGAACTCTGTTCGATGATAAACTCTCAAAAGAAATACATCTCGTCGATCTCTGGTTGACTAAAGTTTTGCGAAATGAATTACATTTCGTCAAGCTCCGTTCGACGAAAGTACTTGAAACTAAAACGTTGACCTCCGTTCGACGAAAGTTTCACAAAGAAAGTTCGTCGATCTCAGTTCGACGAACGTTTCATGAAAAGTTCACAAATCAGCGAGCTCTGTTCGACAAAAGGTATCCAATTCATCGATCTCAAAATAAAAATCAAATTAATGACTCTCTATTTATCATTCCTACCTAATTTAAGAAGAAAATGTGTTTCTTTTCATCTAAAGGTTTAGTAAAAATATTAGCTCTTTGAAAATCAGTAGAAATAATAATAAGATTAATTTTATTTTTGTCTACATTATCTCTAAGAAAATGATGCATAATTTCTATATGCTTAGTCCTACTATGAAGGACTGGATTCTGTGCAATTATTTTTGCACTGGTATTATCACAGAAAATAGTTGAATTATTTAAGTTATAACCACAATCTAGTAATAGATTTTGAATCCACAAAATCTGTGCACAATAGCTACCAGCTGCAATGTATTCAGATTCAGCAGTTGAAATAGACACAGATGTTTGTTTCTTGGAAAACCATGAAACAAGCCTATCACCAAGAAACTGACAAGTTCCTGATGTGCTTGTTCTGTCAACTCTGCATCCAGCATAGTCAGCATCTATGAATCCAGTCAATTCAAATCCTGACACAATAAGACACCAGAGTCCTAGATTAGGGCAACCTTTTATATATCTCAAAATTATTTTTACTACAATTAGGTGAGATTCTTTAAGATTTACTTAGAACCTAGCACAAATACAGGTTGCAAACATATGTCTGGTCTACTGGCTCTTAAATATAATAAGGACCCAATGATTGTCCTATATATTTTATGATCAATAGGTTTTCCCTATTCATCAATATCAACTACAGTATTAGAGGGCATGAGAGTTTTCATTGCTGAGGCATTTGACATCCCAAATATTTTAATTAGCTCTTTAGCATATTTAGATTGAGATATAAAAATGCCATCAGGTGTTTGCTTCACTTGTAAACCAAGGAAGTAGGATAATTCACCCATTCTACTCATTTCAAACTTTGAATGCATTAGGTCAGAAAACCTTTTGCAAAGTTTAGAATCAGAAGAACCAAAAATTATGTCGTCAACATATATTTGAACTAGTAAAATTTAAGATTTATGATGTCTAACAAATATTGTTTTATCTACCATGCCTCTACTAAATTTTTTTTCCAAAAGAATACTAGCAAGGGTCTCATACCAAGCTCTTGGAGCATATTTAAGACCACAAAGGGCTTTGTTAAGTTTAAAAACATGAGAAGAGTGAGTTGGAGAGATAAAATCTGGAGGTTGTTAAACACAAACTTCCTCTTTGAGGTTCTCCATTTAGAAAAGCACTCTTCACATCCATCTGATATACTATGAATTTCTTGAATGCTATAAATACAAGAAATATCCTGATAGCCTCTAATCTTGCAATAGGAGTAAAAGTCTGATCATAATCTATGCCTTCCTCCTGTGAGTATCCTTGAGCAACCAATCTAGCTTTATTTCTTACAATGACTCCTTGATCATCCAACTTATTACTGAAGACCCATTTGGTTCCAATGACTGATTAGTTTTTGGGTCTTGGAACAAAGTCCCAAACTCTACATCTCTTAAACTGATTGAGTTCCTCTTGCATAACAATGATCTATTGGAGATCTTGTTCTGCATCTTTGATGGATTGAGGTTTAATCTTAGAAATAAAAAAAGCATGAATCTGATCTTGATTCAATTGATGCCTTGTTTAAACACCAGCTAATATGTCTCCAATCACTTGAGATCTAGGTTAATCTCTAAGTGTGACAAAGTCAATAGGTGGAGTTGGTTCTTCAACTACTTGTGGTGCTGATTCCTCTGGTGGAATTTCATTAGCCACAATATTTTCAGCATAGATTTCTGAATTTTCTTCATCACTAACATCATCAGCAATCTGTTGAGAAGGATGTAATGTATCCTCTTGTGTTAGGATTAATTCATCAATTTTCTCACACAGATTTGGTACTTGAAATGAGTATATGGTAGAGGTGTCCCTCTCCTTGTAAAACATGTTAGTTTCATCAAAAGATACATGTATTGATTCTTCTATCTTAAGGGTAGATTTATTAAAGCCCATATAAGCCTTACTGACATGAGAATATCCAAGAAATATTCTTTCTGCAGCTTTGACTTCTAATTTCCTTAAGTATTTCTGGTCATTATTATATATATAACATATACATCCAAAAACTTTAAAATAATTTACTTTAGGTTTCTTATTTTTAAGTAATTCATAGGGAGTCTTACCCTTTAGTTTATGAATTAGACTTTTGTTAAGAATATAATTTGATGTGCTTACTGCCTCTGCCCAAATGGATAGGGGCAAGTGAGCATCTACAAGTAATATTCCAGCAGATTCAATTAGGATTCTATTTTTCCTTTCAACTACCCCGTTTTGTTGAGGAGTTCTAGGAGAAGAAAAATAATGCCTGATACCTTCCTTCTCACAGAATTCTTTCATCATGAGAGATTCAAATGCAGTGCCATGATCACTTTTGATTAATGCAATCTGAGTAGAGTACTCAATCTTGATGTTGCTAAGAAACCTTGTAAGAACTTTAATGTTATCTGACTTATTTCTAAGAAAGAATACCCAAGTGAATCTTGAGAAATCATCAACAATAACTAAGGTATATGAATTTCCTCCCAAACTTTGTACTGCAATAGGTCAAAAAAAAGTCCATATGTAGCAAATACAAAATCTTGGGTGAATCACTTTTAGATATAGCTTTAAAACTATTTTTGGTTTGCTTAGCTAATTGACAATCCCTGTAAATTCCTTCCTTCTTGTAAGAACCAGAAGGTCGTCCTCTGACAAGGTTGTCCTTCAATAATTTAGCAATAGTCCGAAGATTTATATGACCTAATCTTTTATGCCGAAGATCATTAGTTTTAGTAATTTGATTAAATAAATAAATTTCGGTTTTTGCAGAGTTAAAATTAACTAAGTAAATATTACCCTGTCTAATCGCAGTTAAAATAATTTTGTTTAAACTAGATTTAATAAAACATAAGGACATATTAAAAGATACTCTATAACCTTCATCACATAATTGACTTATGGAGATAAGGTTATGCTTGATACCTTTCACATAAGCTACCTTCTCGAAGGTAACTGCGCCAACCTTGACATTGTCATAGCCTTATGTCTGTCCACAGTTGGAGTCTCCAAAAATGACTTTAGGTCCAAGCTCTGCTTTGAAGTCACTTAAATTTTCTTTTCTACATGTCATATATTTTTATCATCCACTATCCAAATACCAATGTTCCTCTGTGGTAGGATAGTTCTTTTCCTGCATAAAACAAATTAGGTGTTTTTACCAAGGTTACCTTGGGTCTTATTTTTCTTTCATAATAATTTGAAATATAAGAACACTCAGGTTGATAGTTATAACCAAGTGGATGATATCTTCTACGAGGGATGATCCACTGAGTAAAAGGATTTATAAATTCTTGTGTTTGATTATACTGTTAAAAAGAATTAAAATTTTTATTTTAAAAATTTGGGTTCGATGAATTATATTGAGTTCGTCGAGCTGAGTTCAACGAATGGAAGTGAGTTCATCGAGCTCTATTCACAAAAACATAATGCTCATTTTCTGTGTTCCACATTCGTCGATCGCAATTCGACGAATCATATTGATTTCGTCGAACACCATTTCAATAATTATACTGAAGTCCTATGTTCATAATTCGTTGTTCTCTGTTCGACAAATAATATTTATTTCGTCGAGCTCGGTTCGACGAATTAATTTGAGCATAATTTTTATGAAAATTCTTATTTTGATTTGGTTTTTGTAAAACTTCTGTAGCCTTATCTAAATCTTCTAACTTTTCTTTTCCTTTAGCTGAGGTAAATTTAATTTGTGTATTTAAAATATTTTTCTGAAAAAAGATGAGGTTGACTTGATGAAGCTCCCAAGCCTAGTTTGCCATTTATCCTAGCATTGACTGTGCTTGTGATATTCATCAGTTTGATGCATCTCCTATTAGGGGATTCTTCAAACTACTTTGCCTCAGTTAATTTATTTTCTAATGAAACTACTTGTTCCTTGAGAATTTTTAACTCTTCTTTAAGTTTTAGGTTTTTGAAGATAGATTATTTAGTTCAGTTAATTTCTCTCTGAGATGTTTTATTTTCTTTTGAGATTGTATCAAATCTTTATATAGTAATTTAAAATCATTTTTAAACAGATCTGAAGTAAAATTAAATGTAGAGATTACTTGGCCTTCTCCAAACTCAGATTCATTATCTGAATTCCTGTATAATGCATTTATTGCCATCAGACAAAATTCTTTTGCTCTTGACTCTTTTTCATCTTCAGTTGAACAGCATGAAGATCCAAAGTCTGATTCATTCCAAGATTCAGCAATAAAACCTCTCTCCTTCTTTTTGTGTTTGCTGGAAGAGGATATGTGTGAGTGCTTCTTAGAGTCCTTCTCCTTCTTCTTAAACTTTTTCAGATTTTCAGGACACTCTGGAATAATGTGTTCTTGTTTCCTGCAACCATAACAAACAATTTCTTTAGTTAGAGTTTTGTCATACCTTGGTTTGTCTTGGTTCCTAGAAAATCTTCTCTTGAAGTCTTTTCTGGCTATCTTATAGAACCTTTTTGCTAGGAGACCCATAAGATCTTCATTCTATGGAACTTGTTCTTCTTCGGTTGCTTGGAAAGCAATGCTCTTTTGCATCTTTACTAGAGTTGAAGTCCTTTGTTCAGCTTCCCTTATTTTGATAAGCTGCTCATAAAATTTGAGCTTGCCCAACAAAGTCTCAGTAGGAATCTCATTAACACTTCTAGCTTCTCTAAATAGTCAGATTCTTGAATCCCATGTGCTAGGGAAACACATGAGAATCTTATCATTTACCTTTATCAATGTAATATCCTTTTCCAAAGATTTCAGCTCATTAATTATGAGACTGAGTCTTGTTTACATATCTGCAACTGACTCACTTTCTCTCTTTTTTAAATTCTCATACTGAGAAATCAAGTGGGATCTTCTGTCTTTTCTTTCATCAGCTGATCCAGCTACCATTGCATTGAGTGATTCTCAGATAGCTTTAGTTGAAGTGCATTCAACAACCTTCTAGAAAATGTCATCAGATATTGTTTGGGCTAATATGTCCATAGCCTTTGCATCATCAATCTTTGCTTTCTTCTGAGCCTCTGTCGATTCTGGTGGAGGTACAGCACTAATTCTTGTTGGTGCCGATGGTAGAGATGGACCTATCAAAAAAGAGTTGTAGATATCCTCATCAATAGATTTCATGTATAACCTAATCCTTGCCTCCCATAGTGCAAACTTATTTAGATTGCACACAGGAGATCTAATGCTTGAATATTCTTTATTTTGTGCCATGATAAGAAAAAAAACTAGAGAAAATAAGATCTATTAGATCTGTTGGTTTAGGTATTAGCCTATAAAACCAAAGAACCAACCTCTAGTACCAATTGAAAGTAAGGAATAGATCAAACTTTACTCTAGAGGGGGGTGAATAGAATGTTTTAAAATTTTGATTTATTTTAAAGCGGACTTAAAAATTAATGATATATATATAATCACATCACACAATAAAGAAGGCAATCAATCACAGAAGACACACAAATTTTTATAGTAGTTTCCTAATAAACATGAGTACATCTACTCTTCTACCACACTGGTAGGTATCCACTACAGGTTTTTGATCAAGTGCCCTATCACCAGAAGATCTATTTTCTAAAGGAGATCTTGCAACCCTTTGAGGTTTTGATCAGGCGCCCAAAAACAAATCTTAAGTCTTTTGATCAGGAGACTTATGAACTAAGAGATACTTTTTGAAGGGAGTTAAAAAACCCTGTACACAGTTTAAGAAATAAACTTAAAGAGTGATGATGTCTTCTCTACCAATTATCTCTAAGAAGACTAGTGGATGATGAAGCAAAAAGCTCCCCATAATTTGAGTAAAGATTTGAGATTAGGAGGGGAGGCTTTTCTACAGGGTGTAGGCCTTCTTTTATTTGACTGATGAAGACTTTACACTTGCAGAGACTAAAGCAGAAAATCTGATGAATATGTGTTGATCTATATTGATCTGTTCATTAGTTGATTAACCCTTTAACAGTAATCTTCTGACAGAATATATAGAATGCCTGAGGAGAATTCAAAATTTTGAATTAAAACCATTCTGAAATGCCTGAAGCATCTCTGAGAATTGTAACTGCCCTCGAGATTAAATAGATTTAAACTCTGTGATAAATCCATATTTAATGCTTCCTGGAATGGCTATATTCATTAACAATCACTACAACAAATTTCACTTATAGTAAGGACATAAATCGTTACAAGAAGTACCAAAATTCGTTACAAAAACTCTTTGGTAACGAAAAAAACTTTATGTAACGGTCGTCCTCTAAAGCTCGACGCTAATACTTCTTGTAACGAATGTATGCGTGTCGTTACAATAAATTAGCTACAATAGTAAAAAAGATTCCGCCAGTGCCGGCCGCCGCCTCCGGCCGCCGCCGCCGCCGCCCGCCGCCGGCCGCCGCCGCCGCCCGCCGCCGCCCGCCGCCCGCCGCCCGCCGCCGCCTGCCGCCGCCCTCCACCACCCGCCGCGAGCCCGCCCGCGAGCCCGCCAGCCCAGCATATTTCAAAAATTGATTGTGGAATGGACAATATAAACCCAAAATTGATGTTTTAACTGGCGGTGTGGGACTAAAATGATCAAACATATTGTGAGAAAAAATTACTATTCGTAACGTAACATTAGTGTTATTACAAATACTTACATTTATAGTAACAAATTAATTTTTATTGTAACAAAAGATAAAATATTCGTTACAAAAAGTAATTTTTGGTAACAACAAAAAAAATTCATTACTAAATATACCTATTAGTAACAAATTGTGTTTTAGTTATATTTCAGTCCTTACAACAGGTGCAGTTTGTTGTAGTGAATATTTAGCATTAAATATCAGAGTGTAGCTGACAATAATTAAGAATTTTAAAATCATTCTGCCTCTGAATGTAAAATTGCCTGAACAAAGAACACTGCAAGAAATTCGTCGAACTGTGCTTGGAGATCGTCGAACTAAGCCTGGAGTTCGCCGAGTTGAGATGCCGAGTTGTGATCAGCGTTCGTCGAACGGAGCTCAAAGTTCATTGAGCTAAACTCATAGTTAGAACTCTGAGTTCGTCGAACTGAGCTCGACGTTTGTTGAACTGAGCTAGGCGCTCGTTGAACTGAGCTCGGCATTCGTGGAATAGAGCTCAGCTTTCATCGAACAAAATCCTGCATTTGTCGAACTGCATTTCTCTCGAAATATTTTTAGGAAGCAACCCAAGAAAAATAACCTATGACCCAGAACTATACAATTTGGGTCAAACTAATCATCCTAAATAAATAATAATGATCCTAGCCCAAATCAGTAAAAGGGTTCAAATATGGCTGGGCTCCCATAGCTCTCAGCTCCACAACTCAAGACCCAGGTCTCCATGATACACGCCACAAAAAAAGCTCTTAAGGAGCTACTACCTGTGGTAACACTCCTGTCGCGTGGTATCTAGCAGAAATGCGATTCTACCCAGTTTTCCGGGTGCTCCTTGGAGTTAGTACCCAAGGTTCCCTGCTGCAATCTACCGTGTAGAAACTCGAAAAAACAAACATCACGAAGTCTTCTCTGGCCAATACAAGCATAATGAAAACATCACCAATCAAGACCAACCTGTCCAGACGGGCTTCACACACCATGCCTATGTTCGTACTTTGATTCTGAACTCTATATGCAAAAACTACGAGGATATACTGTATCTACCCGAAGGAAATCCTCATACTCACTCCATACTCATAGGAGGGGGTTTCCTATGCAAAAGGAAGAGGCCTTCACATATCCAAGTTGTGAATCGTTACCCTTTGCTCTCTCTTTGGTGCCATGCCAAAGATCAAGATGGATGAATGCGACCACAATGACCTTGCCTCTACATGTTCAGACACGGCTTGCTAATAAGAACTCCTGAACTTAAATGGCGGCGAGATTTGCCCCCCGGTGCCACAGCTCCTCCTCCAGGAAAACTAGGCTAACTCTTCACTCCAAAAGAAATGAAGTGAAAACGGCCAAAATTAGGCAAATAAATAAATCTACCGTCGCGCGGTAACTAGCTACCGCCACGCGGTACCTTAATTAAACGCCTCCATTCGAGCGGAACCACCCAAACCATCCAATCACAGTCTGACATATGGACAACTCCATTTCAGTTTCTCTACCTCCGAGCCAAAGGACGCTAACGCCACGCGATAGAGGACATCGGTTATGAAACAACACCATCCACTACCGTCGCACACTAACTTCTACCGCCACGTGGTATGATCTCGAGAACCATATCAATTAAATTGACCCAGCTATTGCCAGCGGTACAACTATCGCTTGGTGATAGCTTCTCGAGAGGTCTGCAAGATTAATTCCCTTGCTACTACTACACGGTAACAACTTTCCGCCGTGCGGTAACAACTTTCCGCCGTGCGGTAACATCTTTCTCGAGAAATCGGCACTTACTCGAGAACTCGACGCAAACCCTAGAGCTATCGCCACGTGGTAACTAGCTACCGTCAGGAGGTAACCCCTAGAGAAGCATCTCATGCCTCAAGAAATTTGGGGTGTTACAAATCTCCCCTACTTAAAGAAATTTCATCCCAAAATTTGACGTTATGGGAAAATATAAAAAGAAAACAATGCATCTGATTATCTTAGAGAAATAGCTCAGGGAACTCCTCCCTCATAGTTTGCTCGCACTCCCAAGACAGCTCCTCTCTGTCATAGTTGTCCCAAATGAACTTGACCATTCTAATGGACTTATTGCGCAGGTGCTTTACCTCTACGTACTCGATCTGAATGATCTTGACCTTCGTTGTCAATCAACTATCAACCAGCACTTGACTCATAGCAATCACTTGAGTAGGCTCTTGAATGGCTTTCTGCAGTACTGAGATGTGAAATATGTCATGCAAACCGCTCAACTCCACTAAAAGAGCCAAACGATAGGTGGCTTCACCAATCTGCTCCAAGATCTCAAAAGGTTGAACATACCTCAGAATAAGCTTCTTTAAGCATCGAATTCTTGATACACCCATAAATGGTTTTATCTTGAGGTATACCCAATCGCTCATCGCAAACTCCATGTTCCGATGCTTGGCATTGTAGTACTTGGCCTACCTATCTTGAGCAATCAGAAGCCGTTCTAAAATCAACTGTATCGTTGAAGTAGCATCTTCAATGTCGCTTCGCTTGTACAGCTTCGATTCTCCCATTTCTACCCAAGACAATGACATACGACACCTCCTATTCAGAGCCTCAAAAGGCGCCATCTGAATGCTGGCTTGGTAGCTGTTATTATACACGAACTCAATCATAAAAAGATGGTCCTCCCACCATTTAACGAAATCCAAAACACATATACGAAGCATATCTTCCATCGTTTTGTCCACCCTTTCAGTCTGACCATCTGTCTGTGGGTGAAAAGATGTGCTGAAGTTCATCTTGGTACCCAATAACTAATGAATGAGCCTCCAATCGTTAGATGTGAAATGACCATCTCGGTCACTAAGGATTCTCCGGGATACGCCGTGCAAACGGACTATGCTGTCCACATAAAGCTTCACTAGTTTCTTGATAGTGCATTTTTGTAGTCTAAACTATTAGGAATTTTTAGTTCTTTTTGTAATTAAATCATGTTTTTAAAGCTTTATTTTGACCTCCTTTTGTATATATATTAATGATACTAATGTTTTCTCTTTTCTTTACAGGTTTGCAATTTTTTAGCCAGGATTCGTCGAGCTCAGAATTCATCGATCAGGCATTCGTTGAACGCCTCCCTTCTCCCTTCGACAAACTCTTCCTGGTTCATCAACTCTGCCTTCTCTTCCCGTTGGTCGAACAAATCTTCTGTGTTTGACGAACGTCTCCTTTACCCTTCTTCGTCTAACTCCACCTTCTCTCCCCCCATTTATCGAATGCCTCTACTGCGTTCGAAGAATGGCTCCTTCAACTTTCTTCGTTGAACTCCGCCTTATCTCCCCTGTTCATCAAACGCCTCTTCTGCGTTCGATGAACGGCTCCCTCACCCTTCTTCGTCGAGCCCTCCCTGCATAGGGCCTACTGCTAGATAACAAGTCCCGCTCTTCCACAAAGCCTGCTGCCGTCATTAATGCACATCGCCTGTACCGAGGCAATCATCATTTCCCGCTAGATTTCATACCGAGGTCAACCCCCGTGTATGATAGTAGGCATATGCACATCCTGCTCTTTGAAACTTCTATAAATTGAGCCCCACCCCTTTTGTTTGAGAGAGATAAATTTGGAGAGGGGAAGTGCTGCCATTTTCATCTCTTCCTTTAGTGTTCTTCCTCTCTCCCTTTCTCATTTTTAACCTTTCTTAATCATGTTTTATTTCTACTCTTTTGTAATTGTTCTTGTAATTTTTTTAGTTGTTTACTATTAATGCTAGCCTAATTTTTAGTCCATGCAAGTGTAATAATCTTTTATTTCACGTTGTAAGCACTCTTTGAATTAATATAAAGTGTGTTTATTTTTACTTGTCTCCATTTTATCTCCATGCACTCCTACTCATCTCTCTTCCTCCACTTCACCATGAGTAACTAATCCTCCTAGTACTCGATCTTGATGATCCGAGGCTCGAGTTGATTAAGTTATCATGCTTTAGTTTAGTTTTTCTTTTTAGGGTTTAGGCCTTAGATTTACTCTTGAATAATCATGTTTGGAGATATATCATCGATATATATTTTCCCTTTTTTCCACGCTTAGCTAGCTGAGAGGCTCGTAGTTTGACTGAACACTCAAGAGTAAAGAGAGTTGCATGCACCCCTCCAGAGAGGCAGACATTAAATACCCCGGATTGGAGTGATATCCAATAGCGGGGTTCACAGCATAAAGCGAGCTTTAGGTCTCTGATTTGGACGAGAGTTCGGTTGGACCATCCTAAACTCAGTTGGGCACGACTTCGAGAGAAGCGTGCTCAATATTTCGGAACCTCCAAGGTCAAGGACCCTTACCCTATTAAGCTTAGGTTTATTATCGTGTCTTTAATAAACTTTTGTCGAGGTGATTCTCGATCGAGTGCTTCTCTTTATCATTGTTTCAACCCCTCGTTGTAATCACTTTTAGTAGATCTTTACTTAATCGCAAGTATTTTTCTTCTGCTAGTCTTTTAGTTAAACAACCCTAAAAAAGTTCTTTCGATAAGATAATAGTCTTTGTGTGAGTAAGATTACTCAACAGTTCCCAGATTTTAATACGATACTTGTGTCCCCTAGCTACAATTTGATAGGTATACTTGCCTAGATGGATTGCTAGTTCGGTTTTATTCTCTTTGTGAATATTCATCCATCAAGTTTTGGCATCGTTGCCGGATAGCAACTTTTTTTGATAATTCGAAAACACGAACCTATTACTTTTATCACTTCTCTTTCTCACCCTCCTTCTAAAAAATATTCAAAATTCTAAAAATATTATTAACGCTCTTAATAGAAACCCACATCACAATTTTTCTACTTCACCTAATTCTCTCAAAAAGGGCAATGTGGCTTAAATACCACTATCTTGTCTAGTACCCTGCGAACCCTTGATAGGGTAGTCTTTGGGAAGTTTGGGAGTTAAATCTCTAAAAAAAAATCTATTCCAAAAAATAAGTAACTCTTTTTTGAGTTTATTTTTCACTTTCTTCATCTTCTCTTCTGCTAGTGCATGATCCGCGAAAATCTGTCTGTTATTTTGTACTTGGAACAAGAAATTGAGCGTACTCTTCGGAAAAGATCGTGATTTCAAGGTCCTACTCTCCAACTACCGATTGAGGATTCCAAGTCTATTTCTACTATAAGAATGTAAGAGCCCATCGTAGAGGAAGCCCTGCATAGGCCTATGTCCAATTATTCATAGCCTAATCTAGAGGGTACAGTATCAAGCATAGTTCGCCCTGCTATAGCTAATAATAATTTTGAACTGAAGCCTAGCATAATTCAAATGGGGCAACAGTATGTGCAATATGACATACTTCAAGATAAAGATCTGAATGCGCATATAGCTAGATTTCTTGAGATTTGTGACACCTTCAAGATTAATGGTGTCACAAATGATGTTATTAGGCTAAGACTCTTCCCTTTCTCCCTAAGAACTAAGGCTAAGCAATGGCTGAACACTCTACCAGAAAACATTATCACCACCTGGAATCAACTAACTAAAAAATTTCTGGCGAAGTATTTTTTGCCAGCTAAAACCGCAAAACTTAGGAATGATATTTTTGCCTTTGGAAAAATAGATTCAAAAACCTTGTGTGAAACCTGGGAAAAATTTAAAGAACTCTTAAGATGATGGCTCCATCACGCGCTACCGGTATGGTTGCAAGTGCAGAAGTTTTATAATGGTCTAAATCAAAGCAAAAATCAAATGATATACGCAGCTTCCGGTGGTACTTTAAACCACAAAACCACGGAAGTAGATTTTGAGCTTTTCGAGGACATGGACATTAACACATTTTAGTGGAATATGCCTAGGTCCCTCCCAAACAAACCTGCAGGTATATTTGAAGTGGACAACATCTCCTAGCTAGTTCTACAAGTGGAAATTTAAGCTAGAAGATAACGGAGATGACTGCTGCCTCCACCCCTCAGGTATGGGAATCTGCAACAATTTCCCCCGAATAATTAGATTATATTAATTATATGTTGAGAAATGCTTTTCATAATTTTTCTACTGCTAGTTTTCCCGCGCCGGGCTTTGCTTTTCTGAATAGTTATAATCCCGCTTTACGAAACCACCCTAATTTTTCGTGGAGTAACCTTCGAACACGATGCGCCCGCCGCCACAAAATGATTTTTCTACACCACCTCCAACTCTTCAAAATTATCCAAAACCTCCAAGCTTGGAGGGGTTACTTTCTAAATATATAAACACAAATGATGCTACTATAAGAACCCTAGCCAGAAGCATTAAAAGTCTTGAGAATCAAGTAGGACAACTCGCGAAAATTATATCTGAGTGACCTGCTAGGTCTCTTCCTGCAAATACCGATGCCAAACCGAGAGAGCAAGCGAAAGCTATAACTTTTCGGAGTGTGAAGCAAGTTTTTGTTATGGTTAGCGAAGAGCCTGAGGAAAGCTCTGCCACTATTAAAAATTCCACCCTCTGTTGAAAAAGAAGTTATCACCCCTCTCTCTGTTGTAGAGAAAGATCTCACTCCACCACACATCTTTAAAAATGATCCAACTCCACCATACCCTTTCAAACTTAATAAGCAATGTCAGGATGATCAATACTCCCGCTTCCTAGAAATATTTAAGAAAATCCACATAAATATACCCCTCCATGAAGCAGTCTCGTAGATGTCGAAGTACGCTAAGTACCTTTATTACCTCCTGACTAATAAAAAGAAGTTAGAAAACTTATCGCATATCACACTTAATGTCGAGTGCTCCGCGGTCTTGACAAATGGTTTGCCAAAGAAGATTAGTGATCTGGGTAGTTTTTCTATTTCGTGTGTCTTTGGTAATCTTTTTGTCAAGCACGCATTAGCCGATTTATGTGCGAGTATCCACCTAATGCCCCTCTTGTCATTCAAGAAGTTAGGAATTAGTAGCCTCAACCCCACGCATATGAGAATCCAACTCACTGATAGATTAATCTAAAAGTGAGGGATAAGATCAATCCTAACTCTAGAGGGGGGGTGAATAGAGTGATTTAAAATAGTTTTGAAAATTAAAATTTATGTGAAGAGAAGGCTTAGATTTACTAAGTGTATGGTGCTATAGCAACTAATCAAAGTAAGAAAAGAATCACAGCACAAAGCAAAACACAAAGAAACAAGCAACCAGAATGCACAAGGAGCTATAGTGGTTCCCCAAAATCTTGGGTAGTCCACTCTTCTATCACCCTTGATAGGAATCCACTTCAAGATGAGTTGATCAGGTGTCTTGAGCACCAGAGAGTTTTTGACCAGGTTCTCACAAACCAAAGGGGCTGATTTTTGACCAGGTTTCAGCAAAACCAAAGGTAACTTTTGAAGGGAGTTAAAACCCTGTACAGAAAGAAAAAGAAAGAGCTGAAGGTGTCTTCTCTATCAATAAGTAGAGAGAAGCAAAGTGGATCTGTTGAGGTTGTCAGAGCTCCCCCTGAGATCAAGAAGTAGTTCAGGAAGAAGAGCTTTGCATAAGGGTGACAGGTCTTCAATGATCTGATTTGCTCCAGCAAAAGATGATCCAAACAAGTTGGATGGTTGTGTCTGAAGCAATCAGAATTCCTGTGTGTAAGCTTGAATGAATATCACAGAGAGCAAGAGAGAGAGGTATATTATTGTTCTCTGTTTTCTGATAGAATATGTCTCTGAATTCTTCTTCTGAGTCTTTGATAGCCGTTGGCAGCCAGCATTAAATGCTTTCCTTAAATGTCCATGTCTCCAAAGGAAGTGTTAGGCAAACATTCCTTAGAAAATTCCTTGAGCCATGCACTAGATTTGCTGTAACGGTCAATAAATCTTCAGCATTAATTGTTCTGACAGAAGGAATTTGAATTCCTATTCAAAACTGACGGGAGCCTGGAAAACGTCGAGCTCACAATAAAACGTCGATCTGAGCACGACATACGTCAGCCAAAGAGAGGTTTCAGAAAGCAGAACTGGGGTCGACGGAACGTCGAGCTGAGGTCGACTCCACGTCGAGCTGAGGTCGACTCAGCGTTGAGCTGAGTTCGACTCTGCGTCGAGCTGAAGTCGACTCTGCGTCGAGCTGAAGAGGACTCTAACTAACCTATGTGACCTTTATAACAACAAGGAGGTCACAACACAAAATCCCTATAGAAATATAGTCATCCTGACCCAAATAGTAATAGGGTGTTCCAACAATCTCCCCCTATTTGGATTAGGATTACTATTTACATGCATTTAGGGATTCAAAAAGAAGTAAAGCAAAATAGAGCTGAATAAAATACAACCAGACATATGACAGAATAAAGCAGCATATATATAACACTATATAGCAGCAATAATGTTTAATGTCCTGTATCTAGCAGAGAAAAATGCCTTACATTACTTTTCCTTTGGAGCTTTGTCTTGATCACTTCCCTTGAAGATAATTTCCCTGTTAGGATTTGTAGCATCCTTCTTGGATCTGTAATCTTCAGCTGCACCTAAGGATTTCTGGCTTTTTCCACTAGCTGGTACAGCTGCAGGGTGAAGCTGCATATACTTATCAGAATCAAAGAATTTCTTTGATTTGTATTTCTCCAATTCTTCTCTCCTTTGATCTGACATGGTGCTGATTTGAGATGTGTCCAGACCTTTTGCTCTAGCTCTGTCAATCTCATTCAGAGCAGCCATCTCAGTCATCCTGGCCTTCCAGTAAGCTGGAGTTTTAGTAGGATCTTCAAAAGGAATAGCTGGTTCATATCTGTTGGCAGAGTGTTCTTGATGAGTTCTTGGAGTGAAGTCAACTCTGGGTCTGTAAGGATAGGGACCAGAGGTTGGATCAATGGGTCCTCCCCTTTGGTAAGGTTGAGATCCTGATCTTCCTCTGGACTGCCTGCCTCTATTGTATCCTCTTTGCTGGTTTCCACTTTGCTTATTATACCCTTGAGATCTTCTTGACTGATATGTCTTGCCATGCAGAGATGATGGGACAGGATTGGAAGAGAGGCTTGCACTTGCACCTGCATCTGGAGGAGGTGGAGGTGGAGGCTGAAGGACAGACTTGGAGGGGCTTTCATTGAACTTTCTTCTCTTCTTCATTGCCTTTCTTTGGTTTAGAGAGTATTGCATCCAGGGCTCAGTGATTTCACAGTTATACTTGATGTAGTAAGGGATGTCATGATCTGTGGTTCTAGCCAATGGAACTCTTTTCATTGCTTTGGATCTTGCTTTCCTCTTCCTTGCAATGGTTGCAGAGGAGTCATCAGAATCAGTTGCAAATTCATCCTCTGAGCTTTGAGATTCATCATAAGGATCTATGTAGGTTCTCTTTGAGATAGGAGAATTGATGGGGGCTGGAGCAACTGAAGAAGTAACTGGAGGAAGGTCTGCTGATAGTGTAGAAGAGGAGTCTAACACTGCAGGAAAGGGAATAGCCTCAGGAGCCATAGAGGCTAAGGTGGCTAGTTCCTGAAGAACTTGTGAGACAATGGTCTCAACTTCATCTGGTGTCTCAATCAATTCACCTGAAGTTTCTGAGGGAACAGTCTTAGCAGCTACTACTGCTTCAACAACAATATCATCACAAGCAGGAGCCACAGCTACCACTGCTTCATCAAGGATCATGGCATCAACAACCGAGGAGGATGGAATGATCTTCTGAAAAGGGACAATAGCCCTAGACAGGTCTTCTTGAGGAGGCAGGAGGCTGTAGTTACTGAAGTGAAGATGTGCTGGAAGGTGGAAGCTCTGGATAGAAGATGCCAAGGACTGAAGGTCTAAGGCACTGCTGATCATCTGAACTGAACCTTGAGGAGGTGCCTTAGAGGTCATCTGAACTGCTACTGTTGAGACTGTCTCTGAACAAGCCTGTACTACCTGTACTGCTGAAGGCTGCAGCTCTTCTTCTGCTGACATCTCCCCCTGCCTAGAATCAGTGGCAGCTGACTCTAGGTCCCCAGAAGAAGGGCATGCCAGATAGGATGAGAGGGATGAGACTGAGGCAGAGAGAGAGCTCAGGGAAAGGACTAGAGGAGCCAGCTTGGCATCCAATAGAGAGGAGAGCCTATGGGCCAAAATATCAAAAAGCTTATTGGCCAAAGGCAAAAGATCTACTTGCTCAAGTGGGACTTGAGTAGAGGTAGAGGGAGCAGCAGAGAAGGTGAAGGTAGAAGATGTTGTTGGTGTTGCAGACATGGGAGGGATAGCTGGTTCATGGAAAGAAGATAGAAGAAGTTCTGAAAAAGTTAATGAAGGATGGAAGTCATGAGGAGAGGAGGGATAGGCATCCATGAAGGATTCATCATGAATGTCAAGGGAAAGGATGTCCTCATGAGATGAGAAGTCCAAGCTCATGGAAGAGGAGGTGATGAGTGGAGGAATGGAGGATGCAACAGTAGAAATGGATGAAGGGATGGGTTGAGTGGATGAGATGATTGATGTTGTTGGAATGAAAGAGGATGGGAGGATGATGGAGGAAGATGGCAAAATCCCTGCTTCTGGGCCAGTAGACTGAGGAAGAGTGACCTCTACAGTCCTGGTGTCTGCAGAAGTCCTCATTGCTGCAGCTGCCCTGGAGTTCACAATCTTCCTGTCCCACTTGCCAATCAGTGCACAAGTGAGCCTCTTAGAAGCATTGATGTGCTTCTTTGAGGACACAAGCAACTGAGGGCAACAGTGGTTCAGAATCAAACCAAGAACCCTTCCAAAGTGGACAAAGTTCTTATCCATTTTCTTCTTAATCATATCAAAAACAATCAAGCCCCAATTGGGATGCTTCTTATCCAAAATTGCAGCCATAATGCAAAACTGATGCCTAGTAATGGCATCGTGTGCAGTCCTCTTTGCACAGATTACCTTGCCTGTGATATCTGCTAACAGCCTAAACTCAATAGGTAGGTTAACTTTTAAAAGTTTAGAGGGGTTACCAGAATTATGCCCCATTCTGTCTAGCATCACAGCAAACTCTTCTACAGAGAGTTCTATCTCATCATCTCCAACAGCAAAACCGAAAACCTCTGAAATGATTTGAGGAGAAATGGCTACCTCATTCCCTGAAATTGTTCCAGTCATCGTACTGTTATCTGAATTTACTGCAGTAAAAATCCATTCTTTGATTTCAGCTTCTGGAAGAGGGATCCTGGTTGTCATGAAGTTAACCAAGTGCTGCTCTTTGAATAGCTCCAGAATATCCAGAAAATTCTGCGAAGATCCATCAAAGGAGTCGATGTCGATGTCAAAACCTGAATCAAACTTCATTGCCGCCAATACACCTGCAGCAATCGCCATTATCCTGCAAATAGATACCCTCCAAGATCAAGAGTAAAGGATTTGGAGGGAAAAAGCTTGAGCAGAAAAATATGAGAGCGCAACTGCGAACGACGGAGAAGAATGATTTTATACTAGGGTTTGACGCAGAAATGGAAAGAACGTCGAGCTCAGGTCGACGCTCTAAGGCTCTACAGGAACTGAAACGGCTCAATAGCGTGCAGCTTAGGTCGACGTTCGACGCTTGGGCTGATGCTATACGTCGAGCTCAGGTCGACGTTGAACGAAGGCGTCGACCGAAGGGAGAAAAACTCAAGAAGCCAGGGAGCTGTGAACTTAGTTCAACGCTAGAAGTTGAGGTCGACGTTTGACGCTTTTGAGGGCGATGGAACGTCGATCTTAGTTCGACGCAGCGTCGAGCTTAGTTCAGAGCTCAAAGAAACAACTCAGACAGAGGAACTTTAAAATGAAATTTTTCCTATTCCTGTTGATTAAGGGTTTCAAAATCTTGGAGTTTTAATTTATACTGTCTCCATCTAGCATTCCCAACTGATTGAGGAAGAAGAAGTGCTTCTTTTCATCCAAGGGCTTGGTGAAAATATCTCCTCTTTGTAGTTCAGTGGAAATGTATTCTAGTGCAATTTTCTTCTTTTCTACATTATCCCTTAAGAAGTGATGTCTGATCTCTATGTGCTTAGTCCTACTATGGAGAACTGGATTTTGTGCAATGCAAATTGCACTAGTATTATCACAAAAGATTTTAGACATCTCTAAGTTGTAGCCATAGTCTAGGAGCTGGTTTTGAATCCACAAAATCTGTGAGCAACAACTGCCTGCAGCCATGTATTCAGCTTCAGCAGTTGATGTGGACACAGAATTTTGTTTCTTACAAAACCAGGAGACAAGTCTATCACCAAGGAATTGACAAGTTCCACTGGTGCTTTTCCTGTCTACTCTACATCCAGCATAATCAGAATCTGAAAATCCAGTCAGATCAAATCCTGAGTCATGTGGATACCAGAGACCTAGATTAGGACAACTTTTTACATACCTAAGAATCCTCTTAACTAATGTGAGGTGGGACTCTCTAGGGCTTACTTGGAATCTAGCACAAATGCATGTAGCAAACATTATGTCTGGTCTACTAGCTGTTAGATAAAGTAATGAGCCAATGATTGCTCTATAGTTTGTCTGATCAACTGGTTTTCCAGATTCATCAGCATCTAAAACAACATTTGTAGGCATAGGTGTTTTCATAGAGGTTGCTTCAGACATTCCAAATTTCTTAACCAGTTCTCTTGCATACTTGGTTTGAGAAATAAAAATGCCATCCACATGTTGTTTAACTTGCAATCCTAGAAAGAAAGCAAGCTCACCCATGCTACTCATTTCAAACTTTGAATGCATAAGTTGTGAGAACTGTTTGCATAAGTTTGAATCAGTAGACCCAAATATGATATCATCTACATAAATTTGTACTAGTAGGATATGGGACCTATGGGTTCTAATAAAGAGAGTTTGGTCTACTCTACCCCGTTTAAAATCATTTTCCAATAAGAAACAAGCTAAGGTCTCATACCATGCTCTAGGAGCTTGCTTGAGACCATATAAAGCTTTATGCAGTTTAAAAACATGATCAGGAGAGGTTGAAGAGATAAAACCTGGAGGTTGCTTTACATAAACCTCTTCCTTGATGTCTCCATTGAGAAATGCACTCTTGACATCCATCTGATATACCTTGAATATCTTGTGAGCTGCATATGCAAGAAAGATTCTTATGGCCTCCAACCTTGCAACTGGTGCAAAGGTTTGGTCATAATCAATCCCTTCTTCTTGGCAATATCCTTGTGCAACAAGTCTTGCCTTGTTTCTCACAATTATTCCTTGATCATCCAACTTGTTCCTGAATACCCATTTGGTTCCAACAATTTGCTGGTTTCTTGGTCTTGGTACTAATTCCCAAACTTTATTCCTTTCAAATTGATTCAACTCCTCTTGCATTGCAATGATCCAGTTTGGATCTTGCTCTGCATCTTGTATTGTTTGAGGCTCAATATGAGAAATAAAGCAAGTGTGCATAATATTGTGATTAACTTGATTCCTTGTTTGCACACCTACTGAGATATCTCCAATTACTTGTGAAATTGGGTGATCTCTTGCTGTTACTAAATCAACAAGGGGTGTTGATGGTGCATCAACCTGTGTTGTTGTTTCCTCTTGTGGAACAGCAACTGGTTCTTCAATTTGTTGACCATTTGACCTTTCCAAACCCTGAGATTCCTCTTCATTGTCACTAAGTTCAGTGTCTTGCTGAATTGTTGAAGGTAATGAATCTTTGTCTGTGATGGTAAGCTGCTTCAGATTTTCTGAAATTGAATGTTCCTGCAAATTGCTTATGGTAGAAGTCTCCTTCTCCTTATAAGACATATTAGTTTCATCAAATGTAACATGCATGGATTCTTCAATTTTATTAGAGCGCTTGTTAAAAACCCTATAAGCCTTGCTAATTATGGAGTATCCCAGAAACACTCCTTCATCAGCTTTGGCTTCAAATTTAGCTAGGTATTTCTTGTCATTATTGTGAATGAAGCAAATGCAACCAAAGATTTTGAAATAGTTTACTTTAGGTTTCTTCCCTTTGAGTAACTCATAGGGAGTCTTACCCTTCAGTTTATGTATCAGGCTTTTATTCAACACATAGTTGGAGGTGTTCACAGCCTCTGCCCAAAAGGTTAGAGGAAGGTGAGCATCTGTCAACAATGTTGTGGCAGATTCAATAAGGGTTCTATTTTTCCTTTCAACTACCCCATTTTGTTGAGGAGTTCTCGGAGCTGAGAAAGTGTGCCTGATACCTTCCTTCTGACAGAACTCTAGCATAAGAAGAGAATCAAACTCTGTCCCATGATCACTTCTGATCAGGGCAATGTGAGTATTGAACTCAATCTGTATGCCTTTGAGAAAATCAGTCAAAATCTTGAAGTTATCAGACTTCTTTCTCAGAAAGAACACCCAAGTGAATCTTGAGAAGTCATCTACAACTACTAAAGCATAAGATTTCCCTCCTAGGCTTTGTTCATTAATTGGTCCAAAAAGGTCCATGTGCAATAAGTACAAAATTCTAGGTGAATCACTCTTATTAAGTGACTTGAAACTATTTTTAGTTTGCTTGCCTAATTGACAAGCCTTGCAAAGTCCTTCTTTCTTGTAGGGACCAGAAGGTAGTCCTCTAGCAAGGTTGTCTTTGGATAACTTAGCAATGGTTCTAAGGTTCACATGTCCTAATCTTTTATGCCATAGTTCATTAGGTTTGCTAAGGGAGTTAAATAAACAAATATCTACTTTAGATGAATTGAAATCGACTAGGTATATATTATCTTGTCTATTACCAATTAAAATAGTATTGTTATTTAATGCAATATTACATGCTGAGTTGGTAAACAAAACCTGATAACCAACATCACATAGCTGGCTGATGCTGATTAAGTTGTGCTTTAGTCCTTCCACATAGGCCACTTTCTTGAATGTAATTGACCCTATTTTGACTTGGCCATAGCCTTTTGTTTGTCCAAAATTTGAATCTCCAAAGATTACTTTGGGTCCATGTTTGGCTTTGAAGGACACAAGGTTCTCCTTGTTGCCAGTCATGTGCTTTGAGCACCCACTGTCCAAGTACCCCTGCTGGTTCTCAATTGAATAGGTCTTTATCTGCACATACAACAAATCAATTGTTTTTGACCCAGTTTACCTTGGGCCTTTCTTGATATCCTTTAAATTCTGAAATAAAAGACATCTCAGGTTGGCTCTTATAGCCTACAGGATGATATCTCCTAGGAGGTATTATCCATTCAGCATAAGGGTTAAAGTGATGAGATGTGGAGCTGGAATTAAATCTTGAATTAACCCCTGAGAACTGACTTTTGCTCTGAACTTGGCTCGACGCACGTCGAGCTTCAGTCGACGGACTCTGGTGAGTGCGTCGAGCTCCATTCGACGGCGAAGGCTTGCTTTGTTCAGAAGGTAGAAGGCGTCGACCTAAGTTCAACGTTTTCTTGCGATTACGTCGAGCTCTGGTCGACGTCCGTCGAGCTTCGTTTGACGCTTTTTGTCCAGTTTCCTGGGTTAAGTCAGCATTCTTCCTAGCCACTATCAAGACTCCTTTACCTTTGTCACTGGTAAATTTGATTGGAGTTGTCAGCACTATGGGTTGGCTGGATGAAGCACCCAAGCCCAGTGAACAATTCAATCTTGAGTTCACTGTACTTGTGATGTCCATTAATTTGATACTTCTCCCATTAAGGGTTTCTTCAAATTGTTTGGCCTTAGATAGCTCACCTTTCAGTGAAGCTATCTCCTCCCCACACTGCTTCAACTCTTCTAAGAGTCTAAGATTATCTGAGTTAACGGATTTGCATTCAATCAATTGTTCTCTAAGAGTTATAATTAACTTTTGAGATTCAATCAAGTCAACGCACATAGATTTGAACTCAGATTTAAATTCATCAGAATTAAAATCAAATGAATCTATTACCTGATCCTCAGTAAGTTCCTGATCAGATAGGTGGTCATCATCAAGCTCTGAATCAGTATTCTTTTGAGATGCATTGATGGCCATCATGCAGAATCCTTTTTCTTCTGCATCATCCTCATCATCACTAGAGCTGGATGATGAATCAGACTCATCTGAGTCACTCCAGGATTCAGCCACAAATCCTTTTCTGGTGTGCTTGCTGTTGCTGGAGGAAGGCTTGTCATGGTACTTCCTTGACTCCTTATCCTTCCTTTTATCTTTTCTTTCCTTCTTGTCCCTTCTGTCCTTATCTTGATTTTCTGGACAGTTGGTGATAATGTGTCTTGGTTTCCTGCAGCCAAAACAGATAATATCTTTATTAGTAGATCTGTCATACCTTGGCTTGTCTTTGTCTTTGTATGACCATCTTCTGAAGTTCTTTTTATTCAGCTTATTGAACCTTTTGACAAGTAGGCTCATAAGCTCTTCATTTCCCAACACCTTTTCTTTAGGTTGTTCTTCCTGTGCCTTGAAGGCAATGGTTTTCTCAACCTTTTCAGTTGGTGTGGATATCTTCTGCTCTTCTTCTCTCTTCTTAATGAATTGCTCATAACTCTTGAGCTTTCCTAGAAGAGCTTCTGTGGATAACTCACAGACATTCCTTCCATCTTTAATTGACCAGATTCTTGAGTCCCAAGAGCTAGGGAAACAGGTCAGTATCTAGTCATTTATCTCAGTGAGAGATATGTCCTTTTCTAGTGATCTAAGCTCACTGATGATTAGGCTCAGTCTGTTGTACATGTCAGCAACTGACTCAGACTCTGCCTTTTTGAAGTTCTCATACTGGGTGATGAGGTAGGATCTCCTATCCTTTCTTTTATCTGCAGAACCTGATACAATTTCTGAAAGTTTTTCCCAGATCTCTTTGGCAGTATTGCATTCAGCTACTTTCTGGAAAATGTCATCTGACATGGTTTGAGCCAAGATGTTCATGGCTTTAGCATCTGCTGCCTTCCACTTTTTTATGTCAGCATCAGTTCCTGAAGGAGGAGGAACAGCTGATGTACTTGTTTCTGTGGGAGGCCTTGGACAATCTGTCAACACAGAATTAAAGATGTCCTCATCAAATGAATTCATGTAAAGTTTAATCCTTGTTTTCCATAGTGCAAACTTAGAGAGATTGCACATAGGAGGTCTGGTGCTAGCAAAGTCCTTGTTTTGTGCCATGAGTTTTGAAGATAAGTAAAACTAAAAGAAATAACCCTTTTTAGAGAGATGACCTTATCAGAGATCTTTTGATCCAGGTGTTAGCCTGTATGAATGATCAACCTCCCTCTGATACCAATTGAAAGTGAGGGATAAGATCAATCCTAACTCTAGAGGGGGGTGAATAGAGTGATTTAAAATAGTTTTGAAAATTAAAATTTATGTGAAGTGAAGGCTTAGATTTACTTAGTGTATGGTGCTATAGCAACTAATCAAAGTAAGAAAAGAATCACAGCACAAAGCAAAACACAAAGAAACAAGCAACCAGAATGCATAAGGAGCTATAGTGGTTCCCCAAAATCTTGGGTAGTCCACTCTTCTATCACCCTTGATAGGAATCCACTTCAAGATGAGTTGATCAGGTGTCTTGAGCACCAGAGAGTTTTTGACCAGGTTCTCACAAACCAAAGGGGCTGATTTTTGACCAGGTTTCAGCAAAACCAAAGGTAACTTTTGAAGGGAGTTAAAACCCTGTACAAAAAGAAAAAGAAAGAGCTGAAGGTGTCTTCTCTATCAATAAGTAGAGAGAAGCAAAGTGGATCTGTTGAGGTTGTCAGAGCTCCCCCTGAGATCAAGAAGTAGTTCAGGAAGAAGAGCTTTGCATAAGGGTGACAGGTCTTCAATGATCTGATCTGCTCCAGCAAAAGATGATCCAAACAAGTTGGATGGTTGTGTCTGAAGCAATCAGAATTCCTGTGTGTAAGCTTGAATGAATATCACAGAGAGCAAGAGAGAGAGGTATATTATTGTTCTCTGTTTTCTGATAGAATATGTCTCTGAATTCTTCTTCTGAGTCTTTGATAGCCGTTGGCAGCCAGCATTAAATGCTTTCCTTAAATGTCCATGTCTCCAAAGGAAGTGTCAGGCAAACATTCCTTAGAAAATTCCTTGAGCCATGCACTAGATTTGCTGTAACGGTCAATAAATCTTCAGCATTAATTGTTCTGACAGAAGGAATTTGAATTCCTATTCAAAACTGACGGGAGCCTGGAAAACGTCGAGCTCACAATAAAACGTCGATCTGAGCATGACATATGTCGTCCAAAGAGAGGTTTCAGAAAACAGAACTGGGGTCGACGGAACGTCGAGCTGAGGTCGACTCCACGTCGAGCTGAGGTCGACTCAGCGTCGAGTTGAGTTCGACTCTGCGTCGAGCTGAAGTCGACTCTGCGTCGAGCTGAAGAGGACTCTAACTAACCTATGTGACCTTTATAACAACAAGGAGGTCACAACACAAAATCCCTATAGAAATATAGTCATCCTGACCCAAATACTAATAGGGTGTTCCAACATAATCAAATACCCGTTAGGAATAGTGGAGGATGTTCTAGTAAAAGTTGATAAATTCATTTTCTCAGTGGATTTCATCATATTGGACATCGAAGAAGACGTCGAGGATCCCCGGATCCTTGCCTGACCCTTCCTTTCCACCTACCGAGATATCATTGACGTTAGCAATGGCAAGCTATTCCTTCGAGTTGGGGACGATGAAGTAACTTTCTCTATCACCCCTTCGATGAAGAACACCCTTGGGAATTATGACTCCTATTTTTTATTAGATGCCTTAGGTGAAGAATCTTCATACTACCTTTATGAAAGTGAAAGTGAGATTTCTGATTTTTGTTTTTCTTCAACTCTTCCAAATAAATTTCTGCAAGAAACAGCCATGGCCGCAGACTCCACCCTTTCCAATTTTTCGTATAAAGTTATAGTTTACAAAGATATTATTTTTGAAAAGGAAAGAACTTCCAAATAATAGTATGAAGAACCCCATACCCTAGAATTAAAAGAATTGCCTGAACATCTTAAGTATTCCTTCTTATAAAAGATTCTAAACTACCAGTAATAGTTTCATCCTACCTAACTAAAGTACAAAATGATAAACTCCTTCTAGTTTTACGTAAACATCGCCGAGCTATTGCATGGAAGATTTTTGATATCAAGGGCATAAGCCCATCTTTCTGTACTCACAAAATCCTAATGGAAGATAATTCGCGTAATTCCATCCAACCTCAGCGCCGCATAAATCCTAATATTACAGAAGTAGTTAAGGGCAAGGTTATGAAGCTGTTAATGCAGGAATTATCTATCCTATTTCTTATAGTAAGTGGGTCAGCCCAGTTCAGGTAGTGCTGAAAAAAGGGAGGGATAACTGTAGTTAGTAATGGGAATAATGACTTAATCCCGACACGGACGGTGATGAGGTGGCAATGTGTATATACTATCGTAAGTTAAATGACACCACCCATAAGGACCATTTTCCCTTGCCGTTCATCGATCAAATCTTAGAGTGATTATCCGACCATAGCTTTTACTGTTTTATTGATTGACTCTTGGGGTATTTTCAAATCCCCATCTCTCCCGAGGACTAGGAGAAAACTACGTTCACTTGTCCCTTAAGCACCTTCGCTTACTGAAGAATGTTGTTTTGGTTGTGCAATGCGCTAGCTACATTCCAGCGATGTATGCTCGCTATCTTTTATAAGTAGGTAGAAAGCATAATGGATGTGTTTATGGATGATTTCTCCATGTTCGGCAATGTTTTGATAGTTGTTTGGAAAACTTAGAGAAAGTCTTAGAAAGATGCGAAGAAACTAACCTCTCCCTAAATTGGGAAAATGCCATTTTATGGTGAGGGAGGGGTTAGTTTTGGGTCATATGTTTTTTGCCCGAGAAATTGAAGTAGATATAGCTATGATAGAAGTTATCGATAAACTATCACCGCCTACGAACTAAAAGTTATAAGAAGTTTCCTTGGTCATGCTGGTTTCTACCACCGTTTAATTAAAGACTTCTCCATAATCACAAAACGCCTTTCTCATCTTCTATAAAAAGATGCCCCATTTATTTTTGACGAACCTTGCCTATCTATCTTTGAATTAATAAAAGAAAAGTTAATTAATGCCACAATTATGATAGCTCCAGTGTGGGACCTTCCCTTTGAGATTATGTGTGATGCGAGTAGTTTCACGGTGGGAGTCGTATTAGGTCAACACATATCTAAGAACTTCCACTCCATCTATTACACAAGTAAAACACTCACACCTACACAAGAGAATTACACCACGATCGAGAAGGAGCACCTAGCTGTTTTCTTCACCTTCAATAAATTCAGACCATACATCACGCTTTCAAAAATTATCATTTTCACGGACCACTCGGCCCTCAAGTATCTTCTTGCTAATACGGATGATAAGCCGCGCCTGATTCGCTAGGTCTTACTCCTTTAGGAGTTTGACTTGGAAATCTGTGATAAGCGAGGTGCCAAGAATTTGGCTGCCGACCATCTCTCATGATTAGATAATCCGTATATAGAAAATTTAGATGAAAAATTTTTTAATAGTTATTTTCCTGATGAGAAGCTTCTTCCAATTAACACATCCCTTTCCCCTTGGTTTGCACACATAGCCAACTATTTAGGGGATCGTGTCCTCCCGAAAGAGTTCACCTCTCAGCAAAATCAGAAATTCATTTCTGAGTGGAAGAACTATTTTTGGGAGGACCCGCATCTTTTCCGAGTCTATACAGATCAAGTTGTAAGGAGATGTGTCTCTTTCGAAGAAGGATTAGATATTTTAAAATATTTGAATTAACGACCGACTGGTGGGCACTATCAAGCTACTCACACTGATCACAAAGTGCTATGCGCAGGTTTTTACTGGCCTATCCTGTTTAAAGACGCGCAAGCTTTTTTGAGTAAGTGTGATAGTTGTCAACGGTGGGAAAACATTTCCAATAAAAATGAAATGCCGCGAAATTATTTCCTTGAGTGCGAAGTTTTCGACCTCTAGGGAATTGATTTTGTTGGTCCTCTTCCTTCTAGCTTCAGGAACAAATTTATTTTAGTTGCTGTAGTTTATGTTTCACGATGGGCTGAGGCCCAAGCTCTTCCTACTAATTACTCCCGAGTCGTAATTACTTTCTTTAAAAAATTATTTTCTCGATTCAGTACGCCACGAGCCATCATTAGCAATAGGGGTTCACATTTTTATAACGCGCAGTTTTCCAAAACTCTTATAAAATACGGCATTACAAATAAGCTTTAAACTGCCTACGACCCCCAAACTAACGGACAAGTCGAAGTAGTGAACAGAGAGAATAAAAGAATTTTAGAAAAGACTGTTTCCACATTAAGAAAAGACTGGTCAACCAAATTAGACGATGCTCTATGGGCCTACCGAACTGCGTACGAAACCGCCATCGGTTGTGAAAGTCTTTAATTTCAAGGTAGCTAGCAACCTAGAGGGGGGTGAATAGGTCTGCTTGGGTCTTTTGAGAGTCTTTTTAAATCACTTGATTGTTTCTTTAGGCTTTTATCTTATAGTGATCTAGAGCTTGTCCTTAGCACCTGCAATTAAGAAAATAAAAGCAAACACAGAAAAGCACACAAGTATTTTATAGTGGTTTCCCAAAATTATGGGTACATCCACTCTCCTCCCACCTTGCTAACTTCCTATTAGTCAAGGCACTTCTCCAAATCAATGCTCCAAAGAGCTTACACCTCAGATCCCTTAGGATCTCTCAATCTCCTCCAAGACTTACATCTCAGCCATAAATGTAATGCCCCAGGTTTTTGTAAATTATTTTATCATGTCGGTGACGTCATTTTGACGTAAGGGCTTTACGTTTCCGCGAGGTGACGGCGCGTCGCCGTTAGCGCGTCTTGAGTCCGTTAGGTTTGACCTGCCAAATTTTGGGATTTGCGCCGGAAGTGGAAAATTTTATGTTAGGAAATTAGACTGGATAATTTTAGACTTGCTCGTCAAATTTCGTCGCGTTCCGAGCACTTTTGGATCCTCGGCGCGCGATTGAAGTTTTGTATGTTTTCGCGTACGCCGTTAACTTTAGAAATTTTTATCTCGAAAACGGTGCGTCGGAATTCGATTTCAACTTCGCCGTTGGATTTGTAGCGTCGTCATTGGCCTACAGTGCGAATTTCATTCGATTCGGCGCGCGTTTGGCCATCCGTAACGATATAATACTATATTATTATTATTATTATTATTAATACTTTTTAATATAATATTATTATATATATATAAAGTAAAGAAAAAAAAGAGGGAATCGGTGAGAATGGGATTCCATTCTCACCGATTCTGCCCCTCCCCCCCCCCCCCCCCCCCCTTGCTATTCCCGCCGAACCAAGCAGCCCCCCTTTTTTTTATAATACTAATTATTATTATTAGTGATAATATAATATTATTATTATTAATATTATTATTAAGTATATAATAAGATAAGGCCCTTTCTTCTTCCCCGATCAAAAGCCGAGCCCCCCCTCCTCCTGTGCGAGAGAAAAACGAGGGCAGAAACCTCTCGTTCGCGAATCTTCCGGCGGCCGCCACCGCCGATCCGGTGGACGGAATCTCGATCCGATCGCGGCGTTGGAAAGCTCTCGGCGAGAGCTTCGAGATCGTGGTAAGTTTCTTCCATTTCGTCGACCTTTTCGCCATGGATTTTTTCGGCCCTAACCTCATTTCGTTCGTTTTTTGTAGATCTCGCCTCCTCGTGTCTTCTTTTGGGCGGATCTACGTTGGGGAGTTGTTTGGAGACCAAATTCCAAGGCAAGTGGTGTTTCCCTCGTCAATTTCTTCGGTCGTTAATTTCGCTCCTAATTCGTAATATTTCGCGTAAAATTATTCGTTAGGAAGTCACGATTTTCCGTAGGTTTCGTCGTCTAGAAAAATTACGCGTGTCGCCTCGCGAATAAAATAATTTTCGCGAGCGATCCCGTCGGAAACGTAACGGTTTACGGAAGCGCCGTACTGATTTACGAACATGTCGTAGTGGTCGCGGCGTTTCGATCGTCTCGTTGTTTTGACAAGTATAATTTGTGCAAAATGTTTAGTCGCACGAATCATTGTCATACCGTTCCGGTCGACTTGTCGCATTGTCCGTTCAATTCGAACTAATACACGAACCTTAACTAAAGAAACTGAATAGTACGTTATGAATTAAAGAAATTATGATATGGTCTGTGCGCGTGGGATTTCTCCCACGGCACAAATTTATGAAATGAAGAAAGCTTGAAATGGTCTATGCGCGTTGGGGTTTCTCCCACGGCACAGTGCCTTAGGGCGAAGTCTGTGCGCGTGGTGGATTTTCATCCCCGGCATGTTACCTTAGCTGTAGGACTGTGTGCGTTGGGGTTTCTCCCTCGGCATAGTGCCTTTAGGCTGGGTTTATGCACGTAGTGGATCTACTCCCCCGGCACAACACTCTATCCCGATGAGCCGATTTGTCTCAATTTAAAATACTGAATAACTAGAATACCGAAGAAAAAGAATAAAGTAGAACTCTGATAGTAGATGTGATAGTTTGAGCAGGTTGTTCTAGCCTAGTTTTCCTGACTTGTTAGATTTCCAGTTTTGATTTCCTATACCATGTTTCTGACTCCTTTTGCAGCTGTTTGTTTTACCTCGCTCGTTTCGAGGTTTGTTAGCTTTCTTTTTACTTTTGCACCGCTTGTAGCTTGCTTTCTGAGGTGTTCTTCTTTTGAATACCTCAGGCCCAGGGCAGGAGCAGAGTTAGCTGACAGGGTAGTGTTGCAGGTGTTGCGGGTTGCCGCCACCGCTTTTAGTTCCATCTCAGGGTGTTGAGGTAGACTTTTGTTAGACTTAATAGATTTTCTATGGGTTCGTGTCAGGTGTTGACGCCCATAGTTTTAGACTTTCTGTGATAGACTACTTGCTAGTTGTGCTGTTTTACTTACTTTTAGCTTAGTACTTGCTCTCTGGAAATGTTTTATGTTAGGATGCATGTTAGGTATTTTAATATAAAATAAAACTGAAATTTTACAAGACTCTTTAGCTTGCTTTTCAAGAGATCAAATCAATATTTTAAGGGTTATAAAAAAACAGTTTTCACTACTTATATAAATCTAGAAGTCACATGTTCATTGTATTTTATGCTGAATTTTTATTCTCATATAGGATGATAAATGAATCAAACTAGTGTTTTCCGCTGTGTAAACCTATACTTTCTAACCCGTGGACTAGTTGATCCACTAGACTGAGGGACACAATCAGCATACCTAATAATAAAACAATATAACGCCCCAGGTTTGACGCCCGTGTACTTGTTAGCTTTCTAACCCGTGTATACTGTAACGCCCCAGGTTTTCGTAAATTATTTTATCTTGTCGGTGACGTCATTTTGACGTAAGGGCGTTACGTTTCCGCGAGGTGACGGCGCGTCGCCGTTAGCGCGTCTTGAGTCCGTTAGGTTTGACCTGCCAAATTTTGGGATTTGCGCCGGAAGTGGAAAATTTTATGTTAGGAAATTAGACTGGATAATTTTAGGCTTGCTCGTCAAATTTCGTCACATTCCGAGCACTTTTGGATCCTCGGCGCGCGATTGAAGGTTTGTATGTTTTCGAGTACGCCGTTAACTTTAGAAATTTTTACCTCGAAAACGGTGCGTCGGAATTCGATTTCGACTTCGTCGTTGGATTTGTAGCGTCGCCATTCGCCTACGGTGCGAATTTCGTTCGATTCTGCGCGCGTTTGGCCCTCCGTAACGATATAATACTATATCATTATTATTATTATTATTATTACTTTTTAATATAATATTATTATATATATATATATATATATATATATATATAAAGTAAAGAAAAAAAGAGGGAATCGGTGAGAATGGGATTCCATTCTCACCGATTTTGCCCCCCCCCCCTGCTATTCCCGCCGAACCAAGAAGCCCCCCTTTTTTTTATAATACTAATTATTATTAGTGATAATATAATATTATTATTATTAATATTATTATTAAGTATATAATAAGATAAGGCCCTTTCTTCTTCCCCGATCAAAAGCCGAGCCCCCCCCCCCCCCCCTCCTCCTGTGCGAGAGAAAAACGAGGGCGGAAACCTCTCGTTCGCGAATCTTCCGGCGACCGCCACCGCCGATCCGGCGGACGAAATCTCGATCCGATCGTGGCGTTGGAAAGCTCTCGGCGAGAGCTTCGAGATCGTGGTAAGTTTCTTCCGTTTCGTCGTCCTTTTCGCCATGGATTTTTTCGGCCCTAACCTCATTTCGTCCGTTTTTCGTAGATCTCGCCTCCTCGTGTCTTCTTTTGGGCGGATCTACGTTGGGGAGTTGTTTGGAGACCAAATTCCAAGGCAAGTGGTGTTTCCCTCGTCAATTTCTTCGGTCGTTAATTTCGCTCCTAATTCGTAATATTTCGCGTAAAATTATTCGTTAGGAAGTCACGATTTTCCGTAGGTTTCGCCGTCTAGAAAAATTACGCGTGTCGCCTCGCGAATAAAATAATTTTCGCGAGCGATCCCGTCGGAAACGTAACGGTTTACGGAAGCGCCGTACTGGTTTACGGACATGTCGTAGTGGTCGTGGCGTTTCGATCGTCTCGTTGTTTTGACAAGTATAATTTGTGCAAAATGTTTAGTCGCACGAATCATTGTCGTACCGTTCTGGTCGACGTGTTGCATTGTCCGTTCAATTCGAACTAATACACGAACCTTAACTAAAGAAACTGAATAGTACGTTATGAATTAAAGAAATTATGATATGGTCTGTGTGCGTGGGGTTTCTCCCACGGCACAAATTTATGAAATGAAGAAAGCTTGAAATGGTCTGTGTGCGTTGGGGTTTCTCCCACGGCACAGTGCCTTAGGGCGAAGTCTGTGCGCGTGGTGGATTTTCATCCCCAGCATGTTACCTTAGCTATAGGACTGTGTGTGTTGGGGTTTCTCCCTCGGCATAGTGCCTTTAGGCTGGGTTTATGCACGTAGTGGACCTACTCCCCCGGCACAACACTCTGTCCCGATGAGCCAATTTGTCTCAATTTAAAATACTGAATAACTAGAATACCGAAGAAAAAGAATAAAGTAGAACTTTGATAGTAGATGTGATAGTTTGAGCAGGCTGTTCTAGCCTAGTTTTCCTGACTTGTTAGATTTCCTGTTTTGATTTCCTATACCATGTTTCTGACTCCTTTTGCAGCTGTTTGTTTTACCTCGCTCGTTTCGAGGTTTGTTAGCTTTCTTTTTACTCTTGCACCGCTTGTAGCTTGCTTTCTGAGGTGTTCTTCTTTTGAATACCTCAGGCCCAGGGCAGGAGCAGAGTTAGCTGACAGGGTAGCGTTGCAGGTGTTGCGGGTTGCCGGCACCGCTTTTAGTTCCACCTCAGGGTGTTGAGGTAGACTTTTGTTAGACTTGATAGATTTTCTATGGGTTCATGTCAGCTGTTTACGCCCATAGTTTTAGACTTTCTGTGATAGACTACTTGCTAGTTGTGCTGTTTTACTTACTTTTAGCTTAGTACTTGCTCTCTGGGAATGTTTTATGTTAGGATGCATGTTAGATATTTTAATATAAAATAAAACTCCATTTTTACATGACTCTTTAGCTTATTTTTCAAGAGATCAAATCAATATTTTTAGGGTTATAAAAAAAACAGTTTTCGCTACTTATATAAATCTAGAAGTCACATGTTCATTGTATTTTATGCTGAATTTTTATTCTCATATAGGATGATAAATGAATCAAACTAGTGTTTTCCGCTGTGTAAACCTATACTTTCTAACCCGTGGACTAGTTGATCCACTAGACTGAGGGACACGGTCAGCATACCTAATAATAAAACAATGTTTTAAAACATAACTCATAGTATTTTTATAAAAATAAGTGATAGGACAGGGTTGCCTGAATGTCTGCAGTTGTCCCCTGCACGGCATGGCATCACGATCGCGTATTTTCTCTCACTCTGATAGTATTTTTATACTGAGAAAATGCGGGTTGTGACAGTTGGTATCAGAGGGAGGTTTTGCAAGAGGGTTGGTTGGTTTTGCAAGGCAGTCGAACAACTTTCCCTTAAGCAAAACCTCCAGCGTATAGTTTCATTTCATTGCATACACACACCAATATGTCATCCGTAGATCTTGATGGAAGCATGAACACTACACTCATAGCATAATAAGAAGTATACGGGGCATATTATGTAGTATGGGATGCATAATATGTGTTTGTATATGGATCCACCATAGGTGGCAACATGTAATGGTATGTAGTATGGGATGCATAACCACCATTACATGGATGCCAATTAGCACGTTTTACTTTTTCATTGCATACAATATTATGTAGTATGGGATGCATAGTATTGTATGTGTACGCCGCTCATAACATGCACTAGGGCCTTTTTAGAATGCATAGCACTTCATACATAACATATCATTGCATAAGCACACGTGCCAAGTTAAAGATCTACATGATGACATATGTACACACATGATTATAAAAAAAAGAACAAAATTTGATCATTTATGCATTCATATCATTATCACAAGTGTCAGTGAGAGCATAACATCATTTATTGATTCCCAGAGCAAGGTAATAGCTAGAGTAAGTATCTGTCTATTCCGATCTGATCTGAGTTAGGATATCTGAGTTTCTAGCTTAGGTGTCTTAAACTAGGTATTAGTTGTAGTATGTTTGTTCCGTAGAAATGCCGGCAAAGCGTATTGCGACGAGATTGACTCCCCAGTCTGAGGGTGAGTCTTCCGGTGCTCAGAGTGAAGCAGTGATCGAAGGATTGCGTCAAAGTAATGAGGCCTTGACAAGACAGATGTTGGACATGCAGTTACAGATTCAGTCGTTATTAGCTGTCGCTGCTAGGCAGCAGCCTATAGCGCAGGACCCTATCGTAGAACAAGCTGTCCCTACTCCTACTGCGTTAGTACCCCCAGTTATACTGCCTCCAACGATGAATTTCATTTCTCATTTCCAGCGTTTGGGACCACCTACATATGATGGTAAGGCAGACCTCATGGCGTTAGATTATTGGGTCATAGCCATCGAAGAGATGTTCTCTTATTCTGGCATCTCCGCCGATCAGAAGGTAATGATCGGGGCTTATCAACTCAAAGCACTTGCGAAGAGTTGGTGGATCAAAGATAAGGAGAACCTTACAGAAGGATGTACGTGGGATTCGTTTAAGAGTATGTTACGAAAGAAGTTTCTTCCATCGGTCGAGCAAGACCGTCTGATGAATAATTTCTTGTATCTTAAGCAGAGACAACTTACTGTCAGCGAGTACGAGATCGAATTTAGTAAGCTCAGTCGTTTTGCCCCTGAGCTAGTAGCGTCTGAAGAAAGCAGAGTAAAACGCTTCTTGGGTGGTCTGAGGTTTGACATCCAGCAATTGACAAGTGTGTACAGATCAGAGACCTTCACAGAAGTGCTGGAAGCTGCCTTGAAGGTTGAGTCGATAGAAAATGCAAAGAATCGAGGAATGATGACAAGAAAAGATAAGAGAAAGTCTGATGATAGTGGTGGTGCAAGGGCGTCTGGCCCTGTGGTGAAGAAAGATCGAAAAGAAGTATGCAGCTTCTGTGGCAAGCCTAGACACCCGATGGAAAGGTGCTTTAAGAGGCGGGATGCGCAGAAGCAGTCTCAGGTTCATGCGATTCAAGATGCACCGAAAGAAACCCTTGTCTGTACCTACTGCCAGAGGAGCAGGCACGATGTGGCTCATTATCATAAGAAGGCTGGAGCTTGTTTTCTCTGTGGCCAGAAAGGGCACATTAAGGCTAATTGCCCGCAAGTCCAACCTGCATTGCATGCAGTTCCATTGCAGACTCTACCGCCGCCCCCTATACTCATGGACAAGGGAAAAGGAAAGTTGAATGTGCTGACAAAGGAAGAAGCTCAATCATCGGCTCTAGTGATCTCTGGTGAATTTAAGGTGAAGGATAAGTAGGCGCGCGTTCTGTTCGATTCAGGTGCTACTCACTCCTTTGTAGCGAGGAGTTTTGTAAACCGACATCGATGGGATCTTGACCAGCTTGAAACTTCTCTGAATATCAATTTCCCTTCAGGAGAGTTGGTGATGTCAAGTCAGGGTATCCAAGAATGCCCTATCTTTCTAGGTGGTTTTCTAGCTTTTGCGGATTTGAAGTTGTTAGACTTGGAAGACTTTGACGTGATTTTAGGCATGGATTGGTTGTCCAGCTATGATGTCGTCATTCAGTGCAAGCAAAAGCGCTTGGATTTCAAAGATGACAAAGGCCATCCCATGAGTGTGTATGGTATATCACGTCAAGAATCTCCAATCATTTCTGCGGTGCGTGCTCGTAAGTTTCTAGAGTCAGGCTGTGATTCTTTTCATGTCTCTGTTTCTGTTTTGGAAATTGCACCTGTTGTGCCTCGGGTTGAGGACGTTTCTGTGGTGTGCGAGTTTCCGGATGTCTTTCCAATTAGTCTTCCAGGACTTCCACCTGAGCGAGAGGTGGAGTTTGTTATAGATCTCGAGCCAGGCACTCGCCCTATCACGAAAGCACCGTACCGCATGGCTCCGCGTGAGTTAGAGGAGCTGCGTTCTCAGTTATATGAACTGCTTCAGTGTGGTTTAATTAGACCCAGTTCTTCCCCCTGGGGTGCACCAATCCTCTTCGTGAAGAAAAAGGATGGAACATTGAGGCTGTGTATAGATTATAGAGAGCTAAACAAGGTGACCATCAAAAACAGATATCCATTGCCAAGGATAGACGACTTGTTTGATCAGCTTCAGGGTAGTCCCGTATTCTCGAAGATTGACCTTCGTTCGGGCTACCATCAGTTGAGAATCCGTGAGTCAGACGTGCCGCGAACCGCTTTTCGTTCCCGATATGGTCACTTTGAATTTCTGGTGATGTCGTTTGGATTAATAAATGCACCGTCAGCTTTTATGGACATGATGAACAGAGTATTCAAAGATTTTCTGGATAAGTTCGTGGTGGTATTCATTGATGATGTCCTCGTATATTCTAGAAATGCTGAAGAGCACGCCTTACACTTATGACTGGTCTTGGCTACTCTGAGAGGACACATTATAAGCAAGGGCGGTATCTCAGTGGATCCCTCAAAGATAGCTGCAGTCTTGGAATGGAAGAGGCCTACGACGCCTAAGGAGATAAGGAGCTTCTTAGGGTTGGCAGGTTATTACAGAAGATTTGTGGAAGGATTCTCTGTGCTTTCTTCGTCGTTGACTAGACTCACACGGAAGAACGCGGCGTTTGTTTGGAGTGAAGCCTGTGAAGAAGCTTTTCAGGAACTCAAGAGGAGATTGTGTTCTTCTCCAGTTTTGACTTTGCCTAGAGAAGGAGTGGAGTATGCTGTTTATGTGGACGCCTCGCGAGTTGGACTCGGTTGTGTGTTGATGCAGGACGGCAAAGTGATTGCGTATGGATCGAGACAATTGAAGATTCATGAAAAAATTATCCTACGCATGACTTGGAATTTGCGGCCGTCGTTTATGCTTTAAATTTGTGGAGACATCTCTTGTATGGAGTTTCGTGTAAAATCTACACAGACCACAAAAGTTGAAGTATGTATTCACTCAGAAGGAGTTGAATCTGCGCCAGCGTAGGTGGTTAGAATATGTTGCGGACTACGAAGTCGATATCCTTTATCATCCCGGCAAGGCTAACGTAGTAGCGGACGCCTTGAGCCGAAAGCCCGCACATATCTTTAATCACTCGGTGCAATCGCTTGCAGAAGAGTTTTTGCTCATGGATATAACTGTAGGGAATAGCGCTTCGCCGAGTGGCTTAGAAGTGGAAGAGCCTTCGTGGATCACTCTCACTAGGCTGCATCAGAAAGATGACCCTGATTTGCAGCACCTTCACAGTAGGACTGAGAAAGGGGAATTACCTGACTTTTCAATTGATGACATGGGTACCCTAAAGTACCGCGGCAGATATTGTATTCCCGCTGTTGAGAACATTCGGGTAATGATATGCAGTGAAGCACATGGATCAAGTGTTGTTTATCATCCTGGTTCCACGAAAATGTACAGAGATTTGAAGCAGATTGTATGGTGGTCAGGTATGAAGAATGACATCGCAAGATTTGTATCTGAATGTTATACCTGCCAGCGTGTAAAAGCTGATCATAGAAGGCCAGGTGGTAAGTTAACGCCTTTAGATATACCGAGTTGGAAATGGGAAAGTATATCCATGGATTTTATAACCGGTTTGCCTAGATCGCCTCGAGGGCATGATGTAGTATGGGTCATTGTGGACAGACTGACCAAGTGTGCCCACTTTGTGCCTTTCGAGATTGATTATTCTATGGAAAAGATAGCAGAGCTTTACTTGGACGAAGTTATCAGACTGCATGGTGTGCCTATGAATATCGTGTCAGATAGAGATTCCCGATTCATGTCTCGTTTCTGGCAGAGCTTGCAAGGGGCTCTAGGTACTGACCTTAGGTATTCTACGGCCTATCATCCTCAGACAAATGGTAAGACAGAAAGAGTGAATCAAATTTTGGAAGACATGATAAGATGCTATATTCTGGACCATGGTGGACCTTGGGATAAACGCCTCGGACTGATGGAATTCGCGTACAATAACAACTATCAGGAGAGTTTGCAGATGGCACCCTTTGAAGCCTTATATGGTAGGCGTTGTAGAACTCCCCTCTTCTGGGCAGAGGTTGGTGAGAAGCCTTTGCTGGGTCTGGAAGCTTTAGAGGAAATGAGCATTTCAGTGACACATATACGTGAAAAGCTGAAGTTGGCTCAAGAGCGATATGAAAAGTATGCAAATCAGCGTAGAGTTGATCTGGAGTTTGCAGTTGGGGACATGGTGTTTCTGAAGGTCTCGCCGATGCCAGGTGTTAAGAGATTTGGAAGGAACCATAAGCTAGATCCCAGATATGTGGGACCTTTTCTGATTCTGGAGCGCATCGGAGTTTCTGCCTACAGACTGGAGTTACCTGTTTCTTTCCCTGGTGTTCACGACGTGTTTCACGTGAGCCAGTTGAGAAAATGTATTCATAGCAATCGTAAAATTCTTGACTCCGTGCCTCAGTTGCAGCCCAATCTTTCTTATGTCGAAGAACCTGTCCGGATTCTGGAATCGCAAGATCGGGTGCTGAGAAGAAAGACAATCCCTATGGTCAAGGTTCTCTGGCGCAATCAGGATGCTAGAAGTGCGACTTGGGAATTGGAATCCTCGATGAGAGAATCTCATCCTCAGCTTTTCGCCTAGAATTTCCAGGTTAGTAGTCTGTTTGAGAATTCCTTTTCTAGCTTGTCTCTCCCTCTGTTCTTTTTGTTTTCGTTCCACGTCTCAAGTTTCGGGACGAAACTTCCTTTTTGGAGGAGTGACTATAACGCCCCAGGTTTTCGTAAATTATTTTATCATGTCGGTGACGTCATTTTGACGTAAGGGCGTTACGTTTCCGCGAGGTGACGGCGCGTCGCCGTTAGCGCGTCTTGAGTCCGTTAGGTTTGACCTGCCAAATTTTGGGATTTGCGCCGAAAGTGGAAAATTTTACGTTAGGAAATTAGACTGGATAATTTTAGACTAGCTCGTCAAATTTCGTCGCGTTCCGAGAAATTTTGGATCCTCGGTGCGCGATTGAAGTTTTGTATGTTTTCGCGTACGCCGTTAACTTTAAACATTTTTATCTCGAAAACGGTGCGTTGGAATTCGATTTCGACTTCGCCGTTGGATTTGTAGTGTCGTCATTCGCCTACGGTGCGAATTTCGTTCGATTCGGCGCGTGTTTGGCCCTCTGTAACGATATAATACTATATCATTATTATTATTATTATTATTATTACTTTTTAATATAATATTATTATATATATATATAAAGTAAAGAAAAAAAGAGGGAATCGGTGAGAATGGGATTCCATTCTCACCGATTCTGCCCCCCCCCCCCCCCTTGCTATTCCCGCTGAACCAAGCAGCCCCCCTTTTTTTATAATACTAATTATTATTATTAGTGATAATATAATATTATTATTATTATTATTATTAAGTATATAATAAGATAAGGCCCTTTCTTCTTCCCCGATCAAAAACCGAGCCCCCCCCCCTCCTCCTGTGCGAGAGAAAAACGAGGGCGGAAACCTCTCGTTCGCGAATCTTCCGGCGGCCGCCACCGCCGATCCGGTGGACGGAATCTCGATCCGATTGCGGCGTTGGAAAGCTCTCGGCGAGAGCTTCGAGATCGTGGTAAGTTTTTTCCGTTTCGTCGACCTTTTCGCCATGGATTTTTTCGGCCCTAACCTCATTTCGTCCGTTTTTCGTAGATCTCGCCTCCTCGTGTCTTCTTTTGGGCGGATCTACGTTGGGGAGTTGTTTGGAGACCAAATTCCAAGGCAAGTGGTGTTTCCCTCGTCAATTTCTTCGGTCATTAATTTCGCTCCTAATTCGTAATATTTCGCGTAAAATTATTCGTTAGGAAGTCACAATTTTCCGTAGGTTTCGCCGTCTAGAAAAATTACGCGTGTCGCCTCGCGAATAAAATAATTTTCGCGAGCGATCCCGTCGGAAACGTAACGGTTTACGGAAGCGCCGTACTGGTTTACGGAAGCGCCGTACTGGTTTACGGACATGTCGTAGTGGTCGCGGCGTTTCGATCGTCTCGTTGTTTTGACAAGTATAATTTGTGCAAAATGTTTAGTCGCACGAATCATTGTCGTACCGTTCTGGTCGACGTGTCGCATTGTCCGTTCAATTCGAACTAATACACGAACCTTAACTAAAGAAACTGAATAGTACGTTATGAATTAAAGAAATTATGATATGGTCTGTGCGCGTGGGATTTCTCCCACGGCACAAATTTATGAAATGAAGAAAGCTTGAAATGGTCTATGCGCGTTGGGGTTTCTCCCACAGCACAGTGCCTTAGGGCGAAGTCTGTGCGCGTGGTGGATTTTCATCCCCGGCATGTTACCTTAGCTGTAGGACTGTGTGCGTTGGGGTTTCTCCCTCGGCATAGTGCCTTTAGGCTGGGTTTATGCACGTAGTGGACCTACTCCCCCAGCACAACACTCTGTCCCGATGAGCCGATTTGTCTCAATTTAAAATACTGAATAACTAGAATACCGAAGAAAAAGAATAAAGTAGAACTCTGATAGTAGATGTGATAGTTTGAGCAGGCTGTTCTAGCCTAGTTTTCCTGACTTGTTAGATTTCCTATTTTTATTTCCTATACCATGTTTCTGACTCCTTTTGCAGCTGTTTGTTTTACCTCGCTCGTTTCGAGGTTTGTTAGCTTTCTTTTTACTCTTGCACCGCTTGTAGCTTACTTTCTGAGGTGTTCTTCTTTTGAATACCTCAGGCCCAGGGCAGGAGCAGAGTTAGCTGACAGGGTAGTGTTGCAGGTGTTGCGGGTTGCCGCCACCGCTTTTAGTTCCACCTCAGCGTATTGAGGTAGACTTTTGTTAGACTTGATAGATTTTCTATGGGTTCGTGTCAGCTGTTGACGCCCATAGTTTTAGACTTTCTGTGATAGACTACTTGCTAGTTGTGCTGTTTTACTTACTTTTAGCTTAGTACTTGCTCTCTGGGAATGTTTTATGTTAGGATGCATGTTAGGTATTTTAATATAAAATAAAACTGCATTTTTACATGACTCTTTAGCTTACTTTTCAAGAGATCAAATCAATTTTTTAAGGGTTATAAAAAAAACAGTTTTCACTACTTATATAAATCTAGAAGTCACATGTTCATTGTATTTTATGCTGAATTTTTATTCTCATATAGGATGATAAATGAATCAAACTAGTGTTTTCCGTTGTGTAAACCTTTACTTTCTAACCTGTGGACTAGTTGATCCACTAGACTGAGGGACACGGTCAGCATACCTAATAATAAAACAATGTTTTAAAACATAACTCATAGTCTTTTTATAAAAATAAGTGATAGGACAGGGTTGTCAGAACGTCTGCAGTTGTCCCCTGCACGGCGTGGCATCACGATCGCGTATTTTCTCTCACTCTGATAGTATTTTTATACTGAGAAAATGCGGGTTGTGACAATAAAGGCCACCACTCAGTGATACAAGTATCACCTACCTCAGGCACTTAAGCCCTACCACTTAGGCTATAGAGGATAGCCCTACCTCAGAGAAATCTTGCTCATACAACTCAGAGAGATACACTCTCCTACAGTTCAGGCAAAACTGCCCTACTTCTCAGTGAGTAAAACTCACCTACCTTAGAGAGATACACTCTCCTATAGCTCAGGCAAAACTGCCCTACTTCTTAGTGAGTAAAACTCACCTACCTCAGAGAGATACACTCTCCTATAGCTTAGGCAGCTTTTCCCTAACTCAGACCCAAAGGTCCTACAGCTCAGATCCAGAAGAATCCTACAAAGAGAAATATATTAATTAACTTTGACATAGAGAAATTTCTCTGTGTCAACCACTTGAGCAGAAAACATTCTGCTCCAACCCTCCTCACAGCAAGGAAATGATTTGCTGGAGGAACTCAGAAGATAACTTCTGAACTTACTAGTGAAGGCTAAAGATCTTTTGATCTTGAGTCTTCAAACAGCTCACTGAACCTGACAAAGGATGAAGGTTCTTATTTCTTCAGAATAGTTCTTAATCTGATATGGTAGATGGATACTTGCACAACTAATCGAACTTTTCTTGCTGGAGAGCTTCAAGCATTTCACATGAAGCAATGGGGAAGAAGATGATGACGGTTGCTCTCCTTTTTAATAATGTATACCCTAAAAGTTCTTTTAGTCCTGGCCCCTTCTCTTCCTTTTATAGTTCACCGATCAATGGCTCTTAGAGATCGGTGGGCCCCAGATGAGTCCATATTTTATACTTAATTTCGGACTCATCTGGGCTCATTTGCATGTCTTTGCACTACCATTTAGCGCCATTAGCACTCCTTTTGGTTCGTTGCGACATTCCACGTTTTGTGCACTTTATTAGCCTATTTTTGTGCGTGTGTGTATTTCCCTCTTGTTATGCATTTTATTGATATCCGTGACTGCCATATTCGACAACCCGTCCAGTTTTCCTGCAGGTTCGGGGATCGTGTGGGCGTCCGGGGTAGGACTTTCACCATTTTTGGCAAAGGAGTCAATGGTCGTGCGTTTTTACCCACGCACGACCATCGACCTCTTTGGCGCACGATCAACGGTCGTGCGCAGTCATGCCCTCTTTTCGAAAGTTCTGTCCTGTCATATCGCACGATCACCTGCTATACCGCACACGATCACTGCTCGTGCGTTGCCGATCGTGCGCAGTCATGACCTCTTTTGTGCAAGTTCTGCCGCCAAATCGCACGGTCACAGGCCATAGCGCGCACGACCACTGGTCGTGCGCCTGTGATCGTGCGCAGTATTTAATTCTGTTTTCTATAAATAGCGCAGGTCTCGCCCTAATTGAGACCCCCCGATTTTTCCGCCGTTTTTCGTCCCCGACGAAGGGTTACGTCATTTCCCTTCATCCTCCACCTTAGGGAGGGGTTCCGGGCAAGCTTTCTCCGCCAAATCAAAGCCGGAGCACCCCCTCGGCCTCCTCCATCATCTCTTGGGCTTATTTCAAGCTTCAACGCCATGGACATCAAGCAAAGGGAAGCTTGCAACTTTCTTCCGCTATCGAGAGACGAAGAAGACGGGCCATTGGAAGGTGGTGACAGCCCTTCTCTACCCCGGACGCAGTTGAGGACCGAGCTTGGGCGCGGATTGACAAGCCAACGACTCCAACCGTGAATCCTCAATAAAGCTTCAGATTCGGTCGATCTCTTGCCTGGTTCTTCCTTTATTGTTGTTTATGTGCTGTTGTAAACTTCATTTATTGATGATGTGTGTTTATTTGTAAAACTCTTGTGCTAAATCATGTCTATGTGATTTGTATTTTCGTTATTTATTGCTAAGGTGTGCCATATTCCGTCCACCACCATCCATCCTTGCCTCACTAGCAATTGCTAGTGGCGTGCGTAGAGAAGAGGTGCTTACGACCCTCATTCCGCCATTCTCTCCACCTCATCCGCTAGCCTACTCGCCCATCCGCCTAGCGATTCGGTGCATAGCGGCCCGGCTAGTCTTCATCCCGCCAAGCGAAGCTTTGCATAGCGGCATTGCATAGGAGTAGTTGATAGATTTTTACTTTATTTTCCGCAACCATCAAAACCCCCATTTCATTACCTCCGACCCGAGGACTTCAATCTTAAGTCCTCCTTGAAATTGACTCCACCTTACTGTGTTCCTTGTGAGATTGATACTTGGGAAAACTCGCCCATTTTATATTACTTGTGCGACCGGTTCACTGCCGTGATCTTCTTGCATCAAGTTTTTGGCGTCGTTGCCGGGGAACACAGTCGTGTGAGTTTCTGTAGAGGGAGACGTGAGATTGCTTTCCTTTTCCGTTGTAAATTGCTTTTGTTTTGTTCTATTTCTGTTTAGCTTTCCTTTTTTCTTGTTTGTCTAGGCAACTGTAGTAATATATTGTTGGATTTTGTAATTTGCACAATTTATTTTGAATCTGCTATTTCGATACCATGTGGGGATATTCTTATGCCCAATGCCGTTGGTGTGGAAATTCCTCCCACGCTAGTCATGAATACCCTACGAGAGATATTGAGCATAAACCTCAGCGCACAATGCATTAGATGCTGTATTCGTACAGCCCTTCAAACATTGTGCCCCGAGCTTATGGTCATTCGTCCTCGCCTCATGCACCATTCTCTTATTCCTCTCCAGCCCCACAAGGATCGCAGAGTACTGGGAGAAAGTGTTTGTATTGTCGTAGAACAGATCATGCCCTGAAGGACTGTGCCGAGTACCTCCGTGTTTTGGAGGAGGATGATGAGTCGGACATCCAGATCATCCCGACTCCTACCCTTGGTAGCACACCTTCTTCGTCCGGTTATGTATCCCTGTCACCTTCATCTTTTTAAGGGAATGATGGATACAACCACCAGATGTGTGGCTGATCTAGGCTTCGACGTGGCTGAGCCCATCTCTCTTGTGCATACATCTCCAAGCGTGGAGCCGATTCTTTGTGAAGAACCTGCGCTTGATTTCTATCCAAGCACAGTTCTTCCGCCTTTGGTGCATTCTACGTCATTTGTTTCTTACGACATTTTCGATGATGCAACCCAAGTTACGACTTGTGCTACATGGATTGTTTCCACTCCCATGGAGGAGGACAACCTTCCTGGCATCGAGGATTCTCCCTCGATACCAAGGGAGGAAGTCCAAGTCTTGGTGGAGACCTCTATGGATCCGGCCGAGTCTTGCAGCATTGTCGATAATGCCAACAATATTTTTCTACCTCAGCCTTTGGGGAGTGAGACCGGGACCACTCCCCCGATTATTTCCATATGTTCTTTGTCTCCTTTATTCCTTGATCCCCCTTCTTTATCTGAGCCTGTGCAGGTGGAATCTCCACGGGTATGTGAGGTTGTCGATGTGCCTGGCATTTTTGCCGTTGCCGTCGCTTCCTACGAACCTGTGATGGACGATACCTTGCTAGGCAAGGATTTGTTTTGTGGTGAGTTGAGTGAGGACCAGTGCTCCTCCTCATCTTACTTCCTATTTCCTCTGCCTATGAGGAGCAGGTATGACTATTTAGGCAGAGGGGTAACTGCTCTATGTCTGTATCGGTACCCGTTACCGCAATGGATATTAGGCCAGTCACCTGTGCATTTTTCTTTTCATAGGCCCATTAGCTAGAACTGTTTAGAATTTAATAAGTCGTGCTGGGATGACAATAGCCCCAGTACTTATCTTTCATTTTTTGTATTTTTTTCCATGTCTATTTTATTTTAGCATTTCTTTTTGTATATTTTTCTTTTGCTTTTGCGGAGCTCACCCCTGCAGGTATTTTTGGCAACTTTGTGTTGGCGGGGTTGTGATTCTTCATATGGCGAGCCTGTTTCTACTTCCACGCGTCTTCTGGTATGCTCACTAGTTGAGCATTGGGTAACCTCTTCCCTTAGCTCATTCTGATTTTAATTTCCCTATCATTTGATGTGTTGTTTAGTCTAAGTCTGGGGGAGAGCTATTAGTTGTTGCCTTTTGCACGTGCATATTGCATGCGCATACTTGAAGCTTTTGTAGTTTATTTTATTTAGTTCATTACATCGCACACCACTGCACCCACATGAGCGCATGCTTAGCTGTTAGCGTGCCGCGAGTTAAACTCATTTCTTTTGTTTGATTTGGAAAAAATTATTGTGCTAGTTTAGGATTGCACGATAGAGTAAAATGTTGGCCTTGCTGTGTTCCTAGTCAAGTGCTCTCGTTTTGTGTAGAAATTTGTGTAGAATTAATTTTTTTGTATGCTTATAGTTTTATATTTTTTCTATTTGTGTAACTATTTCTTATTCTACTCAAAAGTTGGTGAATCCGGTGTGAATCAAACGGTAGCGTAGGAATGTGTGTAGCCGCTGTTGGGTACATTGGAAAATATGTACCTGATTTGAAGAAGCCCAAACTAGCTCAGTGATATACATCAAGGTGTATTTGATGTTGTTTTGAGTTGACATGTGCAGGTGAAGAATTGATAAGTATGCAGAAAAATTCTAAGTCCAAGTGTCGACACAGAGAAGGATGTGTCGACACATAGAAGAAATTAGTCGACACAACACTGGGAAGCAGTGTCAACACATGGCAGTTAGTCTACAACTACACTGGGAAAAAGTGTCGACACAGAGGAAGTATGTCGACACATAGAAGAAATTAGTCGACACAAACACTGGGAAGCAGTGTCAACACATAGCAGTTAGTCTACAACTACACTGGGAAAAAGTGTCGACACAGAGGAAGTATGTCGACACATAGCAGTTAGTCTACAACAATACTGGGAATTTGTGTCGACACAGAAGAATATAGTCGACCTCTGGTTTGTCGACACCAGCAGGATGTGTCGACTCAGAAGAATATAGTCGACCTCAAGTTTGTCTACACCAGCAGAATGTGTCGACACATTGTGATTAAGTCGACACATTACAGTAGAGTTAAAAGAAGACTGTGTCGACACCTGAAGGCTAAGTTGACACTTACTAAGTTATGATTCTACAACAACTGTGTCGACACACAGGACTTGTGTCGACACACTGAAGGGTCAAGACCAAGTTATTTTCAGAAGAAGCTGTGTCGACTCAAAGGCAACTTAGTCGACATCACTGAAGACTGTGTCGACACCAAAGTCAATTGTGTCGACACAGATAGACAGATGATCTCGACACTTTCTGACAGACTGTCTCGACAACATGTGGTTCAAGACTAAGGCACAGGACTTGTTTGAAGACTTGACAGCTGTGGGTTGCCACCGGTTAACTGAAGCTGTCAGACTTGTCAGAAAACGGTTAGAAACCGGATCAGCCGGTTATCATGAAGAAAGTCTATAAATAGACAGATTCAGAAGGAGAAAGTAACCTTTTAAAAATACATTGCTGAGAATCAAAAAGTTGAGAAGGATTACAATCCAATTCATTTCAAGAAAGTGCTAGGCACTTAAGAAGATCTTCTCCGGAAGATCTAAGAAGACTATCTAAGGATAGATCAAAGAAGAGTTCTAATCAGAATTCAGAAGAATCATTCAAAGTGCTGGATAGAGAGAGATCAAGCCAGAATTTGGAGAAGAAGAAAGAAACCACCAGTGGATTCTCAAGAAGCTGTTTGGAAATCGACTCAGCTAAGTTCATATTCAAGAAGCTTTGAAGAAAGCTCAGATACAGTTGATTTCATCAGCTGATCAAGAATTGTCTTGGCCTTCTCTCTCTCAATTTAGGCAAGACAGTTAGATAATCTTTTCTATATTTCTGTAAGATTTGTTTACACAGATCTGAGTTGTAAGCCTATGTTATAAAGGCTGAGTGTAGGAGTGTTGTACTCTGAGTGGTAGGGCTGTGTGCCTGAGTGTAGGAGAAGGGTCTTCTCTGAGTTGTAGGCCTTGGGGTAAGGCTGAGGTAGGGCTGTTGTGCCTGAGTTGTAGGAACCAGTTGGGTTCTGAGTTGTAGGATCTGTTGATCTGAGATTAGTGGAAGTTTGGCCGAATCTAGCATACTGCTAGATAGGTGAAGGGGGAAAGTGGATGTACCCAGACCTTGGGGAACCACTATAAAACATTGTGCAATCTGTGATGTTTTATTTTCTGTGATTGCTGTGATTATTGTGTTAGCCATTAAATTGAATTCTGCCTAGAAGTTTTTATAAACAAGTAGAACCTATTCCCCCCCCCCCCCCCCCTCTAGGTGTTTAGGTTGTCTTGAAAGTTAAACTATCAAGTGGTATCAGAGGGAGGTTCCTCAAAAAGGACTTAACAGTCTGAGGTTGATCTGAAAGGCAGATTCAAGATTCAAGAAGATGGGTTCTGGAGAGAATCATAAGGAGCTAGGGTCTATGAAATTACCCATATGCAGGAAGGAAATCTTTGGGATCTGGAAAGAAAGAGTCAGACTGTTTATGGAAGCATCTGACCCAAGAATTTACATCACAGTACAGGAAGGCCCCTTCATTCCAATGAAGGTATCAGTTCTTGATGCAAATATTCAAACTCCAAAGAGTTATTCAGAAATGACCAAGGATGAAATCATCTTGGCAACCATGGATAAAAGAGCTCAGAACATTATTGTTAGTACCATAGATGATTCAACATTTCAGAATTTGATTCACTGCAAGACCTCCAAGGAGATGTGGGATACATTGATTGTCTACATGGAGGGATCTGAAGAAGTAAGGCTGGACAGGAAGTCTATGCTAAATCAGGAGTATGAAAGCTTTAGACAAGGAAAATCTGATAGCATAACTGAGTGCTATAAGAAATTCTATAGAATTGTGAATGAGCTAATATCCTATGGAAGAGTCTTTAGTACCTATGAACTGAATGACAAATTCTTAAGATCCTTATCAAAGGATTGGGATACAAAGATCTGTGCCATAAGAGAAGTGGCTAAATTGGCAGAGATATCTCCTCCAACCCTATTTGGAAAGTTGTTATCCTATGAAATGCAACTTATGGTGAGAAAGGAGGAGGAAAAGAATTCAAGAGGAGAGCATAGAGATAAGGCTGTGGCATTCAATGCAGAAGCCACTAGAAAGAATAGGAGGAAATCACCATCTCCTCCTAAGGAAGTTACAGAAGATAGTTCTGAAAGTTCAAACAAGGGATCTGAAAGCTGTGATTCAGATGCAGATCTTGCTGCATTCACAAGACAATTCTAGAGGTTCTTGAAGAAGAAGCAGAGGAAGTCTAGGCCTTCCCCATTACAGCAAGTTGATGACTATTATAAGAAGAAAAGGTCATTAAGGAAAGAGAAGAGCAGATCAAAGCCTAGCAAAGCCACTACTTCAAAGATTTTCTGTTATTGTTGCAATAGGCCTGGACATGTAGTGGCTGATTGTCCTGAAAAGAGAAAGGAATCTTCAGAAAAGAAGAAGACTTATCAGAAAGGCAAGAAGGAGAAATCCTTTGTAGCTAAGAAAGATAAGAGTCTATCAGACCAGTCAACTTCAGAGTCAGAATCTGAAGCTGAAGCATATATTGGACTATATGCTGCATCTGAAGAAGAGGAGTTTCTGCAGTTGCTAGACTCCATCAATGAACCAAAGGATCAGCAGTGTATGGGGCTGATAGCAGGATCAGAAGAGGACATATGCCAGAATCAGTCTGGTCATAATAAGGTACAATGTCCTTCTATTACCTCTATTTGTTGTACAAGTGAAGAATCAGCTACATCTGCATCAACAGATGTAGATGCATCTGAATCTGAAGGAGATGTCTATCAATTGATAGAAAAGTATGGGGATCTGTTGCAGGCCCTTAAGAAAAGCAAGAATCTGGTTAAATCTCAGGCCCAGGAAATTGCTGAACTAAGGATTGCTACAACTGAGTTAGAAAAAGTTATTGATCAAAAATTAAATGAAATTGCCAAGCTGAAGAATATAACTATTATTCAGATGGGCACAATTAATTATACTAATGATCAAGTGAAGATTCTGGAGGCCAGACTTAAAATTGAAAGGGATTTAGTGGCTAGTTACTCTAAGCCAAAATCTGTCTTACCCTTGATAGATGAATTTGTCACTCAAAAGGGTAAGGCTGGATTAGGATTTAAAGGTAACTCCAGGGCTGGCAGATTCAAGAGGAAAGGCAAAGCTCCTGTTCAGCCACTAAACCTTTCAGTCCCCATAAAGTTTAGTAAGGTGAAAGTGCCTTCTAACAAATATAATCATGAAGACCTTCAAGGTCATATTAAGACTAATGTTCTGAAGAACAAGGGTGTAAATGCAAGCAGGCCTACCTATGGTCATAAACCCAATTGTTTTAAGAAATCAGTAGGTGAAGTTGCAACAGCACCAGCAATGAACAGAAATTCTTCTGACAAAGATGTATCTAGATCTAGATACAATAAGTTTGAATGTTGGTGTTGTGGCAAGAGAGGCCATTTTGCATTAGACTGCTGGTATAACACAAGTGTTATAAAGAATAAGAGTCTACCTGTTAGAAGAGGTTGTGATAGCTTTATTAATGCTAACCTGAACCAAGGACCCAAGACTTACTTGGGTTCTAAGGGTAAGTAATTCTGTATTGCAGGTGAATCCAAGTAACCATGCCCCTATATGGTACTTGGATAGTGGTTGTTCCAGGCACATGACTGGAACAAAGGGGCTGCTGAAGGAGTATTCATCTGTCAAAGATGGACCTAAAGTGATCTTTGGTGGATCTGAAAAGGAGTCATCAAAGGGTTTGGTAACATTTCTTCTAACCTAATTACTATCACTCAAGTGGCTTATGTAAAAGGTTTGAAACATAATCTAATAAGTATAAGCCAGCTAAGTGATTTAGGATATGACATTTCATTTGTTAAAGATGGATGTCATATCAAGAGGTCAAGTGATCAAAAGATCATACTGACTGGGTATAGGAAGAGAAATGTATATTGTCTTAATTTTGAATGTGAGAATAAGGCTTCTCCCATCAGTCTTGTAGCTGATGACAATGCTTCTCATTGTGTTAAGTGGCACAAGAGATTGGCTCGTCTAAACTACAAGACAATTGGCCAGCTCTTTAGCAAAGAGCTAGTGAGGAATGGACCTCAAATTAAGTGTATAAAGGAAGGGATATGCTCAGCTTGTCAAAAGGGAAAGCAGACAAAATCCTCCTTTCAAAGCCTTGAAAACAAGGATTCTGTGAGGTGCTTATACCTCTTGCATATGGATCTTTTTGGTCCTATGCCAGTTCATAGTCTAGGTAGGAAGGTCTACACTTTTGTGGTTGTAGATGACTATTCTAGATTTACATGGGTGTTCTTTCTGAGACAAAAATCTGAAACCCCAAGTGTATTACTTAATTTTGTAAAGCAAATTCAGAATGAACTGAATAGTACAGTAGTCAAAATCAGAAGTGACCATGGTACTGAATTTCAATCTGAAAGCATGACAAGATTATGTGAGGACTTTGGGATTTTTCAAGTGTTCTCCTCTCCAAGAACACCTCAGCAAAATGGGATTGCTGAAAGAAAGAATAGGACATTAATTGAAGCTGGTAGAACTCTATTGAGTGACACCTCTCTCCCAGAATATTTCTGGGCTGAGGCAGTTAACACTGCTTGTCATGTCATCAATAGGGCTTCTATCACCAAAAGCCACAGAAAGACTCCCTATGAGATTGTGAAAGGCAGAAAACCAAATCTATCCTATTTTAGGATCTTTGGTTGCATGTGCTATATACTTAACAATGGCAAGTCATATTTGACTAAGTTTGCTGCCAAATCCCAGGATGGGATATTTGTTGGGTACATCACAAATAGTAAGGCCTATAGAGTCTTCAACTTAACTACTCAAGTTGTTGAAGAATCTGTGCATGTTGTATTTGATGAAACAAGATTAATCAATTGTGAGTTGTCTTGTAGATCAAATGACTCAACAGGTATAAGCAAGAGGATGGACAAGCTCTCCATTGCTGAAGCTTCAAAGGAAGATGGAGCTTTGGAAAATGAAAGCTGCTGTCCAGGGGGAGTACAAGAGATAATGGAAGCTGATGAAAACCAAGAGGTTCAGCAGAATGAAGAAGCTGGAGATGCTCAACCTGAAGGGAATCTTCCTCCAGCTATAAGATATCTAAGAGATCATCCTGCTGATCAGATAATTGGTGATCCAAGATAAGGAGTGCAAACTAGAAGCAGAAATCAAAGCACAGTTTTGCATTCAAGTTTCTTGTCTCAAATGGAACCTAAGAAGTTTGAAGAAGCTATCCAAGACCAGCACTGGATTGATGCTATGCAAGAGGAGCTGAATCAATTCAGAAGGTGCAAAGTCTGGGAGCTTGTTCCTAAACCAAGAGGCCACAACATAATTGGCACCAAGTGGATCTATAGGAACAAGCTAGATGAAAGTGGGATAATAGTGAAGAATAAAGCAAGGTTAGTTGCAAAAGGATACAGGCAGGAAGAAGGGATTGACTTTGATCAAACCTTTGCTCCAATAGCAAGGCTGGAGGCAATCAGAATGTTCCTTGCCTATGCAGCCTACCAAGACTTCAAAGTATACCAGATGGATGTGAAGTCAGCATTTCTGAATGGTGATCTTAAAGAAGAAGTATATGTAGAGCAGCCATCAGGTTTTGTAGATCCTCTTAAACCTGATTCTGTGTATAAGCTTAGGAAAGCTTTGTATGGGTTAAAACAAGCTCCAAGGGCTTGGTATGAAACCCTGTCTACCTTCCTCATTGAGAATAAATTCTCAAGAGGAAAGATAGACAAAACTCTATTCCTTAGGGAATCCAAAGGTAAGATCATCTTAGTTCAGATCTATGTTGATGACATAATCTTTGGATCTACTGAAAACAACCTTTGTAAAAAGTTTGCCAAACTTATGCAAGGGAAGTTTGAGATGAGCAGTATGGGAGAACTTAAGTTCTTCTTGGGACTCCAAGTAAGACAGACTGATGATGGATTGTCCATATCCCAGTCTAAGTTCACCAAAGAATTAATTAAGAAATATGGTATGGAGTCATCCTCCACCATGAGAACTCCTATGGGAACAAGTATCCCTATATGCAAAGATGAGGCAGGAAAACCTGTTGATGAGTCATTGTATAGAGGAATAGTTGGGTCTCTACTATATCTTACTGCTAGTAGACCAGACATTATGTATGCAACATGTGTCTGTGCTAGGTACCAAGCCTGCCCTAAAGAATCTCATTATACTACAGTCAAAAGGATTCTGAGATATCTAAAGGGCACTCCTAATCTAGGCCTTTGGTACCCTAGGAATAGAGATTTTCTACTAACAGGCTATTCAGATGCAGATTTTGCAGGATGTAGAGAGGACAGGAAAAGTACTACAGGTACTTGTCAATTCCTGGGAGGAAGACTAATATCATGGAGTAGTAAGAAGCAGACCAGTGTGGCAATTTCCACAGCTGAGTCAGAGTATGTTGCTGCTGGAAGCTGCTGTGCACAGCTATTGTGGATGCATCATCAGCTTAAGGATTATGGTATTCAGGTAAGTAGAACACCCCTTTTATGTGATTCTAAGAGTGCTATTTCTATTGCTAATAATCCAGTTTCTCATAGTAGAACTAAGCATATAGAAATCAAATACCATTTTCTTAGAGAACATGTAGAAAAAGGAGACATTTCATTGGAATTTGTAAAAACAGATTATCAAATAGCAGATGTATTTACTAAGCCCTTAGATGAAACCAAATTCAATAAATTCAAAATTGAATTAGGTATGTTAACCATTGATTAATGTATTAACAAAATCATTAACAATGCAATTGAAGTGGTATGTCAGTAAGTTAAAGTAATAACAACATAATTAAGGGTTAAAAAGGGACACATTGAAGTAACACTTACAAGTGGTGTTGAACCAACAGAAATTGGCTAAGTAAGAATGTGTCGACACATTCAGTAATAATGTGTCGACTTAGAGAAATAATGTCGACAAGTCAGAAATATTGTGTCGACACAGAGAATATGTGTCGACACTTAAGAGTTATATTGTCGACTTAACCAGAAATGTAATGTCGACTCAACCAGGACAATGGTGTCGACACTTACAGTATATGTGTCGACACTTATCCTTAGAGTCGACACAGAATTTCTGTCTATCTACTATGTATCCAAGGTGTCGACATAACCACAAATTTGTGTCGACACATAGTAGGCTGAAGTAATGTCGAGTCAATAGAAGTTTGTGTCGACACATTCCATCTGTGTCGACACATTTAGTCTGTTTTTGGCGCCTTTTGAACTTCTTTCAGCAGAAGGTATAAATAGGTCAAAACCTCTTTATGTCGACACGCTTCCAAGGTTTTCGAGACAAAAACCCTGTGTCGACAGTCTATCTTTCTCTCTTCTCTCAAGCTTTCTCGACGTATCGATGGCGCCAAGGATTGAAGACAACGTCAATGAAGGGTATGAGTTGGTGCGCCAGGCCTTTGCAGATGCGCCGCCAGATGTTCAAGGGGTAATCACCTTCCTCTCCGAGTCTGGGTTAGAATTTCTACTCTCAGAACCAACTAAAATCTGGAAGAAGGAGGTGCACGAGTTCTTTATCTCCGCATCAGTCCACTCAGATGGCCTCAAGATTAAGTCCATTATTCAAGGAACTAAGGTCAAGATTACTCCAAGAAGTTTAAGAAAGATCTTTCAATTACAACTAGTTGAGAATGAAGAGGAAGTTCCTAGTTCTAAGACAAGGGAAGCCCTTCAATGGTGTGGACTGGACTCGAGCATGAAGATTGGAGCTGCATTCAACAGGAAGGGTATGAATCAGCAAGGGAAGTTCTTATCTGAAATTGTTGGGAAAGTGATCCTCTGCAAGACAGGTGGACATGATAGGATTTCTGCCTATATGTTCAGCCTTATGACCAGGATTGTTTTTACAATTCCTACAGATTGGTCAGGAGTACTCTTTGACAAGATCAAAGAAGGAATCAAGAAGCCCAACATGGCTAGAATCATGAGCTTATATCTCAATGGAGTGATTCCTGAAGTGATGCAGCAACTGCCAGGGACTAAAATCAATCATATGAGAAGGATGGATATGCGACTGTTCTCTAGGTGGGATAGGGTGCTGTCCAAGGATGTGCCTGAAGAGAGCAGGCCAGACACCCCTCTGAAATCCCCTTCTCAACCTCAAGAAACTGAACAACAACAAGAAGACCCACTCAGGACGCAGGTTGAAGAACAGCCTGACTCAACTCTAGTCCAGCAAGTGTCAACACCTGCACAGATGCAGGGGGAGCCAGTTCACTCTCCTGCTCAACATGTATCTACTCCTGCTCAGGTACAAGTGTAGGGGGAGCTAATGTATTTTACTATAAAAGACATTGCTCATATTCTCATTACTGCACAGGTTCAGGGGGAGCTAGTGTCCACTCCTACTCAAGATACTACAATTACTGAACGAGTACAGGAGAAGCTGTTGTCAGTACAAGTGCAAGAGGAAGCACAGTTAGACTTAGCACAAGATTTAACTACTGCAGAAGAAACAGCTCAACTGGAATTTACTCTGGAGGAGTTATTCCCTGATACTGTTACTACTACTGATAAAGTAGGAGGAGAACCAGAAATTGAGAAGCCTATAGGTATGGACATTGATCAGGAAGCTGAAGTTGAGCCACAAGTTGAGGGGGAGCTAGTGGATGTTGAGACTGAGCAACAGGTCACTAGGACAGATACACTTCATCCTCCTCAAGAAAGAATTCACCTAGATACTTCGTCTGATACAGAAACTGAAGAAGCCAGGATGGCCAAGAAAAGAAAACTTGTTGTATTTAAAAGAAGAAGTAAGAATGATAAGCAGGCTTTACAAACAACACCTCAACAAGTATCTCCTGCCCTTGATCATAACAAGTTTATGGTAGATCTACAGGTGAAATTGGATGAACACAGAATGGCTCTGGAAAAGTATGTTGATGAAAATAGCAAGTCTATGCAGTTTGACTTAGCTCAGGATATCAAGTCCATCCAGTTTCAAGTCAACTTGCATAAGACAGAAATGACAGATTGCTTTCAAAAGGGAGGCAATGATGTGGTTTATCTTGCTCAACAATAGGAGGCTATTACTAAAAAGGTAGATGATGTTGTCCTGAAGCAAAGCTATGTATTGGAAAATCAGTTAAGAATTAATGATAATTTAACTGAATCTCATCATGAGATAATAAAGGAAGTGAAAAAGATTGTTCCAGGCCTGCCTGTAGATAAAACAAAATAAATGGAAGATTTTGATAAGACCTTTCAAGCTGATATTGCTTTTGTTAAGACTGCAATCACTACCTTCCAAAAAGAAATATCTGAAAAGCTTCAAAAGTTAAAACCATATTTTAAAGAGGGTGTAAATTATCTGGATGGACAAATCAGATTTCAAAAGGAAGATCTCAGAGATCATATGACCAGAGAAGTCATAAAGGGGGAGAGGTTATTGATTCATGCAGGCCAAGAGCACTCTAAATGGGTGACAAATAGTATAAGAGCCACCTTGGGATGTCCACCCTTGTGTGATGATGATATGATGGCTGAATCAGGCATTCAAGAAGGACTACTTGAAGGCAACCAACCTGAGGTTGCCCAAGTTATTTACCCCCCTTCTGATTTTGATATTCTGGATAAGCAAGTGCAGGATATGTATAGTCCTCCAAAGGAGGTGCATAATGTTGTGATTGAGAAAGTTGAGATGCCAGAGGCCTTCCTGAAAGAACAGCAAGATGCTCTATTAGCAAAGAAGAGATTTAGAGAGCAGGCTGCACTTAAGCCAGATTATGAGCAGTGGAGTCCTACTTCAAGGAACATAATACTCACTGCATGGAAAGCTATACAAGACAAAGTTCATGAGAGAGGAAAGTGGTACAATGAGATAGAATAGCAAAAGTATGAGGCAAGACAGGAAGCTATAGTACAATTCAGAAGGAAAGCTAAGCTAGGGAGGCTGTCACCAAATGCTAAGGAACCAAGCAAGTACTTCCCAAAGCCTTTTCACTATTTTGAAAGGCAAAGGCTCAAGGAAGAAGCTCAGAAGAAAGCTGCTCTAAAAGGAAAGAAGATAGCTGAAGAATCAGAAGCTCCTGTGACAGCTAAAATTCAATCTGGCAAAGGGATTATCATTAAAGAGCCTGATCAATCCTGATTGTGTTTTTAGTTCCTTCATAATGTTTTGTAATGTTGTGATGTGATCATGAAATGTAAAACAATGTAATCAAACATTACCCAGTTATAAACAAAATATTGTTTAAATCTGTGATAGATTGTTTTATCTATAATGTTTTTTTTATTTTGTTTATAATTAAGTATCCCTGTGTTTTTGTCATATATCATCATTTAGTACTGTTTATATATGATGTATATTATTGGCTATAAGGGTTATGACTTCTCCAAATAGGGGGAGATTGTTGGGTACATTGGAAAATGTGTACCTGATTTGAAGAAGCCCAAACTAGCTCAGTGATATACATCAAGGTGTATTTGATGTTGTTTTGAGTTGACATGTGCAGGTGAAGAATTGATAAAGTATGCAGAAAAATTCTAAGTCCAAGTGTCGACACAGAGAAGGATGTGTTGACACATAGAAGAAATTAGTCGACACAACACTGGGAAGCAGTGTCAACACATGACAGTTAGTCTACAACTACACTGGGAAAAAGTGTCGACACAGAGGAAGTATGTCGACACATAGAAGAAATTAGTCGACACAAACACTGGGAAGCAGTGTCAACACATAGCAGTTAGTCTACAACTACACTGGGAAAAAGTGTCGACACAGAGGAAGTATGTCGACACATAGCAGTTAGTCTACAATAATACTGGGAATTTGTGTCGACACAGAAGAATATAGTCGACCTCTGGTTTGTCGACACCAGCAGGATGTGTCGACTCAGAAGAATATAGTCAACCTCAAGTTTGTCTACACCAGCAGAATGTGTCGACACATTGTGATTAAGTCGACACATTACAGCAGAGTTAAAAGAAGACTGTGTCGACACCTGAAGGCTAAGTTGACACTTACTAAGTTATGATTCTACAACAACTGTGTCGACACACAGGACTTGTGTCGACACACTGAAGGGTCAAGACCAAGTTATTTTCAGAAGAAGCTGTGTCGACTCAAAGGCAACTTAGTCGACATCACTGAAGACTGTGTCGACACCAAAGTCAATTGTGTCGACATAGATAGACAGATGGTCTCGACACTTTCTGACAGACTGTCTCGACAACTTGTGGTTCAAGACTAAGGCACAGGACTTGTTTGAAGACTTGACAGCTGTGGGTTGCCACCGGTTAACTGAAGCTATCAGACTTGTCAGAAAACGGTTAGAAACCATATCAGCCGGTTACCATGAAGAAAGTCTATAAATAGATAGATTCAGAAGGAGAAAGTAACCTTTTAAAAATACATTGCTGAGAATCAAAAAGTTGAGAAGGATTACAATCCAATTCATTTCAAGAAAGTACTAGGCACTTAAGAAGATCTTCTCCGGAAGATCTAAGAAGACTATCTAAGGATAGATCAAAGAAGAGTTCTAATCAGAATTCAGAAGAATCATTCAAAGTGCTGGATAGAGAGAGATCAAGCCAGAATTTGGAGAAGAAGAAAGAAACCACCAGTGGATTCTCAAGAAGCTGTTTGGAAATCGACTCAGCTAAGTTCATATTCAAGAAGCTTTGAAGAAAGCTCAGATACAGTTGATTTCATCAGCTGATCAAGAATTGTCTTGGCCTTCTCTCTCTCAATTTAGGCAAGACAGTTAGATAATCTTTTCTATATTTCTGTAAGATCTGTTTACACAGATCTGAGTTGTAAGCCTATGTTATAAAGGCTGAGTGTAGGAGTGTTGTACTCTGAGTGGTAGGGCTGTGTGCCTGAGTGTAGGAGAAGGGTCTTCTCTGAGTTGTAGGCCTTGGGGTAAGGCTGAGGTAGGGATGTTGTGCCTGAGTTGTAGGAACCAGTTGGGTTCTGAGTTGTAGGATCTGTTGATCTAAGATTAGTGGAAGTTTGGCCGAATCTAGCATACTGCTAGATAGGTGAAGGGGGAAAGTGGATGTACCCAGACCTTGGGGAACCACTATAAAACATTGTGCAATCTGTGATGTTTTATTTTCTGTGATTGCTGTGATTATTGTGTTAGCCATTAAATTGAATTCTGCCTAGAAGTTTTTATAAACAAGTAGAACCTATTCACCCCCCCCCCTCTAGGTGTTTAGGTTGTCTTGAAAGTTAAACTATCAGCCGCTACTAGACTCGTTTTGCTCGAGTCGGGAGGAAGTATTATCTTTCTCGGTGGCTAAGAACTTGCCCCAAGCTACTTTCGAAGCATTGGTGCATGGTTAGTCTAGTGTGAGAGTGATGTAGGCCATCATTTTGTCCCGGTTAAGCTTTGTACCGTTCCTAACGTCATATCCTCGCTAAGCCCCGTTGTGCCTACCCTCCTTTTGATTCAGCTCCACCATTATTTCACCAAAGCCTCATAGCCGATCCTAGTCGCACACCCAAGTCGAGCTTAGTGTTTTATATTTTCATGTTGGATTGTGATGTGGTGTTATTGTTTGTGAAAATGTGGAAGTTCTTCCAAGTTATATCTGCTGAAATTATGAAAATAAAAAGATGAAAAAGAAAAGAAACCGATTTTAAAAAAAAGTGAAAATGAAAAGTGAAAAGAAAAAGTTTGATTGAAAATCTTTTTGGAGATGATTTTGATTTGGAGTAGGCGGTGCACACACCCATGTTGCAAAAATCAAGTCTGGGGGTGTGGTGCACCTGGTTATATTGTGGTTTGCTGAGGGATTCTTTTTGGCTAGCTCATTTGGGTTAGGTGCATAGCCATTCTTTTTATCATTGCTTACCTCACCGTAACCCAAGCCCTGTGATTATCTTAAAGTCCTACGGATTCACGCTTGAGTCGAACTAGTGTCGTGGAGAGAGTGTGAACGGGCAAGCGTATGGTCCCCGACATTGGTGGATTCCTTTGGAGGTGATCCTGAGCCCCGATCTTTGGCAAATCTCACCTTAGTGGCCAGTCTACTTTCTTCCTATGCGTGACCAGATGATTCACTGTGATTCTATTTTTGAGTAGTAATAACTTGTTGATACGCATTGTGAAAAATATAAACTATTTTGCATACTTAGAAATTTCTTCTATTTTATTTTTATGCACGCGGGCATATGACTTCGCATGGTACTCTGTTCTGCAATTTCTTTGTTAGCTAGTTCTTTCTCCTTCTATACTTAGGTTGTGTTTGCTCGGGACGCGCAAACAGTTAAGTTTGGGGGTGTGATGAGTCCATATTTTATACTTAATTTCGGACTCATCTGGGCTCATTTGCATGTCTTTGCACTACCATTCAGCGCCATTAGCACTCCTTTTGGTTCGCTGCGACATTCCACGTCTTATGCACTTTATTAGCCTATTTCTGTGCGTGTGTGTATTTCCCTCTTGCTGTGCATTTTATTGATATCCGTGACTGCCATGTTCGACAACCCGTCCAGTTTTCCTGCAGGTTCGGGGATCGTATGGGCGTACGGGGTAGGACTTTCACCATTTTTGGCAAAGGAGTCAATGGTCGTGCGTTTTTACCCACGCACGACCATCGACCTCTTTGGCGCACGATCATCGGTCGTGCGCAGTCATTCCCTCTTTTCGAAAGTTCTGTCCTGCCATATCGCACGATCACCTGCTATAACGTGCACAATCACTGCTCGTGCGTTGCCGGTCGTGCGCAGTCATGACCTCTTTTGTGCAAGTTCTGCCGCCATATCGCACGGTCACAGGCCATAGCGTGCACGACCACTGGTCGTGCGCCTGTGATCGTGCGCAGTATTTAATTCTGTTTTCTATAAATAGCGCAGGTCTCGCCCTAATTGAGACCCCCCGATTTTTCCTCCGTTTTTCATCCCCGACGAAGGGTTCTGCCATTTCCCTTCATCGTCCACCTTAGGGAGGGGTTCCGGGCAAGCTTTCTCAGCCAAATCAAAGCCGGAGCACCCCCTCGGCCTCCTCCATCATCTCTTGGGCTTATTTCAAGCTTCAACGCCATGGCCATCAAGCAAAGGGAAGCTTGCAACTTTCTTCCGCTATCGTGAGACGAAGAAGACAGACCATTGGAAGGTGGTGACAGCCCTTCTCTACCTCGGACGCAGTTGAGGACCGAGCTTGGGCGCGGATTGACAACCCGACGACTCTAACCGTGAATCCTTAATAAGGCTTCGGATTCAGTCGATCTCTTGCCTTGTTCTTCCTTTATTGTTGTTTATGTGCTGTTGTAAACTTCATTTATTGATGATGTGTGTTTATTTGTAAAACGCTTGTGCTAAATCATGTCTATGTGATTTGTATTTTCGTTATTTATTGCTTGAGGTGCGCCATATTCCGTCCACCACCATCCATCCTAACCGCACTAGCAATTGCTAGTGGCGTGCGTAGCGAAGAGGTGCTTACGACCCTCATTCCGCCATTCTCTCCACCTCATACACTAGCCTACTCTCCCATCCGCCTAGCGATTTGGTGCATAGCGGCCCGGCTAGTCTTCATCCCGCCAAGCGAAGTTTTGCATAGCGGCATTGCATAGGAGTAGTTGATAGATTTTTACATTATTTTCCGCAACCATCAAAACCCCCATTTCATTACCTCTGACCCGAGGACTTCAATCTCAAGTCCTCCTCGAAATTGACTCCACCTTACTGTGTTCCTTGTGAGATCAATACTTGGTAAAACTCGCCCATTTTATATTACTTGTGCGACCGGTTCACTACCGTGATCTTCTTGCATCAACCCCACTTGTAGCTTCCAGCTGTGCCTTACGGAAGAAGACGTATAGTAGCTTCACGGCAAGTTTTGTCATGTAGTGTAGCTTCCCCCTGTCTTATTTGACCTTACTTGACTTTTTAGAGTTTGCTGACGTCAGCACCAGTGGACTTAGCCAAAATCGAGCATCAGAGAATAAGCGTTGAGTGAGTAAGCATCACTCAATGCCAAAACACTTATACAAATTCACTATCTCTTGGAGTTGAGTGAGTCACCTTCACTCAATGCCAAACTACTTAGAATATTAAGTCTGATTCTAGGCGTTGAGTGATTCTACTCCACTCAATGCCAATCTTGCTTTATCAGCTTTCAGTTGCTTGGCGTTGAGTGTGTAAGCATCACTCCACGCCAAACCCCTTAGACAAAATTCTGTCTACACTAGGCGATGACATCGTTGAGTCAATAACCTCCACTCAATGCATTTTTCCATAACAAAATTTCTACTTATTCATCAACATAAGTGTTGAGAGCGTTAAGTGAACACGCCTCAGTCAACGCTTTCTGCCTTCGCAAATTTTCTGTATTTAGTAGCATGGCGTTGAGTGAGTTAAATTCACTCAATGTCTATGGACTTAGCCACAATTTAGCTCATTCCAACTTCAGGCTTTTACTTCTTTAGTCTATCTCACAGCCTTTTGTTGTATGGCATTGAGTGAGTTGACTTCACTCAACGCCTGTGGACTTGGCCATTTTCTCAGCTTTCCACTTCCTTGGCTTTGACTGTATAGGCTTCACTCAGCGCTATAAGCCATCTTGCATTTAGTGACTGATCTTCACTCAACGCCTGTATACTTAGGAAGTTTTCTGTCATCCTATATCTTAGGTAAGTGTTTACCTAACATAGCCACTTAGGCTATATGACCTATCATAGTCATCTACAGACATGTGTATATCATTGATAATATTGACTTCACTCAAATCCAGGACATTGTGGGCAATGGAACCAACAATCTTCCCCTATTTGAGGAAGTCAAAAACCCTTAAGCAAAAACAATGACATACACAGAACCATGCAGCATAAGACATAATAAAAGAAAACTAAATAATTGAGAAGTGATCTATAATTACCACACTTCCCTGCTTGTAGAATACATTACTGCATCTGCCATCTACTTTCCCTGAATTGATGATGCCTTTCTCCTGCCTTGCTTATTTGATCATCTAATCATCTTATCCTATCCCCCTTTTTGACTATAACAAATAGCGAGTAGGATGAACCTGATAAACAGATCATCTTATCACTTGCTCCCCCTCAATTAAGGAGCATTGCTTGACTTGCTCCCCCTCAATTAGGCAATATTGCTTGACTTGCTCCCCCTCAATTTAAGAGTCTTCATTTCTTTAAAGGACCATCCTATCTGCATAAAGCCAAATAATTTGCAATTAGATGAGGAGAAACTGAAGCTATACTAAGTTTAACATACCCAACTCGAATTTGAAGATGTTAAACTTGGCTTCATCTAGTGGCTTAGTGAAGATGTTAGCCACTTGCTTGTCTGTTGGGACAAACTCAAGGATGATGTCTTCACATTCCACATGCTCCCTAATGAAATGATATCTAATCTCAATGTGCTTAGTCCTAATATGGGAGACAGGATTCCTAGTAATAGAGATTGCACTAGTAAAATCACAGAATAAAGGAGTTAAATTTATCTGGAGGTTGAAGTCTTGAAGCTGGTGTTGGATCCACATCAACTAAGCACAATAGCTTCCTGCTGAGATGTACTCTGACTCTACAGTTGATATTGCTACACTGGTTTGTTTCTTATTGCTCCAAGATACCAGTCTCCCTCTAAAGAACTAACCGGTGCCAGATGTGCTCTTCCTATCCTCTTTGTAGCCTGCAAAATCTGCATCTGAATAGCATGTTAGTTCAAACTCTCCATTCCTAGGGTACCAAAGGCCAAGATATGGAGTGCCCTTAAGATACCTCAAGATTCTCTTAGTTGCAGAGTAGTGATATTATTTAGGGCAAGCGTGATACCTAGCACAAACACATGTAACATACATGATGTCTTGCCTACTTGTAGTCAAATATAGAAGGGAGCCAATTATCCCTCTATACAAAGTTTCATCAATAGGTTTCCCTTCTTCATCTTTGCCTACAGGCATACTTGACCCCATGGGAGTTCTCATTGTGGAGGAATTCTCCATACCAAATTTCTTGATTAACTCCCTAATGAACTTTGACTAGGATATGGATAAGCCATCATAAGTCTGTCTTACTTGGAGGCCCAAGAAGAACTTAAGTTCACTCATACTGCTCATCTCAAACTTCCCCTGCATGAGTTTCGAATACTTTTTACAGAGGTTGTCATCAGTTGATCCAAAGATGATATCTTCTACATAGATCTGGACTAGGATGATCATACCCTTATATTCCTTTAGGAATAGGGTCTTGTCTATTTTCCCCCTTGAGAATTTGTTCTCAATGAGGACACTAGACAATGTCTCATACCATGCTCTAGTGGCTTGCTTCAGCCCATATAGAGCTTTCCCAAGTCAATAAACAAAATCCGGTGAGTTAGGAACTACAAAACCTGGGGGCTGCTCAACATAGACTTCTTATTTTAAGTCACCATTTAGGAAGGTTGACTTCACATCTAATTGGTAGACCTTAAATCCCTTATGTGCTGTATATGCAAAGAATAACCTGATGGCCTCCAATCTTGCTACAAGGGCAAAGGTTTGATAAAAATCAATCCTTTCTTCTTGCTTGTACCTCTTAGCTACTTGTCTTGCCTTGTTCTTAATTATAATGCCATTTTCATCAAGCTTGTTTCTTTAGAACCACTTGAATCCAATGATATTATGACCATGAGGCCTGGGAATCAGCTTTCATACCTTGCACCTCTTGAACTGGTTCAGTTCCTCCTGCATAGCTCCAATCTAATGCTGGTCTATATTGGGCTCTTCAAACTTCTTGGGCTCCACTTGGGATAGAAAGCTTGAATACATGGTTTTGTTCTAACTTCTGCTCCTTGTCATTACTCTATAACTTGCCTCACCAATGATCTAGTGTGCTGGATGATCTCTCATATGTTTGACTACAGGTGGCAGTCTTCTTTCAGCAATAAGGGCATCTTCTTGTTGATCTTCATCCTATCCTAGTATGCTAGGAAGATCTTCTGGAGTATCCATATCATCTCGGATAACTGGTTATGATTCCTTGATGGTCTTCTTGTCCATCATCTGTTCTGTACCTGCAGTACTATAAGAGGAACTAGGCAGTCCATTGTTAATCATGTATATCATTGATAATATTATATAGCAGGAACTAGGCTACCTGACCTATCATATTCATCTACAGACAAGTGTATATCATTGAAAATATTAACATCACTCAAATCTAGGACATTATGGGCAATGGACCCAATAGGTTGTACGTCGTATCGATTGGTCTATTGAAAATCGTGTTATTTACCCGTAGAATTAGAACACTGTGCTTTTTTGGCTCTAAGGTTTTTAAAATTAGATCCCCACTCTGTCAGCGATTTTCGAAAATTCCAACTTAACGAACTCGACGAGTAGCGCTCTTACGCATACGAAAATAATAAACTTTATAAAGAATGGACAAAATGTTTTCACGACAAACACTTAAGGCACCCAAAAACCTTTTAGCCGGGCGACCAAGTTCTTTTATATAATTCGCGTTAACGTTTATTTCCTGGAAAGTTAAAGTCACGATGGTCTAGGCCGTTTTCTATAAAAGAAGCTTTTTCGTATGGCATGATCTTGATTTTGCACCCTGAAAAGGGTGATTTCAAAGTGAATGGGCAGCGTCTTAAACTTTATTTCTATGGTGATGATGTCAGTCCGAACAATGTTAAGTTTCTTCTACATGAACTTTATATAGCTTAAGACTTTTTATTTTTGTTAAAACTTTAATTATTATTTTGGAAAAATTATTTTTGGACAATATTATTTTGTTGCGTCGAGCTCAAACGACATTTTAAACAAAGGGCGCTCTTGAGAGGCAACCCAAGTTTTTTTCTTTCTTTCTTTTACAATTTTGGCCCCGGACGGCTCTGATAAGCTGAAGTTTCTGCGATCGCCTGCTCCAATGCTGCTGAATCCATCACAAAGTCCAAAGAAGACATTTCATGAAGATCCAAAGCGCAAGCATGGGGGAGCAGCATTGCGCAGCCTTTCGTGATTTGCATATCCGGGGAAGTACCCTTTTTTTTAATTCTGTACTTTCAATTCTGTTTTAATTTTTCTTTGTCCTTCCCTCCATTCTCCATTGAGGGCAATGCCCATTTTAAGCTTGGGGAAGGATTTCCTCCTTCCTTTTGTTTTGGTTAGAAAAAAAAGATCAAAAAACAATTTTTTTTTATTTACTGTTGTTTCTAAAAAATTTTACTTCTCTTTTGTTTTTAATGATTACCTAAAAATCAAAACAAAAAAAGATAATATCTTTCAAAATAAAAAAAAAGAGAATATTTCAAAATCAAAAAAATTTATGTTATTTGTTTTTTACTTTAATAGGTTAAACTAATTTTGGTATTTCAATAGGACCCCTGGTTTTTGTTTTGTTTTTCTCAAAATTTCATATAACGACTTAGCTAATTATAATCTCTCTAATCAATCTTTTTAATTATGTTTCACGAGTAAAATGTTGGTAATGTTGTGTTCCTAATTCACTATTGCACGTTAACGTGAAACATTTTTTCTAAAACTCGCATTTTTATTATGGTTTTTTGTTCTTTATTTTCTTTTCTTTCTAAAAATCTTTCAACCACCATTTTCCTTTCATTTTTGGATAATTTGTTCAATGTCAAATTTTGACTAGTGCAGTAGATGTGAACGATCCAAGGTGCCTATTATTTCTATTTTCAAAATAATTTCATTAGTCTTCTTTTATTATCTAGGACTTGCTTTTTGAAATTTTTCAAAACTAACGCTTTAGATAAATTTTTGAGCTTGAAAATGATTTAGGCCATTTTTGTTTTCATTTGAGCCTTCTCGCCAACCTAAAAATTATTCCCCTAGTTAGCCGCTTTTGAGCCTTTTTCCGATTTCACTTGATAGCACCATTAATCATTCCATTTTCACCGAAGCCAAATTTTCCAACCTATCTAATCACACTAACTTTCTGAGTTTCATAAAAAATTTATTTGGTGATTAAGTTTTTTTGTGATTTTTAGAGAACTTCTTGGAAAAGTATGCAATAAAGGAAATGTTTACTTTTGTTTGACTAATTTCAAAATTAAAAAAAATTATTCATGACCTTTGCTTTGAAAAAAAATGAAAAGAAAAGAAAAAATATATTTTATTTATGAAGTTTCCAAAACTCTATATTTTTGTTTACTGTGATTCTAGCCTCATTATTTATCTTTGAATTTACACTCCTAATCATTAGCTAAACCAAATGTTTCGGTCCTAGTAAGTCTTTTTGATTAATGCTTTTGAATTTTATTTTTAGTTAAGTAAAGAAGGAAAGTAAATTAGGTAAGTTTGGATTTTAATTTAGATTTTTGTTATTTGATTGATATAGTTATAATGTGTCACTTGGATCTAGTAACAACTCAATGCACTTTTTCATTTTGTTGCCTTGCTTAAATTTTTTTAAATTTTTTTTGTTAAAATCTTGGATGATTTATTTTTATTAGTAAAGTTTATAAAAGTTGGATCCATGTTTAAGTAATTGTTTTAGATTTACGTTTCACCTTCTCCCTACTTAGAATTTTGCATAATACTTGTGTTAGCATCATTAGAACTTTTTGATTAGTCACTTTTATGTTAGCTAGTTTTTATTTCTTTGCTTGGGGACAAACAAAGCTTAAGCTTGGGAAAATTTGATAGTGCATTTTTGTAGTCTAAACTATTAGGAATTTTTTGTTCTTTTTGTAATTAAATCATGTTTTTAAAGCTTTATCTTGACCTCTTTTTGTATATATATTAATGCCACTAATGTTTTCTCTTTTCTTTGCAGGTTTGCAGTTTTTCAGCCAGGATTGGTTGAGCTCAAAATTCGTCGATCAGGCATTCGTCGAAAGTCTCCCTTCTCCGTTCGATGAACTCTTCCTGGTTCGTCGAACTCCGCCTTCTCTCCCCCGTTCATTGAATGCCTCTTCTGCATTCAATGAGTGGCTCATTCACGCTTCTTCGTCAAATTCCGCCTTCTCTCCACCGTTCGCCGAACGCCTCTTCTGCGTTCGACGAATTTCTCCTTCACCCTTCTTCGTCAAACTCTGCCTTCTCTTCCCCGTACGTCAAATTCCTCTTCTACGTTCGACAAACGGATCCCTTACCCTTCTTCGTCGAGCCCTCCCTGCATAGGGCATGCTGCCAAAGAACAAGTCTCAATGTTTAACAAAGCCGGATGTCGCCATTAATGGACGTCACCCGTACCAAGGCAATCATCATTTCCCACCAGATTTCGTACCGAGGTCAACCCCCATGTATGATAGGAGGCGTGGGCACATCCTGCTCTTTGAAACTTCTATAAATTGAGCCCCACCCCTTATGTTTGAGAGAGAAAAATTTGGAGAGGGGAAGTGCTGCCATTTTCAGCTCTTCCTTTAGTGTTCTTCTTCTCTCCCTTTCTCATTTTTAGCCTTTCTTAATTCTGTTTTAGTTCTACTCTTTTGTAATAGTTCTTGTAGTTTCTTTAGTAGTTTACTGTTAATGCTAGCCTAGTTTTCAGTCCATGCAAGTGTAATAGTCTTTTATTTCAAGTTGTAAGCTCTCTTTGAATTAATATAAAGTGTGTTTATTTTTACTTGTCTCCATTTTGTCTCCATGCACTCCTACTCATCTCTCTTCCTCCACTTCACCATGAGTAACTAATCCTCCTATTACTCAATCTTGATGATCCGAGTCTCGAGTTGATTAAGTTATGATGCTTTAGTTTACTTTTTTCTTTTTAGGGTTTAGTCCTTAGATTTACCTTTGAATAATCATGTTTGGAGATATATCATCGATATATATTTTCCATTTTTGTTTCTACTCTTAGCTAGCCGAGAGGCTCGTAGTTTGGAGTGAACACTCAAGAGTAAAGAGAGTTGCACGTTAAATCTCCTGGATTGGAGTGAAATCCAATAGTGGGGTTCACAGCATAAAGCGAGCTTTAGGTCTCCGATTTGGAAGAGAGTTCGGTCGGACCTTCCTAAACTCAGTTGGGCACTACTTCGAGAGAAGCATACTCAAGCTTTGGGAACCTCCATGGTCAAGGACCTTTACCCTATTAAGCTTAGGTTTATTATCGCATCTTAAATCAACTTTTGCCGAGGTGATTCTCGATCGAGTGCTTCTCTTTATCATTGTTTAAACCCCTCGTTGTAATCACTTTAAGTAGCACTTTACTTAATCGCAAGTAGTTTTCTTCTGCTAGTATTTGAGTTAAACAACCATAAAAAAGTAATTTTGATATGATAATAGTCTTCGTGTGAGTAAGATTACTCAATAGTTCCCGGATTTTAATATGATACATGTGCCCCCAAGCTATAATTCGATAGGTATACTTGACTAGATGGATTGCTAGTTCGGTTTAATTCTCTTTGCGAATATTCGTCCTCCATTTCTCAACTGAATCATCCTTCCTATTGGGTATGAAGTGTGACACCTTCGTTAAACGATCAATGATCACCCAATTCACATCGTTCCCCTTATGCGATCTCGGCAAACCATGCACGAAATCCATGAAGATGTCATCAAATTTCCACTCTGGTATAAGCAAGGACTTTTGGAATCCGCCAGGCTTCTGGCATTCGGCTTTCACCAAGGCACGGGTTTGACATTTCGCCACATACAATGCTATTTCTTTCTTCAGACCCGACCACCAAAACAATTTCTTCATGTCCTTGAACATCTTGGTGCTCCCGGTGTCAATCGAGTACTTCATAAAGTGCACCTCATACGTCAATTCTTCTCGCAACTTCCCCACGTTGGGGATGCACAATCGGCTGTCTTTCTATAAGAGGCCATCATCAATAGAGAACTTGTCATTAGACCCATCAACGATATCCGCCTAGTGATTTTTCAAGCTCACGTCCAACTCCAAGGCACGCCGAATCCTATCTTCGAGGTTGTATTGAACCTATGTCCAACCCAAACATGTTTTTGCACTAATGCCCTTGTCAACACCAGAGCTTTCCAAGACCTCCAAATCCCGAATAAGCCGCTTATCGTGCATCTGTAACCAATTTTCCTATGCAGGGGTCCTACGGCTCAAAGCATCCGCCACAACGTTCCCCTTCCCAGGAATATAATGAATCATGTAGGTGTAATCCCCAAGGAACTCCATCCACCTACGTTGTCGCATGTTCAGATCCATCTAATCAATAAGATACTTCAGGTTCTTGTGATCTAAATAGATATCAAACTTAACCCCATACAGATAATGCCTCCAAAGCTTAAGAGCGAATACCACAGCCGCCAACTCCAAATCATGGACCGAGTAATTCCTCTTATGCACCTTCAACTAACGCGATCCATAGTCTATCACCTTCCCGTACTGAAGCAAAACATAGCCTAATCCACTCCCAGAGGTTTCACTATAAATCTCAAAGCCCTGCGAACCATATGGCGAACATAAGACAGGCGTCGTGGTCAGACGACACTTTAGTTCTACGAAATCTTGTGCGCACTCTGGCGACAAAACAAACTTTTGATACTTCCTTATCAAAGTAATGTGGGGCAGTGCTATCAGCGAGAAGTTCTCCACAAAGCGCATGCAATAGCCGGCAAGCCCCAGAAAACTCCGGACTTCCGAAACATAAGACATCACAGGCCATTCCTATATCGCTGCTACCTTCACCAGATCTACTGCAATTCCCTCACCACTAACCACGTTGCCAAGGAACGCTATTGAGGATAGGCAAAACTCACATTTGGAGAATTTGGCATACAGTTGGTTCCTCCTAAGGGTCTCCAAAACCATATGAAGATGCTTGAAATGAACCTCTTCGCACTGTGAGTACACCAGTATATCATCGATGAAGACAATCATGAACTGGTCCAAGTACTCTGATAACGTTCTGTTCATCAAATCCATAAACACGGATGGCACATTCATTAGCCCAAATGGTAGGATGGTGAATTCATAATGCCCATAATGTGTGCTGAAAGCCATCTTGGGAATGTCGTTTTCCCTAATTCTTAGCTAATAGTACCCGGATTTCAAATCTAGCTTTGAGTACACAGTTGACCCGACCAGCTGGTCGAATAGATCATCGATCCTCGAGATTGGATATCTAGTCTTCTCTGTCAGCTTATTCAACTCTCGGTAATCAATACACAGTCGTAAGCTTCCGTCCTTTTTTTAACAAAAAGGACTGGCGCGCTCCAAGGCGACGAACTTGGATGCACATACCCTTGATCTAATAGCTCTTGCAGTTACACCATCAATTCCGCCATTTCCTTAGGCGCTAAGCGGTACGGGGAGCATTACATAGGCTTGGAACATTGCACTAGCTCGATGGTGAAGTCGATCTCGCGCTGAGGTGGGGCACCAGGGAGATTTTCAGGAAAAACATTAGGAAACTCTGCTACAATCGGGATACTATCCAGATCTGTCTTGTGCTTCGAAGTATCCACTAAGGTGAAAAATTGCTCTCCACCACTACGAGCTGCCTTAACCACCTGGATAGCAGACATCAAATTCTTTCTCGATCCCCTCATGCCAGAGAATATAGTCTCACGCTCTATATCCATACCTAGTCTGACAGCATTGCGATTGCAATCAATGTACGCACATTGCTATGAGAGACATTCCATGCCAAATATCACATTAAACTCCACTATCGGTACTAGCGACATTTGCAAGTCAAACTCTTGACTCCCAATCCGTACCATCATGAAGCAAACTCTATCTGCGTGCATAGAACACCTGTTATGCAGTAACACGTCAAATATATCCCTTGCCACCGAAGACGACGCTTCGATGCGCTATACAAATTCCTCGGACAAAAAGGAGCGTGAAGCTCCTGTATCGAAGAGTGCTCTCGTCGTACAATTAATGATCAAAACAAAGCCTAGCACAACAAGTCATAAGCTAACACGCAAAAGGCAACAAGTATGCAAAGCTAAATGTGCTATACCAAAAACCATACCTGTCACGACATCAGCCTGCTTGATGGCCTCCTACTGGCCAAGGTTCTAAACTCTAGGCTAGGCTAGAGCGTAATGGGATGTGGTTGACTCCACCGCCTTTCCCTTGTCCGCACAAGTTGCTCCAGGCTTCTTCTCTGACTTCAGGCGCCCACTCCAACAATCTCGGGCATAATGTCCCCGCTTGCCACAATTAAAGCAAGTAACCAGGACTCGCACTATAATAACTCCAGACGTACCTGAAGGTGTTGTAGGACCCGAAGTCTGAGCCTTCTTATTCCACTTACGAAATCCAGACTTTGACGAACTCGGTACCTTGAATTCTGACTTCTTCGAGCTTGAGTCCTTCTTCTCCTGAACCCTCTTCATATCTTTCTCCAGAGATCGGGAGGTATTGACTAGAGTTAGGAAACCCCGCGTCATTGGCCCAGAGAGCAGCAGCCTTAGGTCATCACGCAAACCCTGATTGAACTGGTTGGTATTACGCTCCTCTTCAGCGAAAGTAACGCCAGCATAACATCCCATCCTCGTGAACTCATGGAGATACTCATCCACACAACTATCTCTCTATATCAGTCTCAAGAACTGATTCTCCATGTCGATTCTCTGCGTTGAGGGGAGGTATCTAGCCAGGAATAACCTTTAAAACTTGTCCATCGAAACATCGGTGAGTTGTCTTCCAACCAAGAGGTGCAGCTCCAGCTCTTCCCACCACAGTCGCACCTCTCCATCCAATAGGAAAGAGGCTATGGTTGACTTCTTCCATTCTTCCATTTCAGTCGCTATCATGACTCTCTTAACATGAGAGAGCCAATCCTCATCCTGGGTTGGGGTTCAAGTCCCAGCAAATACTGGTGGATTGAAGCTCATCACATGTTTAAGCTGCCTTTCTGTCGCTCTTCTTGGCGCCAAAGGTTCTACAAACACTCTTTCTACCATTTCAGGCTATACCGCATGAAGCGGCACATACTCCATAACAGGGGCAGGAGGTCGTGCTTGCCTCCCTGGCTGGGTGTTTATAATTGCAAACACTGACTCAGATACTAGTCTTATCGTCTTTGCCGAAGGAGGGGTTGCAGGCGCATCATTAGGTGCACTGCTTTCCGCCGAATACGGATGTTCCGACCGTCCAGCACTACTCCTGGTCACCTATTATTGCAGGACACACCAATAAGTGACCAAACAAATTGCAAAAAGTAATAATAGGAACACGCGGGTTCCTCAAACATGTGTATTTTCATTCCTAAGTGGACATTCATAGGTTCTTTTCATGTTATAATGATGACGCACATGGTTGTGCTCACCACCCCTTAAAAAGAATTCGTCCACAAATTCTCCTAAGTAGGACCGACAACTGCCTCTGATACTAAATTGTAACACCCCAATCCGTCACATGGGATATAACAGAAGGTCCGGTAGGGGCACTACAACATATTCCACAAATAGTCAGCGGAGTTACATATTAATGCCAAAATACTATGAGACAATATCAAAATCTAATACAGAGCATTCTAGCGAAAGTTTTTAAGCAAGTTAGAAGAACCCATCACAGCACATGAATGTCCACTATAACCCAAAGCAGGAATGAAAGTACAAATACACATAGAGTCTTGACCTTATGGCCTTACTACTTTTAACTTGAAATAGAGTGTTTTACATACTTCGGCACGCAGGCCGACCATACATGAAAACAGTAAAAGTAAACACTTTACTTTGGCCTTCAAGGTCCAACACAGCATCAAGGGCCTTAGTCCGCTACTTGCCACATGGATCACCTGTTCCTGCAAGAACAATCCACCGAATGGTGGTAAAATAAGGCAACGGTCAGCTAAAACTAACCAAATTATAACGACCCTGCCCCTTCCTCTAGGCAGTGGAGCTCCTTCCCTGCAATTTATTAGCAAAACCAAACATAGTAATGAAAGTGCAATTTAAGCACACTTCACCACAGGCATAGGCACGAACGACCACACACCCCGCGCTCTCAGGGCATATTCTCGGTGTTCGGAAAAAAATCAGGGACGCACCACCCTTCTCTAGACGGCAACAACATGAGCATTTTGGTAACCTAAGACTCGTAACTATGTCTACGATAGGAATCACTACCCACGGACGCACCACATACCTACTAGGTAGGTTCGTCCCTTTCCCGTTGCTCACATTATCGGGCAAAAACTACCATGACGCGAGTCGACCTCCCCATTCCCATTTCTCCAATCAATACATAACCTTGTTATGCTACATGGTTGGCTCACAGGCCACCTGGCTGGGCTACAAGAGCTCTCAGCTCCACATCTCAAGCCCCAGGTCTCAATGATACAGGACACAAACATAGCTCTCAAGGAGCAACTGCCTGTGGTAGAACTACTGCCGCGCAGTATCTGGCAGAAATGCGATTCTACCCAGTTTTCCGGGTGCTCCTTGGAGTTAGTCCCCAAGGTTCCCTGCTGCAATCTACCATGTAGAAACCCGAAAAAATAAACATCGCGGAGTCTTCTCCGGCCAATACAAGCATAATGAAAACATCACCAATCAAGACCAACCTGTCCAGACGGGCTTTACACACCATGCATATGTTCGTACTTCGATTCCGAACTCTATATGCAAAAACTATGGGGATATACCTTATCTACCCGAAGGAAAACCTCACACTCACCGCACACTCGTGGGAGGGGGTTTCCTATGAAAAAGGAAGAGGACTTCACATGTCCAAGTTGAGAATCGTTACCCTTTGTGCTCTCTTCGGTTCCATGCCAAATATCAAGACGGATGAATGCGACCACAACGATCTTGCCTCCACAGGTCCGGACTCAGCTTTTGAATCGTAACTTTGGAACTTAAACGATGGCAAAATTTTCCCTCCGATGCCACAGCTCCTCCTCCAAGAAAACTAGGCCAACTCCTCACTCCAAAAGAAATGAAGTGAAAATGGCCAAAATCAGGCATATAAATAAAGCTACTATCGCGCGGTAACTAGCTACAGCCGCGCGGTACCTCCACTACCGCCGCATGCTAACTTCTACCACCGCGTGGTATGATCCCGAGAACCATATCAATTAAATTGACCATGCTATCGCCAGCGGTACCACTATCGTCAGGCGATAGCTTCCCGAGAGGTCTGCCAGATTAATTTCCCTGCTACCTCCACGCGGTAAGAACTTTCCATTGTGCGCTAACATCTTTATCGAGAACTCAGCACTTGCTCGAGAACTCGACGTAAACCCTATAGCTACCTCCGCGCGGTAACTAGCTACAGCTGGGCGGTAACCCCCAGAGAAGCATATCACACCTCAAGAAATTTGGTGGATTACATCCTGCTACTCTCATTTTACAGGTATAACCCACAGATACTGTAAACTACTCATTTATACTCAGAGTCTTCTATGACACGCAATATAAAACATCACCAATCCAGACCAACCTGTCTGGATGGGCTTCACACAACATGCCTATTCCGTACTGTAATTTTCGGATTCTATATGCAAAACCACACGGGGATATCACGTATCAACCCATAGGAATCTCCTCGATTCTCCACCTTTTGGTGGGGGATTCCATGCATATACAAAAGGAGGACTTCACTTGTCTAAGAAGGAAGATTGTTACCCTAAGAATTCATTTTGGAGCCATTAGTAAGCTTTCTATCCAACTGAAAAGGAGAACCTTGCTTTACTCTTCACGGATCTTGGCTTAGTTCTCGATTCCGACCACGGGAGATTTCACTAAGCTAGCAAAGCTTCAGCCTTCAACCTTCTTCTACTTTTCTTCCAGGAACTTGTTGAGAAGGATGAGAGAGAGTGAGAGAAGAGAAATGAATCTTCTCTAGTTAAGCAGCCTCGAGAATAAATCTAGCCACATGATTCTCTCATCAAAAGAAAGCAAAGGCCACAATTTCAGCTGACAAGTCAAACTTAATGCTATCACCTAGCGATATCCTCTATCGCTTGGGCGATATCATTTGTAGCCGCTTTGACCCTTGTCAACCATCACTCTTCGACCGCAGTTTGGCAATCCGACACGTGTCAAGCCATATGTGGCAGTATCGCCCGGACATACCCACTATCGCAACTCTGATAGCTCACTCAACACCTCGTCGAGTGCGTTTAGAGTGTCGAGTGCATCGAGTCTACTCAAGGCTTCGTTGAAAGCGTCGAGTGCTATCGCTATCGCCAGCAATACCAACTATCTGCTAGATATAGTCACTTTTAAGTTCTGTTTTCCAAATTTTGGGGTGTTATAGGAAAACTCTTGCTAGTACTCCAGAACTAACTGGTTCCCCTGCTTCAGATGCGGAACTGTTGGTTCCATTGATCACAATGTACTAGATTTGAAGAAGTCAAACAAGTCAATGGTATACATATAAAAGTATTTGATGCATGCTCTAAGTTCAATGTGTGTAGGATGTTCTTTGTCACAATGATTAGATAGGTTGTTTAAGTGACAGTGACAGGTGGACACAAGGAAGAATGATGGAAAGACAGAAATTTGTCTAATTCTACAGGCGTTGAGTGAAGGCAGTTCACTCAACGCCAGATGTCAAGAAGTACTGAGTAAAGCATGGGCAGTCAAAGCCTGACTATTGACAGAGTAGAATTTTTGTTAAGACCATGGGCAATGAGTGAAGGCAGTTCACTCAACGCCATATAACAAGAGGCATCGAGTAAAGGTCAGACAGTCAAAGCTTTAGTATTTGCAACGAAGAAATCTGCATAAGTCCAGAAGCATTGAGTGAAGCTAGTTCACTCAACGCCAAGCTTAGAAAGCATCGATAGAACAAGCTTCAGACAAAGCCTTAGAAGATGTAGACAGAAAATCTTTCTAAGTCCAGAAGCATTGAGTGAGGATAGTGTAACACCTCCCCTGTAAAGACCATATAATATGGGTCCGGCCGGGGCCCCACAACATACGGACACCACAGCTTTAGTATTAAAAGATGATATTAAACTACCCAAACTCAAAACTCCAGACATACACAGCGGAAACAGAACAAACCGACAGAAGTTATCCACTAACGATAGAGTATCAAATGGCCTTAAGGACTTACACAATAATAGTCCAAACAAAATATAAATGTGTCAAGCACTCCTAGGCTACCTCGGCATGCAAGCCGGACAAAAACATAACAAAAGTAGCAAACACACAAAGAGGAACCAAGCACAGCAACACTTCATGAGGCTTAGGGCTTTTCGCCTGGCGCGCTAGCTCCTGCATGTGATCCTTGCCCTGTAAGGATTTGAAGTAACGTGGGTCAGCAAAGGCTGACCTCTACTGTGTAACAAACACATCTCCTCCCGGCCGCCCCTAACGGACCCCGAGGTACCACTCCACCTGCAAGTTAGCACTTCGTATACCAAAAGAGTATATATAATAAAGCGGTAAAGCAGGCTTGGATGTCTCATACAGCATACATGTTCTCTATGTTTTGTACAAAGTGAAAGGGGCCTACTATGCAGCATGAATGCAGCCCGGGTTTAACCCAAGGCACCCTAGTTCGTATGCATCTAGCACAACATCAAACACTGGGTACTTCCGTTTCCCCATTGGCTTAAAGCCGCAAACACAAGGGAACCACCATGTCCCTAACGGCACACACGCCGTCACACAGAACCTTGCAAAGGCCCCACCCGCACAAGGGTCATAACCCCCGGGCTTGCCCGCACAATCTGACTTCACTCGTCAGGGTTCCGCCTCACACTGACCGATTCTAAGAAGCCTTGCTGGACCCCACCCGCTCATGGCTACATTGCCTGGGCTTGCCCTCCGCTCGGCATTCTCGTCAGTCTCACACAAGGGGCTAGTCTCGCCGGGACACTTTCCCCACGTGACTTGCGCGTCACGGAAAAGCCAGCCGACCACGGAGACATAGCCGCGCCTTAGCACAGCACTAACAAAGGTTTCCCCACCCCAATTGCCACTCGCACTGTGTCTTTCCCGTGCTCCAAGGAAACCATCTACCGCACAAAGCGGAGCTAACCTCGTCCGGTTCCGAATACGAGTACTCACTCAAATATAAGGGGGAAAATGCATACATACAACGATGTATTGCCGCAACGGATTTTCTACCGAAGCTCGCTATGCAACATCACCGGGTCGGACTATCGGTCGCGACCACGGCTTCACCCACAATGCCTAATCCGCTAACGGAGCGAATCTCTAATGCAAGCATGCAGGGATGAACACGATCAACCCGGAGGTTCATTTTGAACCAAGGCTACACGAATCCCTCTCATTTGAGAGATCCGGTGCTCAAAACACGCAAGGAAGGGGATGTTATTCATGCATCCTAAATCCTAAAAACCGAGAGGAGAAATGTCGTTACCTTCCGTCCCCTCTTCCTAGCCATGGAGAAGATTTGCTCGGTTGGAAACCACTGCAACGCTCCCACCTTCGTGGATCTAAACTCCGCTCGCGAAACGGACCTCCGAAGCTTCGCCGGCGGCCGGATCTTGGCCTTCTTCCTCCTCCTTGCTCTCCCTTCTCTCTAGAATCAAGAGAGATAAAGCCCAAAGGAAAATGAGGGTTTCAAACCCTATTCCCGAGCATAATCCCTCAGGTCCAGCCCCCAGCCGTCGGATCTCAAGCCAAAGAAACGAACGGCCACGATTCAGCCTAAAAATTCACAAAACTGGGCCGAATACGGGTTGCAACACGGCCGTGTGCCTGGCCGTGTTACCCATTAACCGTCTCGATCGATTCGAAAAACAGCACACGGCTCCTGACACGGCCTTCGACACGGCCGTGTCTCCCTCCACACGGCCGTGTTGTGACCCGTATCACGGCACCCGTTTTCACCATTTTCAGTCAGAGAATTACACAGCCTCTGACACGGCCCCTGACACGCCCGTGTCCGGACCCGTGTCATACCCCGTATGCAATACCTCAGAAAAGTTCGAAACGAGCCGATGTTACACGGCCTGGGACACGGCCGTGTGCCTGGCCGTGTTCCATACCCGACTATCGTCGACCTTAACATGGTCGACCACACGGCCAGCTCGACACGGCCGACACAGCCTCCGACACGGCCGTGTCGGGACCCGTGTCACCTGCTCCAAAAAACTGTCTTAGCAAAAAGCGATCCCCGTCGCTCCTACAACATTTTTGGGCGTTACAGATAGTACACTCAACGCTAACTCAACAGAGAAATCAGCTAAATACAAAAGCATTGGGTGAAGACAGTTCACCCAATGCCTAATCGAGAAGATTAATAAAGACAAAAAGCGTTGAGTGGAGACAGCTCACTCAACTCCTTCATACTAATAAAAATTAATTAAGTACAGAAGCCTTGAGTGAAGACCGTTCACTCAACGCCTCATGAAGATGATAGGAAAGTCAAGTATACGTTGAGTGATGAAGGCTCACTCAAAGCACTCCACGCATATAAATAAAAAGTTTATCAAGGACAAAAGCATTGAGTGAAGCCAATGCACTCAATGCCTATCAATAAGGACAAAAGCATTGAGTGAGGGTTGTTCACTCAACTCTTCCTCAACTAATCACTCAATGCCCAGTGAGACAGAAAACTATCTAAGTGTTTTTGCGTTGAGTGGTAGGGCTTTGTGCCTGAGGTAGGTCTTGGAGGAGATTGAGATATCCTGAGGGATCTGTGTTGTAAGCTCTTTGGAGCCGAGATTGGAGAAGTTGCCTTGTCTAATAAACTATTAGAAAGGTGGGAGGGACAGTGGATGTACCCATAATCTTGGGAATTACTATAAAATTCCTGTGCGCTTTGTGTGATTATCTTGAAAACAAAATATAACTAAATCACAACTCACCTAAAACAGGAAAAAGCACAAAAAGACATAAAACCTATTCACCCCCATCTAGGCGTTAGCTATCATTGAAACTAAAGACTTTCAAGTGGTATCAGAGGGAGGTTGCTCAAAAAGGAATTAATAGTTTGAGTTGATCTCCAAGGGTAGCTAAAAGAATTGTCCTTATGGCAGGAGAGAACCATAAGGAACTGGGTTCCATAAAGCTTCCAATCTATAAGAAGGAGATATTTGGGATCTGGTAGGAGAGGGTAAGGCTTTTCATGGAAGCATCTGACCCAAGTATCTTTATAACTGTTCAAGAGGGACCCTTTATCCCTATGAAGGTGTCAGCACTGGATGCAACCGTCAAGACCCCGAAGAAGTATTCAGAGTTGACCAAGGATGAGGTCAGTCTAAACATCATGGGCAAGAGAGCTCGGAACATCAAAGTTAGTGCTATTGATGATTCTATTTTTCAGAATCTTGTTCACTGTAAATCATCCAAGGAAATGTGGGATACCTTGGTGGTCTACATGGAAAGCACTGAGGAGGTTAGGGATGACATGAAATCTCTACTCAACTAAGAGTATTAGGCCTTCAGATAGAATAAGAAGGATAACATTACATAATGTTATGAAAGATTTTTCAGAATTGTTAATAAGTTGAGGACCTATAGGAGGGTCTTCAACCATTTTGAGCTCAATGACAAGTTCCTCAAGTCTCTAACTAGACACTGGGACACAAAGATCTATGCCATCAGAGAACTGGGACACAAAGATCTAAGTCATCAGATAAGTGGAAAAGTTGGTTGATACTCCACCTAACATACTGTTTGGAAAGATTCTCTCCTATAAGATGCAGCTATCTACTAGGAAGGAGGATGAGACTATCAACAAATCACTAGCCAAGGAAAAGACTGTGGCCTTCAAAGCTGAGAGTACCAAGAAGAGCAAGGAGAGGATTTCCTCTCCTCCAAGGAGGCCTGCTGAATTAGATAGCTCAGAGCCAAGGACATGAGACCTCAACATGTCTGATAGAGATTTTATTTCCTTCTCTAGCCAGTTTCAAAGGATGATGAAGAGGAAGTAGTGGAGGAGTAGACCTTGCTCCTCCTCTCATCACAGGAAGTACCACTACAAAGCTGAGAAGAAATACTCTAAGGGAGACAGGAATGAATCCAAACCTAGTAAACATGTTTCTTCTAAAGTTGTGTGATATTAATGTAGCAAACCTGGGCATGTAATTACTGACTGCCCAGTCAAGAGAGGAGAATCTGGAGAGAAGAGGCTCCACCATCTCAAGGGCAAGAAGGAAAGGACCTTCAATACTAAGAATAAGAAGAGCTGGATTCAAAGTGACTCATCTTCCTCAGAGTCTTAAGAAGAAGAAGCCTTTATAGGGCTGCTTGCTGCTATTGCAAAAGAAGCTGAAGACTCTCTTGATGCTAGGATAGGTAATAGGGACCCTCTTTCACATTTATACAGTGAATCATAGGAGGATGATGAGGATGAAGATGACAACTGCTGTTATGGGCTGATGGCCATATCAGATGAAGAATCTTGCCAGGATCAGATTGGTCCAGAAAAGGTACACTCTCTATCTAGCTCCTTTTCTGACTTAGATTATGAGACTAGTCCAAATTCTGATGCCTCATCATCCTGTGATGAAGATGGGTCAGAATCTGAGGAATATGTTAATCAATTGATTAACAAGTACGGTGCCCTTTTGGATTCTTTGAAAAGAAGCAAGAAGTTGGCTAAGAAGCAAGCTAAGGAGATTATCTCCCTATAGCTAGCTGCTTCCCAGCAGTCTAAGTCAGCATCCTTGCTGGATCAGAAAATGAGGGAAGTCAGCCAACTAAAGGCTATCTCAATCATCCAGATTGGGACCATCAATAATAAGAACATGATCATTATGGATCTTGAAGAGAAACATTGAGGGAGAAAAGAATTGTGGCTAGTTTTTCTAAGCCTAAGTCTGTGTTTCCCTTGATAGACTCCTTTTCCTCTTAGAAGGGTATGAAGGAATTGGGATTCAAAGGAAACACTAGAGTTGCCCATCCCAAAGGGAAATGCAATGTTCCAATTCAGCCCCTGACATCTAAGCCTCCCATCTCTTTTAAGAAGGTGATGTTACCATCAAACAGGTATGACCAAGAGAGTATTTATGGTCACTAGTGAATGGAAGATCCACACGTGTGAACAAAAAAGTTCATAGCTATGGTGGAAGATATAGCAGGGGGATGAATGCCTTTAAGGCTCCCCATGAGGAAATTCAAATGGCCCATCATGGACCATTTATATTTGGCGCACCAGCTCCACTATCAAGAATAACGCAGTGGCCTTTTCTCAGGATCACTCAGCACACACTCAAACCAAGGGCAAGTCTGTAAGCAAGCCAGACTTGAGCATTTCTGAGGCCATCAAGAGTATGTCTTCTACAAATAAGACCACTGTTGGTAGATATCAAGAAAAACCAATTTCTTCTACTAGCAGACTAACCTTCAGTCAGATTATGGCTAAGAGAAATAAGAAAAAGGTAGCTGCTCTTCCTTCTGAACAGTTAGCTGCAACAAGACCTGTTCTGAAAAGAAGATATAATATTCGTGAGTGTTGGTGTTGTGGAAAAAGTGGGGAATTTTGCATTAAATTACTGGAACAATCATACTGTTCCCAAAACACGTGGTAGTCCTCCTGTCAGAAAATCTGTAGGAAGATAAGGTCTATTTTAGGCTAATCAGAACCTAGGACCCAATGAAAATTGGGGTCCTAAGGTAAATAAAATTATGTTTTGTAGGTTATTCCAAGTGCCCAAACCCCTATATGGTACTTAGACAGTGGATCTTCCAAGCACATGACTAGAATAAGGAGCTACTTAAAGGAGTACACTCCAGTGAAGGATGGACACAAAGTAATCTTTGGTGGTTCAGACAGAGGAGTCACCAGAGGCTATGGTATGATTACCAATGGAATAGTCACCATCTCAAAAGTGGCTTAAATTGAAGGGTTGTAACACAACCTGATTAGCATAAGATAACTCTATATCACCTCTACCCATCACATGGGATATAATAGAGGGTCTGGCTGGGGCCCCACACCATATTCCTGAAATAGGCAGAGTTTCACTAAATAATTTCAAGAACCATCGCACCCTAACACAGATCATTCTAGCGGAAGCTTCAGGGTTGAAAACTTGAACTCAACATAACAGAAATGTCCACTTCTACTAAATAGGAATGTATACAACCAAATACACAAGGTACACATCCTTATGGATTTTACAAGTTTCTCTTAACATAAGATGTGGTTTACAAACATCGGCACGCAGACCAGTCACACATGAACAAGAGTAAACAAAATAAGGCATTCGAGGACAGCAGCATAGCTTGGGCTTCATCCCGCTAAGTCCCGCTTGGACCAGCACCACCTACACCTGCAAGAACCAATCCACCAATCGGTGGCAAACAGAGCAACGGTCAGCATTCAGCTGACCAATTATAATGACCCTGCCCCTGGCATAGGGCAGCGGAATTCCTTCCCTGCATAGCATTTTACATCACATACATATATATTCAGCCAACAAGGCAATACATATCGCAAATGCTGGCACGACGGCCCGACATTTCGTGCACTCAGGGCACATTCTCGTGTACCGGAAACACCGGATCCCACCACCATTAAGTGGTCCCAGACATGACGGTTCATTATGAGCATTCCTAGTCTTTATGGCGCGCATGCAAAAACTCTCATTATGCCCCTGATGAAAGCCCAATACCTTGACGCTCTCTTGTATAGCTGGCATAACGCAGGTACAGATCAGCCACCCCCTGTTGCTCAAATCTCCTTACCACAATGGAATACCGAAGTACTCATGGTCAACTTACAGGCGTGGGTCAGCTTCACCTTTCTTGTTCGGCACTAAGTCATTTTTTGTAGTTGCAGCCCCACGGCTCAACTTCATACCACATGGCGCTCACGGCCATAAGAGTTGAACCCAACTCTCACAATTTCCTGGACTTCCTCCAATACTTCCTGCGGCACCAAGCCAAAAGCATCCACCATAGATTTCATGCACACAAGTAATAAACACGGAGTCTTCTCCGATGTGCAAACACGCATCACCAATCAAGACTAACATGCCAAGATGGGCTTCACAAAACATGCCTAACCGTACTCACATTTCCGGTTTTAATGCAAAATAGCAAGGGACGAACCACCAATCCCAAGGGAACCACTTCGCCATCCACCCTTTTGGTGGAGGATTCCTATGCAAATGTAGGAAAGAAAGACTTCACTTGTCCAAGAAGAAAATCATTACCCTTGGAAGGCGCTTCAGAGCCATGGGGAGAAAATTAAATGGATGAAAGTTCTCACAGCAGCCTTGCCTTCGCAAATCCGAACTCGGCTCGTGATTTGACCCACTGTAGCACCACCGGCGGCCGGAATCCTCTTCTTTTTCCTCTTCTTGCTCTCCTCTCTCTCTTAACTTAAGAAAGAGAATGACACAAGTCAAATGAGCTTTCTCCTCCTCAAGGCCAGCCATATCACCCCAAGTAAGAGCCTAGACCATTGGATCTTGGTTAAAGAAAATGAACGGCTCAGACTAGCCCTTAAATTGATTTTCCTTGGCCGAACACGGGTTTTGACACGCCCGTGTCATAGGCCATGTTCCTGAAGCAGCACATAACCGACTCAAGTCAAACCAGAACACGGGCTTAGACACGCCCGTGTCAAACACCTGACACGCCCGTATTAGAAAGCACATGGCCGTGTGACTGGCCATATCACTCCTTCAACACAGGACAAGATCACCCGAGAAGAACACGGCTAAGGCACACGCCCGTGTCCTTAGCTGTGTGTTAAACACGCCCTTGTGAAACTCCCATGTCACAGGCCATGATCACCACTCAACGCTACCCGGTTATTCACCCGAGCAGGATACACCCTGGGACACGCCCGTGTCCCAGGCCGTGTCGCCTCTCGACGATCGTCGACCGTGCTATTTCGAGACTTCGAATCGACGCCCACCGTAAAGGACATGCCCTGGGACACTCCCGTGTCCCAAGCCGTGTGCACTGGACACGCCCTGGGACACGCTCGTGTCGTAGGCCGTATCACCCAGCCTGACCCCATTTTGGGACTTGTAGTTTTTGAGGTATTACAATCCTCCCCTCCTTACAATAAATTTCGTCCCGAAATTTGGACACAGTAAGAAAGTGCAAGCATTACACAACATGTGATACTTTACATAAAAGATTCAACAAAATACAGACGAGCCAACAGTTTACATAAATAAGTCGGGAAATTAAGCTTGCATGGTCTGCTCCCGCTCACTTGTTAGCTCTTCTTAGCCACAATTATCCAACCGAACTTTGACCATCCCGATTGTCTTGTTACGCAACTACTTCTTAGCTCGATCCTCTATCCGAATGGGTCTAACCTTCATCGTTAGCCCATACTCAACCGGCACTCGGTCACTCTCAATTACTTGAGCTAGATCCTTGACAACTTTCCGCAACACCGAGACATGAAACACATCATGTAAACCACTCAGCTCTTGCAAAAGTTCTAACCGATTGGCAGCTTCAACAGTACGCTCGACCACTTCAAACGGTCCCAGATACCTCAGGCTCAACTTTTTTAGACGCCGTATCCTGGACACACCTTTGAATGGTTTGATTTTCAAGTACACCCAATCACCCACCGCAAACTCCACGTTTCGGTGCTTCACATTGTAATACTTAGCTTGCCTGTCTTGAGCCACCACCAATCTTTCGCGTATCAACCATATAATTGAGTTGACATCATCTAATTCTTTTTGCCGGTACAACTTTGTTTCACCAGTCTCCGCCCAATCCAAAGGTGTACGACATTTCCTACCGTATAAAGCCTCAAAGGGCGCCATCTGGATACTAGCTTGGTAGCTATTGTTGTAGGCAAATTCAACCACACCGAGATGATCTTCCCAATTCTTTCTTAAATCCAGCACACACATTCGGAGCATATCCTCCAACGTCCTATTGGTCCTCTCGGTCTGACCATCCGTTTGAGGATGGAATGCCGTGCTGAAATATAATTTCATACCCCAACAGTTTGTGGACTAATCTCCATTCACCCGAAGTGAAACGCCCATCTCGATCACTAATGATGCTACGGGGCACACCGTGCAATCGTACAATTGTATCCACGTACATTTTTGCCAACTTCTCAACTGAATCATCCCTATGTTTCGGGATGAAGTGTGACACCTTAGTTAACCTGTCCACAATCACCCATACCGCATCATTTCCATGCTGTGATCTCGGCAAACCATGCACGAAATCCATGGAAATATCATCAAATTTCCATACAGGGATAGGCAACGACTTCAGCAAACCACCCGGTTTTTGGCATTCCTCCTTTACCAAAGCACATGTTTGACACTTAATAACATAGTGTGTTATCTCCTTCTTCATTCCAGGCCACCAAAACAGCTTCTTCATATCTTTATACATCTTTGTGCTCCTGGGGTGAATCGAATATTTTGTGAAGTGGCCTTCATACATCACCTCTTCACGAAGCTTACCCCTATCTGTGACACACAAACGGCCGTCCTTCCGAAAAAGACCGTCATTAAATTAAAATCTAGAGTCCTCACTTTCCGCTGCATAGCATTGTATACTTTCATCAAGTTCTGTTGCTTGCCAAACTTTGTCTGACAGGTCACACTGTACCTCCGTCGAGTTTAAGCACGCATCTGCAGTTGCATTCCTTTAAACACAAGAAATATTTAATGCCTCCAGTTCTCGAATTAGGCTTTCATCATGCCTTAGAAGCCAACTTGCCCTTGCCGTAGTCCGAAGACTCAAGGCATCCGCGACTACATTCCCTTTACCGGGAGTATAATAAATTTGGAAGGTGTAGTCAAAGCCTGACTGTTGACAGAGCAGAATTTTGGTTAAGTCCACATGCATTGAGTGAAGGCAGTTCACTCAACACCATATAACAAGAGGCGTCGTTTCTTGATATGATTCTCCTTGAAAGAGATTGTGCCAATCTAAATAACAATAATGTTTTTCAGTTTGGCAACCTCATTCAATTTTTGATCCAACAGCTTTGCTTAATCTACTACAACCAGCTTAAGAGACTCAATCTCCTTGTACTGCTCTTTGACAAGAAACTTTCTCTTCTTCAGAGCCTGCAACAACCCACCATACTCATTAATGAGTTGATGTACATCCCCCTCAGAATCAGAACCATCCCCTTCTCTTGAAGTTGATGCTACTGATTCTGATCCAGTAAAATAATCAGAATCTGAGGGAGAATTGTATACCTTACTTGGTCCAGGCTGATCCTGGCACTGATCATCTTCTGATTGAGCCATCAGCCCTTTATAGCAGTAGTCTTCAACTCCATTAATGGAGTCCAGCAATTGTAGGAATTCTTCTTCCATAGAATCCTCTTCTGTTGAGAACAACCCAACATATGTTTCAGCCTCTTCTTCTTCTCCTGATTCAGATAATGAAGAATTTGTCTAGCTTTTCTGCTTTTGGGCAACAAAAGATTTTTCTTTCTTGCCCTTCATTTGCTGCTTCTTATCTTTTGATTCAGCCCTCTTGTCTGGACAGTCTATTATGATATGTCCTTGCCTGTTACAACAATAGCACAAAATCTTAGAATTAGATTGTTTACTAGGTTTGGAAACATACCTGTCTTCCTTAGGAGTTTTCTTTTTCTTATAGTACTCATCCTTTGAAAAGGATGAAGAAGGTTTGGTTCTCCACTTCTTCTTCTTCATGAATCTTTGGAACTGCCTTGTGAAGGCTGCAAAGTCCTCATCTGAGGTGTAGATGTCTGATGAAGTGTTGTCAGGAATCCCTTCTTCTACCTATGCACTCCTTCTGGGAGGAGAAGGAGATTTTCTCCTTCCCTTTCTTGTGCCTTCAGCTTTGAAGGCAATTGACTTTTCCTTGTGTTCAGATCTGCTGCTCTTCTCTTCCTCCTTCCTGTCTGTAAGAAGCATTTCATATGAAAGAAGCTTCCCAAACAGTGTGGGAGGAGGTGTGTCTGCCAACTTAGCCACTTCTCTGATGGCACAAATCTTGGTATCCCAATCCTTTGTTAGAGATCTCAGAAATATGTCATTCAATTCATAGGTGCTGAAGACTCTACCATAAGTCATCAGCTCATTTACAATCCTGAAGAATTTCTTAAAGCATTCAGCTATGCTGTCATTCTTGGCTTGCCTAAAGCTTTCATACTCCTGATTTAGCATAGATTTTCAATCTTCTCTGACTTCTTCTGTTCCCTCCATGTAGACAATAAGAGTGTCCCACATTTCTTTGGAGGTTTTACAATGCACCAGATTCTGAAAGGTGGCATCATCTATGGTACTTATAATGATATTCTGTGCCCTTTTGTCTAGAGTTGCCAGGATGATTTCATCATTTGTCATTCTTGAATAACTCTTTGGAGTCTTCATATTTGCATCCAATGTTGATACCTTCATTGGAATGAAGGGTCCTTCTTGTACTGTGATGTAAATTCTTGGATCAGAAGCTTCCATAAACAATCTGACCCTCTCCTTCCATATGCCAAAACATCCCTTCTTGCAGATAGGCAGTTTCATTGATCCAAACTCTTTTTGGTTCTCACTTGAACCCATTCTTGAATTCTGAAAATTGCCTAGGAGATTTACTCAGACTGTTAAGTCAATCCTTGAGTAACCTCCCCTCTGATACCACTTGAAAGACTTAATTCAATAGCCTAAACTCCTAGAGGGGTGGGGGGTGAATAGATTCTAATTTTTCCTTTAATATTTTAGGCAATTAAACAGATCTTGCTTGGCACAAAAAAAATAAAACATAGCACAGAATATTCACAGCATAGAGAACATCAGATTTATAGTCGTTCCCCAAGATATGGGTACGTCCACTTTCCCCCTTTGCCTATCCAGTAGAGTACTAGATTTAGCCTAACTTCTTTCCTCTTTCTCAGATCCAAAGATCCTACAACTCAGAACCAAAATGGTTCCTACACCTCAGAATTTTGCAAGTCCTACCTCAGATCCTTCCCAAAATCGTACCCCAGGCCTCAGGCCTACTTCAGCCCTTATCTCTAGGCTTACAACTCAGACTTCACAAGTCCTACCACTCAGGCTCACAGCCCTACCTCAGCCTTTATAATTATAGGCTTACAGCTCAGATCTACAATATATCCTACAAGTAATTATGTAATAAAAGAGATATAAAAGATATCACCAGATAGATCCCCCTATTGATGTTCTTCTTGATCAATTCTTGATCTTCAGTCCCAACAAGACTTAGCTGTTTCAAATCTTTTTGATAGAACAAAATAAGGTTGGACTGTACTTGATGTAGAAGGTTATCCACTGTCAGCTCCTTCCTTTAATTCAGAATGAGATCTGAATCTTCTCTGCAGACTGTTCTGGATCTTCCTTCTTAAAGGGTTTCCCCTTTTCTTGTTGTGAATTTTCTCTCTCTTTATTGATGGCTTTTCTGGCCTTCACACTGTAGTTTATTGGTTGTTAAGGATCAGCCCTTTATATAGAGATTCCTCATGGTTATCGGCTAATTCGGTTTGTAACAACCTTCTGACAGTTCTGACAAAGGTGTCAGACCTATTGGTAATGACAGTTGTCGACCCACCAGTCATGACAGTTGATTACTTAGAGACTTAACAACTCATCATGATCTATTCAGTAATCTTCTCCACAGGTGTCGGCACAAGTAGACTAAGTGTCGACACAAGTCTTGATAATGTCGACACAGTACTCCATGTGTTGACATAGTCATTCTTCTGCTCCTCGACACATCTTTTATTTGTATGTATCGATACAAGTCCAGTGTGTCGACATTGATGCTCCTGGTCTCGACATAACTGCTGTAGATAGATGGCGTTGAGTGTATGTCCAGCTATCGACACAAGCCTTCATACCCAGTATAACTGTTGCCGTAAAATGGCGTTGAGTGTGTGTCTAGTTTTTTTTGTAAGACGGTGTTGAGTGTGTGTCTAGCTGTCGACACACACCTTCTTCAGGTGTCGACACATTTCCCTTAGTGTCGACACATGCCTTTCTTCTGGTGTCTACATAACTCCTTGGTGTCGACACATCCTCTGCTTTAAGTGTCGACACAATGCCTTTGGTGTCGACACAATTCTTGGTGTCGACACAACTACTTCTTTAAGTGTCGACATAATGCCTGGGTGTCGACACAGCTTTGCTTCTAGTGTCGACACTTGTACTTAGAATATTTTTCTTCCGCTTCTTAAACCTGCACAAGGAAACTTAAAACATCTATCAAATACATATTGATGTACATCATTAACGAAGATGAGGCTTGTCCAAATCTGGTACATACTTCCAATGTACCCAACAAGGATGATCAGCTTTGCCCCGACTACTGCTAGCCTTACTAGAACTCCCTCCACTAGAGATTGCTCTGCTAGAGTAAGGGTTGAGAGCTCCCCCTGACACTCCACTTGGTGGTGATGGTGGCTCAACTCCACCAATCTCAGATTTAGCTTCATGACCACCCTCCTCTTCATCATCATCAAAAAACATCCCCTTGATGCTCCTCACCGCTTCATCCCAGCTCCAATGTCTATCTTCCTCAAACACAACATCCCTTGAGATTATAGCCTTCTTTGTCACTGGGTTATATAACTTATAAGTTTTTCTTATCGGAGCATAGCCCACAAATATGCACTTCTCACTCTTGTCGTCTAGCTTCTTCCTCCTCTGGTCCAGGACATGAGCATAAGCTACACATCCGAAGACCCTTAAGTGTTTCACGCTCGGCTTCCATCCACTCCATTCTTCAAACAGAATCATGAAGTTCACACTCTTCGTGGGGCATCGGTTTAGCAAGTACACAGCAACCTATACTGCTTCCTCTCAGAACTTTTGTGGAAACCCCATGCCCTTCACCTTGCTTCTTGCCATGTTCATAATGGTCAAGTTCTTCCTTTCCGTGACTCCATTCTGCTGAGGTGAGTACTGTAACATCTCATTTCCAACTAGACCTCTAAGAGAGGTTTTGGTTATGACTAGTTCATGACAAAACCCTAGGAAGCTAAGAAGGGCCAAATGATCAAAGGCCAAGGTGAGAATCACTATGGTCTGCCTATGGCACAACCTCATCACCAAACCTAGGGGGTGACCTTAGGGCTTCACTATGACTCCATGACCCCACCAAAACATCACTAACCTATTAGAGGGTCCACTAGACCCTTAAGGGTCCATTAGAGTCAACCCAAAGTGGCCAACTTGACCTAGGATCACCATAGGCCCAATTAGGGCAAGGTGCTCTAACTGAGGGCAGTTGGCCTCTAATGTACCCAACAAACCCTGCCCAGGTCTTCCTAGACCTAAAGTGGTGTCAATGGGTCACCTGTCACTCAATTGGCTCAACCCCCAAGCTTGAGTTGACCCAAGCAAACTCAAACCCCAACTTGATCAAGATGCCCTTATTAAGGGTTTTATGACCCTAAAGGTGCCCAGTTAGTCCTGTCCCACCCCAACTAAGCCTTAGAAGAGACAAATGGATCACTAGGGACCCATTAGGGGCAACCCAAAAGGTCAAAGGGACCAAAGTGAACCCAAGCCTGTTGGTACCCTAGTTTGATTTGAGTTTAGTCTTGTCTTTTTAGTCCCTTGACCCAAGAAATATCTATGGTCAATGGTTAGTGGTCTAGCTGTAGAGTCCCCACTTTTCCAGATGAAGAATTTTGTTAAGTAGTTTTTCGTTCGACTATAGTCGAACGCCGCTCGACTATCGTCGACTAACTGTTCGACGATCGTCTATCAGTTGCTCGACGTTCAGTCTGCGTGGATAGTTCGACTATCTGTTGATAGTTCGACTATCTGTGTGCTGTGATAGTTCGACTATCTGTTGATAGTTCGACTATCTATTTGTTTGATAGTTCGACTATCTGCCTGGATAGTTTAACTATCTGATAGTTCGACTATCTGTTGATAGGTCGACTATCTGCGTTGTTTGATAGTTCGACTATCTGTTGATAGGTCGACTATCTGTTTTCCCTTGGTAGTTCGACTATCTGCTTTGATAGTTCAACTATCTGATAGTTCGACTATCTGTTGATAGTTCGACTATCTGTCGTTCTTCGATAGTTCGACTATCTGTTGATAGTTCGACTATCTGTCGTTCTTTGATAGTTCGACTATCTGTTGATAGATCGACTATCTGTTTCCCTTCTGATAGTTCGACTATCTGTTGATAGGTCGACTATCGGTTTTGCTTTGATAGTTCGACTATCTGTTGATAGGTCGACTATCTGATAGCTCGACTATCTTCTGATAGTTCGACTATCTGTTGTGATAGTTCGACTATCTCCTTTGATAGTTCGACTATCTGGATCGTTCGACTATCTGTCCGATAGTTCGACGATCTACGTTCTTCGGTCGACGATCTCCGAGGGTCGTTCGACGTTTTCTGTGTGCCTTTTTATTTTGTATTTATTTATTCTATTTAATTAATTAATACATTATCTGGCATTTTATTTCAGTTGTTTTATGATAATATTTCCAGGCAATATATGCTCCATCCCTTTTGCCTGAGTAAAATCTTTTCAGATAAAGTTGTTTGTCTTATTAGCTGACATTGTATTTTACTTTATCTGCTGTCAGTCTTTTATAGCCGTTAGACTGAAAAGTCTTCTTTTTGCTATAAAGAGTTTATCTCTGATGTGATTTTATTTAGTAACTTTATTATCAGATTTCTTCCTGCAGCTTTCTTGAAAAAGGTTTATCCCTTTTATAGAATATCTTGCTGCAAGACTTGTTTTGTCTTTATGTTAATTGCAGCCCAGATTCAAGATCTGAGAAGAAGACAAAAGCTCATATTAGAGCCGTTGCTGCTGCTCCTATTTAAAGGAGTTCTTTTGAAAGAACAAAAGATAAGCTGTAGAACAAGTGAGAAGAATCATGTACAACATACAGAGAAAGAACCATCTTACAGCACAGCTGCTCTCAGCAATCATCCATTGATCTGAGAAGATATCTCTTCACTCTTCTTCAACCTGAGTGCTCCTGTTCCAGGAAGTTACACTCAGAGATTTTAAAGAAGAAGAAGAAGAAGGAAGCTGAAGAAGAACATCCATTCAGATCTCTAGTCTTCTTCAGGCTTTTTCCTTCAGAACTTCAAGACAGCTTGCTGTCAGAAGTTCTGAAGAGACTCTTGTGCTTCTCTAATCTATGTTAAAATAGAGAAGATATTCTAACCCTCTTCCCCCCTCCTGTAAAGGGTTGTTTACTCCCTTCAAAAGTAAAGCTTGGTTTTTAGACACCTGATCAAAAGTCTAAAGGGTCTCTAGATCTACCTACAGCAGATCTTGTTGGTGGCAGGGCACCTGATAAAAAACCTCTAGTGGATTCCTACTGTGTGGGTAGAAGAGTGGATGTACCCAGTATTTGGGGAACCACTATAATATCTTGTGTCGTCTGGTTGCTTAATTTATTATTTGCATTGTGCCTGTGATTAGAATTAACTAGGATTGCTAGTTGCTGGATTAGGACCCAAGCTTAACTGTAATTACAGTTAGCTTTATTTTGTGCACAACACTTGTGTTAGGCTTCAGGGTTATCTCCATATCTATAATCTTTAATTCCGCAATCGTATCTATCCCTTCACTTTCAAAGCCTACTTTAGGTCAACCTAGCTCAAATGAGCTAGCATAAGCTCAAGCCTCCTTATATAGCTTCATTAAGAATATTATGTGTATGTGTGGGCTGCCAATAGACCCCAAAGTTGACCAATTCAACTTGGTGATTAGGAGAGAGAGAGGAGCTCCATTCCATGGTAATGGAGGAGAGAGAAAAAGAGAGAATGAAGGGGCAAGTCAAACCCGGCCAAGGGAGGCCAAAGGCCACCCTTAATGGCTGGATTCAACTCCCCTGGGGAAGGGGATAAATTTCAAGCCGCTTCCCGGCCACCAAGGGGTTGGTTTAGCCCCCTCCTTCTAACTCGAGCCCAAGCTTTCAATGGCATTAATGGCCATTGAAGTTTTGGCCTCTCCCCTCCTCAACCGAGCCTTTAAACACCACCAGTGGTCCAAGAAGAACATTTCCCAGCCTTTACCTAAAGATTTCGAGCCCTCCCACTGTACTGTTGCAGAAGTCGAGCGGCGCCACCATCAGAAATGGTTTCCCGATGATCATTGCGCCTTCAGGCCGCCGGCAAGGTCCACCTCCTCTCCTTACTTAATGGGTAGATTATAGGGATGTTTAGGTCCAAGGTTCGGGCTCAATTGAGCCCGAACCAATCTCCGGTTTTCATGGTTTTGGGCCGAAAATGTTCTTGGTGGGATCGCCAGAATAGTCGTCACCGGCTGCCATGCCACCGGCTGGAGGTAGCCACCACCTCCACGAAGGTGGTGGCGGTGGCCGGGCAGGGAAGTGGTCGGATGGCCGGCGGTGGCCGGGCAGGGAAGTGGTCGGATGGCCGGCAGTGGCGGTTTGAAGTCATCCTAGGCACAAGCAATCGGGGCCGTTGGCTGGAGGAGGAAGACGACTCAGCAGCCCTTGGATTTTCGCCAAGATTCGTGCGCCGGATTAATAATTCATTTTATTTTAATTTCATTTCTATCACATTATTTGCATTAGATTGTTTTAATTTTTAAAAATACTTAGGCCCCTCTAATGAAAAAGTAATAAACATGAACTTTGTAGCCCTATGGGCCTACGTTTATTCAAAATTGAGTTGAACTAATTTGGACCTCTGGTTGGACCAGGGAACCCATTTTGGTGGGACCTATACCTAGGGATATCCTGAGATTCAAAAGGGTTCCCACACTTCATCCCTTGTCCAAATGACCTGAAATTTGGGCAGGGAGTCTACCTTAGTCATACCTAGGGCCAGTCTAAAAATGGGAATTTTTGGAGATACTTTGTCCTATGGTTTTTGTTATTATTTAATAATACTAGGTTATTTTAATTAAGTGGTCTAATGATCTCCAAACCCTCCCAAATTTTGGTGAGAGGTCCCTGGCATCATGTTATGGCTTTGTATAAAAATTCACCTCATTTGGAGATGTTTTGGTTTGGTATTGATCCAACCATAGGTTTACCCTTATAGGGTTATTTAGGTCAAAGAGCTTTTTTTGATATTTGAGTGGTCAAATCACCTCAAAAGAGGTTGTGATTTTGACCCCTGACTTGGTAGGCCCATTATCACCCCCTTAGGGAATATGTTGGATTCCTAGTTGGATTTGGGCTAGGTTCACTAAGTTAGGATATGACCCAACATGTATAGATCAGGGTCATTGTTGTGTCCTAGAGTCTAGGTCATGTCCTTTGAGTCAACAGTACAAAGGACAAGCCTCCAACACTGCTAGAGACTCTGATGGCGCGCCCCCTCCACCTCTACTTGGAGACGATGCTGACGATGATGAGGTTGATCCGGTTGCTGAGGCGATTCAACTAAAGGACGTGAGGCGTCACGATGAGACTAGCGGAAGGCTACGTTACAACCTCCGCCCGCGGTGCGCAACATTCGCCGCACCGCATTAAAACATTTCCCTTTTAATGCTTTATTATTTCTATTTTAGGAATATAAAATTATCCAAGTTTGAAGTGATAATTTTATATTCAATATTGCACTTTTTATTTTTGCATTTGGACAATATTTTTATTTGGTGTGTATTTAACCATTTGGATGGACGAGATTACATCTCCATCATGTTATGAGATAATTAGAAAGATTAAACCCTAAAAAAAACCTCTTGTTGAGATTTCGGCCAAGGAGGTCTCCCTCATTGCCGCCGCCCCCTTCTAGTGGTGTGAAGCCGCCGGCCCCCCTTTGCTCCCTCCATCCGGTTCGGTGCGACTCCAGCGCGGCTTCCTTCGGTGCGACTCCGTGGAAGAAGGTTGCAAGCCCTTCGGTGTGACGCCGGTGGATCCGTGGAGAGAGTGATTCTCCCACAGTTATCTTGCGTGAACGTTCTCTGGTTGGGTAAAATATCTCATCCCTCCTTGTGTGATTTCTTCTAATTAGTTGTGGTGGATCGCAAATCATTTAATCCGCTTTGTTAAATCAATCGCTGCACTTTTCATTTCGAAATCGCCGTTGCTAGGCTTTTTATTTCCGGATCGGGTGGATCCTATTTACCGGAGCGGATCTTGGCCTATAGCCTTGGTTTTGCTCCCAAAAAGGTTGGCAATCTTTATGTTAATTTGGGGAACGATCCGACTCAAATTTCGATCGCTATTTTCGAGTCGACCAATCCTCCGTGTTATTTTTATGCGCTGCGTTTGTGACGAGGAAATATTGTGGGCGATAGGTGCTGTGTAGGTGCGGTAGATCTAAGGCGATATTGGGCGAGGAGTGAAATATTTCCGTAGAGATCTCCGATTCCGGACATCCCTACATCAGACTCAAGACTTAGAGAATTCAAGACTTAGAAAAAGGAGTTCTACGTTTGTCGATCTCTGGTCGACGAAAGTCGAGCTCAGCAAGACGAACTCAGGGACAATTCTTTGAGCTCAGCTCGACGAACTTAGATCTAAGCTCGATGAACTCTGGACAAAGTAATAACCCCTCTAAGTCAAACCTCAGTCGACGAACTAAGAACATCAGCTAGAAGAACTCTGTTCTCTAGTCGACTAATTCTTGATAAGGTAATTAGACACTCAACACCAGATGACATTTGACTCAATGCTAAATGATAGTACACTCAACGCCAGAATGGTGAGTTAACACTCAAAGCCAGAGGACATCACACTCAATGCCAAAATGATAATTCAACACTCAACATCTAAAAATAGTATAAGTCCAGACTGCAGACTCAGCTCGACGATCTTCGACCCCAACTGGACTAACTCTGTTCTCAGGGCTCAGCTCGATGATCTTGGATTCAACTCGACGAACTTGATGCAAAGAAGAAGAAAGTTCTCAAGCAACATTCAGAGGTCGACGATCTTAGATCTTAGCTCGACGAATAGCCATTCTCAGCTCGACGAACTGTGGACTCAGGTCGACGAATCCAGACTTGGCAATTTCCCTCTATTGTTTTTATAACGTGGCAATAAATCCTGAGTAATTAATGCTCTAATATTCTCTAAATATTACTGTTTGACAAGAGCATTAATTATGGTCTTCATCAGAATTATTGTCTGCCGTTTTTATAAGGGACTGTTGGGGAAACAAATCAATGCCAAAAATATTCCAAGGGCGTCAGCATTAATTACAGAAGGAATTTCAAAATTCAAATGGACATTCATATAAAAACAGAGATCATAATTCCTGAGCAATAAGGAACATATGAAAAACAACATTCTGAGACGCACATGAAATTCTTGAGATTAAAAAAATCGATCAGTCAAGAATCAATAGCGAATAGACAAGAAGAAGAACAATTCTGAAGAAAAAGAACAACCATCCAAATAAAGCGTCTTCTTCTCAGAAACTCTCTGAAGGACAATAATACTGCAACTGTCAAAATAGTTCCTGAAGTTCTTCTTGTCAAAACCGAAAGCTTGAAGGCCTATCACCCTACAGCAAAGCTTCCATCATCCAGAACAAGCAACATCTAAGGGGGAGCTTTTTCTACCATCAAATCCACAAGTCTTCTCAGTTGTTTGACTTGAGAAAGAGAAGACACAATCATCCTCTCACCCCCCCCCTACTGTAAAAAGGGTTATCATCTCCCTTCAAAAGTGATTCCCGGTTGCAAGTCTCCTGATCAAAAGACTTGAGGTTTGGTTGTTTAGCACCTGATCAAAAGCTCATTGGTGTCAGGCACCTGATCAAAACTCTGAGTGGATTCCTACAAGGGTGGTAGAAGAGTGGACGTACCCAGGTTAGGTAACCACTATAAATTCTTGTGTCGTCTGGTTGCCCCTTTTTCTTTTGTTCTTGTTGTGGCTGTGTTATTTAGTGTTTCCTGTGATTTCATTTATTTCATTTGGTATTTTATGATACAGTACCTGAGTTTAGGAGTACTTCTTATAGCTCAGAAAAAGTTTTAAAATATATACCCACATACTCTATTCACCCCCCCCCCTCTAGAGTATATCAGATCTAACCCTTACTTTCAATTGGTATCAGAGGAGGTTCTTTAGGTTGTACAAGCTAACCCATGAACCAAAGATCCTACGTTAGATCTTTTTTTATTACTAGATTTATACATACAGCATGGCACAGAACAAAGAATATGCAAGAATGAGACCTCCAATGTGTAACTTGTCCAAGTTCATAATCTTGAAGGCAAGAATTAGGCTTTATATGAACTCTATTGATGAAGATATATTTAATTCTATCTTAACAGGACCACCAGCTCCAGTGTCTTCAACCTAAACTACATCAACTGACCTGAGTGCAGTTCCACCCCCTGGATGGACAGATGAACAAAAGAAGGCTAAGATAGCTTATGCCAAAGCCATGAATATACTAGCTCAAACTATGTCTGATGAAATATTTCTAAAGGTTGTTGAGTGTCAATCAGCCAAGGAGATTTGGGATTCCCTGAACCAAATAGTGGCTGGATCAGTAGATGAGAGGAAAGATAGAAGGTCAAATCTCATCACTCAGTATGAGAACTTCAAGAAGGATTAAGCAGAAACAGTAGAAGTAATGTACAACAGACTTAGCTCCATCATCAGTGAGCTAAGGACTCTAGACAAAGAATTCACTTTAACTGAAGTGAATGACAAGATCTTAATGTTCTTTCCCAACAGATGGGACTCAAGAATCTTGCCCATCAGAGAAGCCAGAAGCATGACAGAGATTTCAACAGAATCTCTTCTAGGAAAACTAAAGTCTTATAAGAAGCTAATCAAAGCAAGGGAAGCAGCAGCTGAAGTGAAGACTCCTACACAAACTAGAAAGGAGCACATCATAGCTTTCAAAGCTACAGAAGACTCTGAAGTCATTCAAGTAAATGAAGAGTTGATGAGTCTCTTTGCCAAGATATTCTTCAAGATGGCTAGAAAGGACTTCAGAAGGAAACTCTCTAAATATGAAGATAAGCCAAGGTATGACAAAAAACCCTCTAAAGAAGTAGTGTGTTTTGGTTACAGGAAACCTGGGCACTTCATTTTTGAGTGTCTAGAAGCTCAGAAGAAGGACAGAAGAAAGGAGAACGACTCAAGGAAGAGTCACTACAACAAGCCTTCCTCATGCAAGAAAAAGAGGAAAGACAAGGGCTTTATTGCTGAGACATGGAGTGATACTGAAGAAGAATCTACATCCTACAGCTCTAGTGAGGATGAAGAAGAACAGAAAGCAAAGGAAGTATGCCTCATGGCTATTGAAGCAGGCAGTAGCAGATCTGACTCAGATGAATCAGATAATGAAGAATCTTTATCAGCTGAAGATCAGGCAATAGCTTCTTATGATTTTGAATCAGATGAATTTAAATTTAAATTTAAAAATTTATGCTTAGACTTAATAAGCTCTGAGAAGGAAATCAAACTTCTAAGAGAAAAGTTAAACACCCTAGACAACATCACTGCAGAAAATGCAAAACTAACCAATGAACTAATGTCTGCTAATAAACAAATATCTTTTCTGAAAACTGAACTAAGTAAGGCAAAACTATTAGAAGATTCACTGAATGGAAGAAGTCTACAATTATTAGATATCATTAGTACTGTAAATGCTAGGACCAACAATAGCAAACTAGGACTAGGTGCCTCCTCCAGTGATCCACCCTTGATTAAGAAAAATAATCTTTCCCGACCAGTAAACTTCATATCTGACAAGGGAAAGAAGAATATTGAACAGGTAAATAAAGTTAATAAGATTCTTGAACAAATTGAAACCAAGAATAAACTAAATATCCAGAAGAATAACAAAAACAACTCTGTTCAGCAATTATCGTCGAACTCAGATTGACGATATATGAACAGATCGTCGAACTCAGAACGACAATCTTTGAATACAAACTTTAGTAACAATCATTCTTCGATCTATGATCGACGATACCAGTATTGTTCGTTGACCAGAGATCGACGATTTTGGTGCCCAAAGAATATATATTTTCATTCTTTGAGCAGAGATCGACGATCTCATCCAACATCATCGAGCTAAGGTCGACGATCCAACCAGAGATCATCGAACCCAGATCTTGATAACAGAAACTTAAATTCTAATAACAACTTTAACCCCTTCACTCAATGGATTATTCTACCTAGGAGATACCATCCTAAAGGATATAAAGATCAACCTGAATACTCTTATATCTCCAGTTATAGTTATGAAAGTCAACAAATACCCAAGGTTACCTGGGTCAAAAACAACTAACTATCTTGTTTGCAGATGAAGCCATGTCCAGCATACAATCAACACTATTATCTGGATAGTGGTTGCTCCAAGCATATGACAGGCAGCAAGGACAATCTGATTGACTACAAGTCAAAGCTAGAACCAAAGGTCATCTTTGGTGACTCCAATTGTGGCCAAACAGAAGGCTATAGCAAGGTCAAAAATGGAGCACTAACTTTCAAAAGAGTTGTATATATAAGTGGACTGAAGTATAACCTCGTCTCTATAAGCCAACTATGTGATGAAGGTTATCAGGTGTCATTCAACTCTAGTTCCTATATTATTACTTCAAAAGAAAACCAACCTGTTTTAATTGGATGTAGACAAGGAAACATATACCTAGTAAATTTTCATTCTGTTACTTCAGACATATGCCTGCTTAATATAGTTAGTAGTCAAAATGACTTATGGCATAAAAGATTAGGACATGTAAATCTTACAAACATTGCTAGGATATCTAAGGACAACCTTGTTAGAGGTTTATCTTCTGGCCCCTACAAGAAGGAAGGCCTCTGCAGGGCTTGTCAACTAAGCAAGCAAACTAAATTTAGCTTCAAATCAATTAATAAGAGTGATTCACCTAGGATATTGTACTTGCTACATATGGACCTTTTTGGCCTTGTGGTTGTACAAAGCCTAGGAGGGAAATCTTATACCTTAGTGGTTGTAGATGACTTTTCCAGGTTCACTTGGGTATTCTTTCTGAGATCTAAGTCAGATACCTTTAAGGTTCTTACAGATTTTCTCAGGACCATACAGATTGAGTACTCTACTCATATTGTATTGATCAGAAGTGATTATGGTACAGAGTTTGAGTCTCTTCTTATGCATGAGTTCTATGTGAAGGAAGGTATCAGGCACTGTTTCTCAGCTCCTAGAACTCCTCAACAAAATGGAGTAGCGGAAAGGAAAAATAGAACACTCATTGAAGCTACGGGCACATTACTTGCAGATGCTTACATGCCCCTATCCTATTGGGCAGAGGCAGTGAGCACAGCAAACTATGTCCTGAATAGAATTTTGATACACAAACTAAAGCATAAGACTCCCTATAAATTACTCAAAGGGAAGAAACCAATAATCAACTATTTTAAATTTTTTGGTTGTGTATGTTATATTCATAATAATGATAAAAAGCACATTAGAAAGTTTGAAGCAAAGGCTGTAGTGGGAATTTTTCTAGGATATTCCCAAGTTAGCAAAGCTTATAGGGTATTTAATAAATCCATATTGAAAATAGAGAAATCTATGCATGTTACATTTGATGAGGCTAACATGTTTTATAAGGAGAAAGAGATTTCTACCAAAGAATCCTTGCAGGTACACAACTTGTGTGAGGAATTGGATGGCTTACACTTTACCCCCAAATTTGTATCTCAACCTTCTCAACAAGTCAGTGAAGAAAGTGATGAAGAAACTATGGAAATAGCTGAACTTCCTACAACAACAGAGGCTATTCCACAAGAGGAATTCCTTCAAAATGTTGTGGCTGAACCAACTCCACCTACTGATCTTGCAACACTAAGGGATCACCCTAGATCCTAAGTGATTGGAGACATAATAGCAGGTGTACAGACAAGGCATCAACTCAACCAAGACTTGATGCATGCCTGTTTCCTCTCTCAAATTGAGCCTCAATCCATAACTGATGCAGAGTAAGATCCCCACTAGATCAATGCAATGCAAGATGAGCTCAATAAGTTTCAGAGATGCAGAGTTTGGGATTTGGTTCCAAGACCAAAAGACTACCCAGTCATTGGAACCAAATTGGTATTCAGAAACAAGCTTGATGCCCAAGGAGTGATTGTGAGAAACAAGGCTAGACTTGTTACTCAAGGATATAGGCAAGAGGAAGGAATTGATTATAATCAAACCTTTGCTCCAGTTGCCAGGCTAGAATCTATAAGAATATTTCTGGCTTATGTTGCATTCAAAAAGTTCAAAGTTTATCAAATGGATGTGAAGAGTGCTTTCTTGAATGGAGAACTTAAAGAAGAAGTTTATGTTGAACAATCTCCAGGTTTTGTTTCTCCAACTCATCCCTCTCATGTATTTAAATTGCATAAAGCTCTCTATGGTTTAAAGCAAGCTCCAAGAGCTTGGTATGAGACCTTAGCAAGCTTTCTCTTAGAGCATGGTTTTTCAAGAGGCATAGTAGATAGGACTTTATTCACTAAAAAGCATCGTGAATTTTGTTAGTACAAATTTATGTAGGTTACATAATATTTGGGTCTACTGATCTCAAATTGTGCAAAAGATTCTTTGATCTAATGTATTCTAAATTTGAGATGAGTAGCATGGGTGAGCTCTCTTACTTCCTTGGTCTCCAAGTGAAGCAGCTTCCTGATGGCATCTTCATTTCCCAGGCTAAATATGCTAAAGAGCTTATCAAGAAGTTTGGGATGGTTGATGCCTCAGCAAAGAAAACACCCATGGCTACAAATGTTGAAATAGACTCTGATGCATAAGGGAAACCTGTGGATCAGAAACTATATAGGGGAATTGTTGGGTCCCTACTATACCTTATAGCAAGCAGACCTGATATAATGTTTTCCACATGCCTTTGTGCTAGGTTCCAGGTGAACCCTAAAGAATCTCATCTAGTTTTTCTAAAAAGAATTTTGAGATATATAAAGGGTTGTCCTAGTTTAGGTCTCTGGTATCCCACTGAGTCAAAGTTTGAGTTAACTAGATACTCAGATGCTGACTTTGCTGGATGCAGAGTGGACAGAAAAAGTACCTCAGGAACTTACCAGTTCCTTGGTATGAGATTAGTGTCCTGGTTCTGCAAAAAACAATCATCTATGTCCACATCAACTGCTGAAGCAGAATACATTGCAGCTGGCAGTTGTTGTTCCCAGATGCTGTGGATTAAGAACCAACTCCTAGATTATGGGTTGAACTTAAATAATTCAACTCTACTATGTGATAATACAAGTACTATATCCATATCACAAAATCCAGTCCATCACAGTAGGACTAAGCATATAGACATTAGGCATCATTTCATTAGAGAGTGTGTAGAAAAAAACAAAATCAAGCTTGTCTATATCTACACTGATTTACAAAGAGCTGATATTTTCACCAAACCCCTGGATGAAAGAAATCACTTGTTCTTTGTAAATCAGCTTGGAATGATCAATGGAGAAGACCTAGTTTAGTTTTTGTCTGCACTCGAAGAACTCTTCAAATTTTTCAATCGGAGGTCGGCAAAATATGAAAGGTTCTTAAGATTTTCGTCCACCTAAGATCGACGAACTCTCTGTAGTAAGTGATCTTCGTTGACCTGCGATCTATGAACTTACTTTTGAAAACTTTCATCGACCAGAGATCGATGAAATGTCTTCAACCCTTTAGACTGAGATCGACGAACTGTTTAACTCTAAATTATTTTGTCGACCTCAGAAGGAAGATATTTTTTATTTTTCGTGGACCGGAGTCTATCGTTTCATATTCCGGAAAACCTTATATTTAGGTTTTCTTCGACCTCTGTCCCGCGCTTTCAGTTCCCTTTGCACTTGATCTTCGTTGTCTCTCTTGTAGGTGTACTAATGGAGATTCCAGCAGGCGCTCTTGCGGTAATGAGGTTTGATACCGGATTCGACGTGGATTTCGACTCCTTCCAGCACTCCGATCCAATGTTCCTCCACATTCTAGAACTACTGGAATACCAGAAATTGAAAAATATACTGTCCATTCGAATCAAATTACCCAGCACGGAAATCAGAGAGTGGGTCTATACTACGTCTACAACCGAGGACAACACAATGACTGGATCAATAGTGGGTAATGCCATCTCTCTCACTCCCGCTGTACTAACTGAAATCTTTGGATTAGATAATGGAGAAAAAGAATTAGAATTTGATAATGAGGAATATGATATGATGTTGAGTCAGATTGGTTACTCTGGCGATAACCCAAATAAACTACTTAAGAAACATCTCTCTGCCGAGTTCAAATTTCTCGTAGATATTGTTGGGAAAGTCTTATTGGGCAAGCACACTGCACACGATTACATAACCATGCATCAATTTCTGGTTATGTGTGTAGTGGTAAACAAGAGGCAAGTGAACTGGGCACAGATCATCTTTGATCTTATCAAGAAAAGGAACAGTTAAAAGGAAGTAAACTTTGGAAGGATACTAGGGATCTTCTTGACAGAAAAGGCTGCTGAATCACTGGTCTCCCAGACCACATTCATCAATGCCAGCAAAAGGCTCACATGTGCCTTGTTTGGCGGGTGGGAGAGGACAATCACAAAGCCCTCTAAGGCTTCATCCTCTGCCACCCAAGCTTCTGAAAGTACAAGGGCTGTTCCAGCCACTCCCCACCCTTCTGAAGAGATCCCATCCAACATTATTCCATCCAACATTATTCCATCTAACATTATTCCATCCAACATTACTCTATCCACTCCTCAATCTCTAGCTCTCCAACTTTCAACTGTGCTAGCAACTCATCACACCCAAGATTCAACTCATGTTACAGTCTTTACTCCCTTACCTTCATCATCCCCAATTCCACAATCTCCAACACATATTTCCTCCTCTACACCTTCCCCCCACCAAGATACACCAATGCCAACACCACCTCAATCCCATCTTCCATCTCATTTTTTTGATATCCCCCATATCAACATCTCCTCATTCCCATCCTTCAACTTATTATCATCTCCACTACAAACTCCCTCTCCTCAACATGACTCCCTCCTAGACACTCCCATTCCATCTCCACCTATCACCCCCCCAGTAACTACAATTTCCACTCAACCAACTACAACCCCATAATCCATTTCTCCAAACCTGGATCCATCTATTGTCACCCCACTTATTACTCTCCTAACACCCCTACTCAAATCCCTTATAGCAGAGGCCATCTCTCCTCTAGCTGCCTCCATATCCTCTCTAGTTGCACAGATCTCTGCTCTCACCACTGCTCCCTCTCCATTTGGGGGTCATGCTTCAGTTTCTACTGAAACAAGGCAGGGGGAGATACTTGATGATGAAGAAACAGCAGTAACAGAGTTGAAGTAGAATCAACAACAGAGTTGAAGCAGAAGCAGGAACAAATATCATAATGACAAATACTCAAGAGATCACTCTGCCAGCAGAAGTAGCAGTAGAAACAACAGCAATAACAGAAGTATCAGAAGTAGGAACAGATATTACAATATCAAATACTCAAGAGATCACTCTGTCAGAGATTCTTCAAGGAAGGGTTTACTTCATTAAATCCAAAGTACATCTAGCAGCTTTACTAAGAATATTTGGGTCATACATTTATTTTTGCTTCCCCCCCCCCACTCCATCATCTAAAGCAATGGTGTGCTATACCTCTCCTGCTAGCTCGGAGGTGTTAGACACTATAAAGAAAAGTTTGACAGCTCCTCCAGAAAATAAGTCTTATGATCAGAGATCTAGCCCTCCTGGGCCATCTTATATCATGGATGATAGCCCTCTCCCCAATCTGGATGACATAATAGCTCAAGACATTGCTATGGAAACTGAAGTAGCTCATGCTGAAGTTGTCCCCACTCCAGTCAATAAAGAAATCTCCAAGGATACAATAAGCCAAATTGATGCTATGTATGACAATCCTCAGTCAGATGATGATGATGATGAGGATGAGGATTCAAAGAAGAAGAAAAACTCTAATAAAAGGAAGGCTCATCTTCCTTCTGCTCCTAAACCTGGAAATACAAATGACACTCCCTACTACATTTTACAAAACATAACCCCATACAAAGGGATGCCAGCCTGGATATGGCTTTCAAAGAATGAACAAAAAGCCAGAAAGAAAAGCAGAAGATACTCTCCTCCCCCAGTTCATAGATACAAAAAGGACCCCCCTCCTCCTCCTCCTCCAGCTGCTGGTGCCTCAGGCACAACTCCTCAAAGTTCAGATGCTCCCTCCAAGTCTACATCTTTCACAAAAACTTATCAAAGGCAAGGAAGGCCATCTAGACATCAATCATATGGAAGCAGTCAGCAAAGAAGTACTGGTTATATAGAGAAGATAAAGGAAGTAATTCATCAAAAGCCAAAGTTCTCTCCTCCCCAACAACAAGCTAAACTAAGAAGGTATTCAGAATCTCACAAACCTAAAAGAAAATATAGTGAAGTTGCACCTCCAAAGTCACTATACATTCAGAGTAATGAAAGCAAGAAGGCAACAAACTTTCAGGCACAGTCAACTCAATTCAGGCCTGCATCTCTGCTACCCTCTCAAGATGATCAATCATCTGTCAATCACGATGTTGATCCTAATTTCAGGATGTCTAGGCAACAAGAATTGATTGGTCTGTCACAGATAAAGAAGGCCAGAGAAGAAGGAGAAGATCCATCAAAGTATACAACTATGTCATCATATAGAGAAAAAGAACTGGATAAAATTCAAGTCAGCAAGAAGGTATTTAATTCTGCAGAATATATGGCTAGACACTCAGAGGCTGTAGTTCCCAGAACTTCCACCCAGACTGTGATTGGAGCAGCAGATCTATACATATCAAAGAAAGAAGCTGCAAATACAAACAGGAAAATCATTTTCACTCAGCCTGGGGATAAAAGCAGAGAAGAAAAGCCAAGGGAAAAGAAGTAGTAGAAGTAAAAAACCTGAACTGATGTGATTATGGTATCATTTCTTTGAAAAACTCCGTTTTTATAATACAAAGCTGACTATGTAAATGTATCTGCTGCATTTATTGTTAAGTTTTCTGCCAGATATATATTGTGTTCTTGCTTTGTACATTTTTTTTGTATTGAGTCTATTATTAGTGACATCACCCAAATACGGGGAGATTGTTGGATCCCTAGTTGGATTTGGGCTAGGTTTAAGTTAGGATATGACCCAACATGTATAGATCAGGGTCATGGTTGTGTCCTAGAGTCTAGGTCAAGTCCTTTGAGTTAATAGATCAAAGGACCAGCCTCCAACACTGCCAATGACTCAAGACTTAGAGAATTCAAGACTTAAAAAAAGGAGTTCTACGTTCGTCGATCTCTGGTCTACGAAAGTCGAGCTCAGCTAGATGAACACAGGGACAATTCTTTGAGCTCTGCTCGACGAACTTAGTTCTCAGCTCGACGAACTCTGGACAAAGTAATAACCCCTCTAAGTCAAACCTCAGTCGACGAACTAAGAACATCAGCTAGAAGAACTCTGTTCTCTGGTTGACTAATTTTGGATAAGGTGATTCAACACTCAACACTAGATGACATTTGACTCAACGCCAGATGACAGTACACTCAATGCCAGAATGGTGAGTTAACACTTAAAGCCAGAGGACATCACACTCAACGCTAAAATGATACTTCAACACTCAACATTTGAAAATAGTCTAAGTCCAGACTGCAGACTCAGCTCGACGATCTTGGACCCCAACTGGACTAACTCTGTTTTCAGGGCTCAGCTCGACGATCTTAGTTCCAGCTCGACGAACTTGATGCACAGAAGAAGAAAGTTATCAAGCAACATTCAGAGGTCGACGATCTTGGATCTCAGCTCGACGAACATCCATTCTCAGCTCGACAAACTGTGGAATCAGGTCGACGATTCCATACTTGGCAATTTCCCTCTATTATCCTTATTACGTGGAAATAATTCCTGAGTAATTAATGCTCTAATATTCTCTGAATATTACCGTTAGACAAGATCATTAATTATGGTCTTCATCAGAATTGTTGCCTGCCGTTTTTATAAGGGACAGTTGGGGAAGAAAATCAATGCCAAAAATATTCCAAGGGCGTCAGCATTAATTACAGAAGGAATTTCAAAATTCAAATGGACATTCATATAAAAACAGAGATCATAATTCCTGAGCAATAAGGAACATATGAAAAACAACATTCTGAGATGCACACGAAATTCTTGAGATTAAAAAAATCGATCAGTCAAGAATCAACAGCGAATAGACAAGAAGAAGAACAATTCTGAAGAAAAAGAACAACCATCCAAATCAAGTGTCTTCTTCTCAGGAACTCTCTAAAGGACAACAATACTGCATCTGTCAAAATAGTTCATGAAGTTCTTCTTGTCAAAACTGAAAGCTTGAAGGTCTATCACCCTTCAACAAAGCTTCCATCATCCTGAACAAGCAACATCTCAGGGGGAGCTTTTGCTACCATCAAATCCACAAGTCTTCTCAGTTGTTTGAATTGAGAAAGAGAAGACACAAACATTCTCTCACCCCCCACTATAAAAAGGGTTGTCATCTCCCTTCAAAAGTGATTCTCGGTTGCAAGTCTCTTGATCAAAATACTTGAGGTTTAATTGTTGAGCACCTAGTCAAAAGCTCATTGGTGTCAGGAACCTGATCAAAACTTTGAGTGGATTCCTACCAGAGTGGTAGAAGAGTGGACATACCCAAGTTGGGGAACCACTATAAATTCTGGTGTGGTCTGGTTGCCCCTTTTTCTTTTGTTCTTGCTGTGGCTGTGTTATTTAGAGTTTCCTGTGATTTCATTTATTTCATTTGGTATTTTCTGATATAGTACCTGAGTTTAAGAGTACTTCTTATAGATCAGAAGAAGTTTAAAAATATATACCCACACACTTTATTCACACCCCCCCCTCTAGAGTATATCAGATCAAACCCTTACTTTCAGAATATGGAGTGGTTTAGGATTGTTTTACCCTTGGATCCAAACTCAAACCCAAGGGGAGGGCTTTTGAGGATTGTGAAGGGCAAGGGGTCAGTTGACCTTGAAAGGATTTGAAACTTGGGAGAGAGAATTCTAGGGTGGGTAGAATCCTCTGGAAGAAATCTAAAATAGATTCTAAGGTGAATAGGTCCCTAAAAACCCTAACACTAATTTAGGGCACAAACCTTGTAGTGATAGAAAATGTCACTAAAACTCACGGAACATTGATGATATTTGGGTAGAGTAGTATTTAAAGTTAGTACAAGCTCTGGAGATTTTGTTATGAATTTAAGATTATTATTTTCGATACTTCATTAACAATTTAGTAATCTGTATTATTTACTTAGAATTTTTTTATGAAGTAACTACTTGCTGGAAATTGATATACTTTAGCCAGAGGACTTTTTATTATGTTTTAAAGCTCTGTGAATTTTTATAAGATTTTTGGAAGATTATTTCTAAGGGGTGCTTCATTAAGTATTGTTTCCAATGGAAACTTAATTAAATTTATTTTGGTGTCTAGCAATCCTGTAAAATTATTATTTTTGTACAATGACTCTTTCTGCACCATATTAAGATTCTGTAATTTTTATATAATTTTCTCATGAATAATTTTGGTACTTCCTCCTTTACATATGATTAAGGAAATTATTTTGGATAAATTAATTAGAGGTTTGATAGTTTCTAAACAATTATGGAAATTAGTATCTAGTAATATATCTCTGTTATTTAGTGATCAAAATTTTTGGGTGGCCATTACTTGAGTAGATCATATAGTTCATGTTCAAAATTGCCCATGGCCAAACATTTGAGAAAATTCAATAAATATCAAATTAATTAGAAATATTATGAATCTCTGATTTTAGACTAAACTTGTTATGATAGAACTCCGATAAATTTTATAAGAGATTTGAAAGACAATCCGGAGTACCTCCTTTATACATCTCATATAGGATAGGGTGGTCTGCATATAGTAACTACGGAAACTGAACTAGAGTGGGTAGTAAATTTGAAGAGTTGGATCCTTAGTAGGTTGTTGGTTTGGGTAAATAAAAGAGTTCATCATTGGAAGGTAGGATTAGTAGAGTGTGAGGTTGACTAATGTTAGGTGGTGCTCGGGATCGACGAAAGATCATCTTATCCCGTGGAGTGGGAAGGTCAAAATCACCATAGGATAGATCTAGCGTAATATGAAACAGGAATGGGTAAGGGAATCAACCAATAACAATAAGTGCCTTACGAAAGGGAACGATGGGCTTCAGCTACCATCATAGTTCCTAGTGCCCTTTGAGAGCCCTTCACGGGGTATACTGGGGGCAGTCCTGGGCTAACGTAAACTGTAGGAGTGATAAATCTTAAAGAGCAACTAGAATAATTAGGGGTTCACTTTCACACACCCTGGTGTCTCGGGAAGTTAGTTTGACTAGGATATTCGAGCGGTAGGCTCGGTGGTTGTGGAGACGGGCGGGATAGCCCGGAGGGCCGGAGTCCCGGTTGTTAATTGGAATAGACGGGATAGTCCAGAGAGCTTTGGCTCGGTGGGAAACGTATTAATATTTCATGTGCATAAGTTATAAGGTGGTGGGCCCTCGGTGTTAGTGGTCGATGCATTGACGCTAATACGTTGGCTCGACAAGTGTGGTTAGCACTTTGCCAACAGAAGTCCGGTGCGCCAGCCGGTAAGAGTACACAGGAGTCCGCTTCGTGCACCAAGCGTTGAGGCGTACGATAGGTCTGACTAGTAGTGCCTTACTGGTTTAGAGGTGGGTGAGGCCCAACCCACCGCTTCCGTCTGCCACTGCAAAGGTATCCTAGGAGGTGAGGCTCCAAAAAGAGGGAATTAAAGGTCTTTGTACACAAAGTCGGGTGGGTGAGTTGCACTTGCATGATCGCATCATAACCCACTAACATGTCATAACATAATCAGTGCATATAACCCCTGTCACCTATTGTATAAGTGGTATGGGACGCTTACACAGTAGGACTTGCAAAACAACCCCTTGGTTTATAAGCTTGTGTGGGCAAGTTTATAAATTAAGGTCAAATTCTTTATATATATATTGTTGTTAATAACCGACCCCCCAACATATAAATTGGTATGACACTCTTTATACGATGGGAGCCCTGCAGAAGATCCCTTGGCTTATGTGTTACCGTACATAAGTTAAGGTTACTTTTCATACTTTACTGCCACATGTACTATAAAATTGCTAGTATAGGTCCGCTGTCATCTGTTTCTCGATTACTCTCCACCTTCAAGTCCTCCCCTTTCTTCCTCTTCGCTCGGCGCCTAGGGGCCATTAGGGAAGGGGTGGGGGATGATAGGACTTAGTCTTATAGACTAACGGTTTTCGGACCATAACATTTAGGGTCATGGAGCCCAGCATGGAGGAGCAGACCCGGATGTCTGCCCGCTTGGAGATAGGGCAGTCTAGCTCAGGAGTTCAGACAGCTGGGACTGTGAGTCCCTAACCTTAGTAGTGTTTTATTTTGCTTCCGCTTGAGTGACTATGTAGTGAGTATTTGATGTATCGGGCTTAAGCCCTTATTTTCAGTACATTTATATTTTGTGGACTCTCCCTTCGTAGAGATATTATTACTCTTATGTGATTTTATTGTGGACTTATGATTAGATTTTTTACCTCACTTGTGTTTACTCTACCTTTGTTGCTTTTCTGTGAACGAATCAGCCATTAGAATCGGCGTTTCGCGGTGATGACCCTTCATAGAATTAAGGTGTCACCGCAAAGCGGCGGTTCTAGGCCTAAGACCCCGGTGTTTAAAAAGAAAAAAAAATGGGGTATTACAAGTGGTATCAGAGCAAACCTCGATCGGGAAAAGTACCAGTCCATAAATCCCTGGGTCGCCCCTGTACAGGTTTAGTTTGAGGACAAACTAAGCAGCGGAAGCGTGGTGTGCCCATGTTGGGGATCACATGTAATTGTCCACCCCTTTTATAGGTTTAGGGTCGTTGCTTATTATATTTTGTTATGCATCCTTCAGCACAACCCATACCATAGGGCGGAGTCCAGCAGACTCTGAATGTTGCGCTACCTCCCCAGGTCCCCACTCCGTTCCTACAGTCAGAGATGGGGCAGACTTTGACAGCCATTCTGGAGGCTTTCATAGCCCAGCAGGTTCCGGTTCCGTAGCCAAACCCAGGGGCAAACTGGTTGAGCATCTTCCGAGGACTCTCTCCCCCATCCTACATAGGGACAGAGTCAGCCGTTCGGGCAGAAAAATGGCTGGACATTATGTACGAGATGTTGACCGGGATACGGTGCTCCTGGGAGGAGAGGGTGTCATTTGTGGTCTCTTGCTTGGAATCTCATGCCAAGAGATGGTGGAAGACGTCGCTGGACACGACTTTTGCGGATATGGAGATTGTAGAGATTACTTGGGAGGAGTTCAGGGTCGCTTTACTAGAGCATTTTGTTCCACAGTCAGCTAAGGATGAGCTGGAGGACAGGTTCCTTCAGTTGAAGCAGGGCAATAAGACAGTAGTAGAGTACCACCGGGAGTTCAACCATTTAGCCCGGTTTGCAGACTCCTATCAGCTAGATGAGGCAGGATACATCAAGAGGTTCTATAAGGTCCTGCGAGAGGAGTTGAGGAAGGCCCTTCTGTTCGTATCTGACGGGAAAAAACCTCGGATGTTAGAGATGGCCAAGAGGATTGAGGCTGACTGGCACACGACTCGAGGTTGGAAGAGGCCAACAGAGGACCAGGGTCGGGGAGCCAGGAACAATCAGCGGCAGGGCCGCATCACTAATGGGAGAGAGGAAAGAAGAACTGGGGACCAGCCTCGTTAGGAGGTGAGATAGGAGCCGAGGGAGCCGGTGGTAGTGGCTCCTCAACCTCTTCAGATGCGGGAGGCACCGAGACCCGGGGGTATGGCATTTCCCCCACCGGAGTGCTTCAACTGCCACTAGGCTAAGTACATCTGGAGGAATTTCCCCATGAGGGGGGCACCCCCACCAGCACCACTGGCGGCCCAGCCAGCGCAGTATTTTGGAGGTCGAGGATGTGGCTGAGGACGTGGATACCAGGGTGGGGATCGCAGGGAGGACAGGGAGAAAGTTTATGCACTGGATCTGGCCCAACCCTTGAACCCGGAGCAAGTGATCACAGGTATGCCAAAAAGTTTATGTCTTTCTTTCCTGAACACTTAAACTTATAGATATAGAACTAATAATCTAGGAAAGAAAACCATAACTAGATTCTAAGACATTTAACTTCCCCCCCCCCCCCCCGGTATAGTTTTCGTCAGCAGCAAGCCCACTTATACGCTGTTCGATATGGGTGCTTCGCACTCATTCGTATCGGAGGCCTTCGTAGAAGGGTTGAAAGGTGTGGAGCGATTCACGGGCTTGATGATGAAGATACGATTACCGGACGGATCGGAGCTGTTCACCTCGGACCACTGCGATATGGAGGCAGAGATCGGGGGAAAGGCATTCGAAGCACCAGCGACAATCATAAGGATGCCAGTATTTGACCTGATTTTTGGCATGATGTGGTTGCGATGGAACCATGCCCAGATTTACTGCCCAACGAAGAGAATCACCTTGAGGCACGGGTACTCCTTTATCATCATCGAAGGTATTATACTTATTGCCCCTCACTCCTTATCGTCTGTACAGGCTGTTAAGGCCAACTTGCAAGGGGATGAGGTCTATGAGGTTTTGTTTTAAATGGCTGAGGCCAAGGTTTCCGTCTCTGATATCCTGGTGGTGCGGGATTTTGCTGACGTATTCCCAAAAAAGCTGACAGGGCTACCCCTACACCGAGAGCAGGACTTCCAGATACAGCTTATGTCGGGGGCCAAGCCGACATCTAGGGCCCCTTACCGGATGGCCCCAAAAGAGTTGGCAGAGTTCCGAAGTCAGTTGCAGGAACTAGTAGAGGCAGGGTTTGTCCGGCCAAGCTCTTCACCGTGGGGAGCCTCGGTGCTATTCGTCAAGAAGAAGGACGGAAGTCTCCGCTTGTGTGTTGATTATCGAGCGCTGAACAGACTAACGGTCCGGAATACATACCTGTTGCCATGGATTGACGAGTTGTTCGATCAATTAGAAGGAGCGTATTTCTTCTCGAAACTTGACTTGAGGTCAGGATATTACCAGCTACGGATTCGAGAGGAGGACATTCCGAAGACCGCCTTCAGTAGTAGGTACAGACGATTTAAGTTTACAGTGATGCCCTTCGGGCTCACAAATGCGCCTTCAGCATTTACAAGCCTCATGAACAGGGTATTCGAGGAGTATTTGGATGTATTTGTCATTATATTTATTGACGACATCCTTATCTACTCAAGGACGGAGGAGGAGCATACACGACATCTGACTTTGACTCAAGAGAGGCTACAGGAGCACCAGTTGTATGCGAAGTTCAGTAATTACCAGTTTTGGTTAAAGGAGGTGGCCTTCTTAGGTCATATTATCAGCAGTGCTGGGTTGGAAGTAGACCCGGCCAAGATATGGGCAGTTCAGGATTGGCCACCATTGAAGACAGCCACAGATATACGGAGATTTTTGGGACATGCCGGATATTACCAGAAGTTTTTCGAGGGATTCTCCTGGATTGCACTCCCTCTTACATCCCTGACGAAGAAGGAATCCCCTTTCATTTAAATGCCATAGTGCGAGGCGGCCTTTGTGGAGTTGAAAGGTCAGCTTACCTCGGCTCCCATTCTCGCTCTTCCGTCGAGAAGGGAGGGATTCCATGTGTACACGGACGCCTCCTACCAGGGGATGGGTGTCGTTCTAATGCAGAACGGGCACGTAATAGCCTACGCCTCCCGATAGCTAAAGATACATGAGAATAACTGTTGGAACACCCTATTACTGATTTGGGTAAGGATCACTATGTCCTTAGGAAATTGTCTTGACCTCCTTGTATAGTTTTAAAGGTCAACGAGAATAGGTCTAAGGCTTAGAACTTAGGTTTGAAATCTGCCCCCAAGACCTTCTAGTTCATATTTCAAGTGCAGAAGACTAGGGCAACTTATCGTCGAGCTTAGGTCGACGAGGCGTCGAACTCAGTTCGAATATCTCTGAGCTCAGTTCAACGAGTCGTCGAACTCGGTTCGATGATCTCCGAGCTCAGATCGACGTTTCTGTCTCTAGCCAAAATCCAATCTCTGAGCTCAGGTCGATGATAGTTGAGCTCAGATCGACGATTTATGTTTTCAGTCTAGCTTCTACCTCTGAGCTCAGGTCGACGTAAGTTGAGCTCAGATCGACAATTTTCTGAAGAGATCGACGATTTCAGGAATTCAAATTCAGTCAGTTATAGAATTCAATCTGATTTATATCCATCATTTATTTCAAAGGATTTTGCAACCGTTTCAATTAATCTGGAGCAAGTTTCAAGGAATACTAAATGGAATGTCTCTTAGGACTTTCCTCCAGAGACAAATATCATTTAAGGAAGTCATTTATGATTGTCTAACGGCTATCTAGAAGACTGATTTTAAATATATCATCTCAGAGTAATTGAGACAAGAAGATCATCATTCTAAGATATAGTTTTTGAGACACAAGTCTTCAGGATTACAAGTTAGAATTCATACAGAACACAAGGAAAACAACAGTGAAGGAGATCAACACACAGAAAAGAATTCCTCTATTCTTTCAAGATCTCTTCTGACTCAAGTGTTCAAAGGCTTCATCAATCAAGGACTCCAGACACATCACATTTCAACCTTTGTTGAAATCATTCTTTGCTGGAGATCTCAATCATACTGAAGGCCTATCACTCTGTGCAAAGCTTCTCTTCCTGAACAACTACAAATATCAGGGGGAGCTTTGACAACAACAATCCACTAGTCTTCTCTTTGACTGTTGACAGAGAAGAACATCAACTCTTTCTTTTTCTTTCATTCTGTTGTAAAAGGGTTACTCAAAACTCCCTTCAAAATTTTTATGGTTGGTTTCTGAGACCTTGTCAAAACTCAGTGGTGGCAAGACACCTGATCAAAAAAATCTGATTTGGTTTTTGAGCACCTTATCAAAAGCTCATTAGTGCCCAGGACACCTGATCAACTATTCCTACAGTGGATTCCTACCTAGGGTGGTAGAAGAGTGGATGTACCCAGGTTGATTGGGGAACCACTATAGATCCTTGTGTCTTCTGGTTGCTGTGTTTGATTTGCTGTGTGCTGTGATTTGTTTCTTGCTTACTTAGTTTTTATTTACTGCAAGCACAATACACATATATATAAATCAAGTCTTCCACTGCTGAATAATTTTTTAATTTGGAAAATTATTTTTATATACTCTATTCACCCCCCCCCCCCTCTAGAGTAAAGGTAGATCTTACCCTCACTTTCAAGAACTATCCGGTACATGATCTGGAGATGGGTGCAGTGATCGTTGCTCTAAAGATTTGGCGTCACTACCTCTACGGGGTTCACTGTGACATCTTCTTAGATCACAAGAATTTGAAATACGTGGACACACATAAGGAACTCAACATTAGACAGAGACGTTGGGTAGATTTCTTGTCAGATTACCAGTACATAATGCACTACCATCCCGGGAAGGCGAACGTGGTGGCAGATGCTCTGAGCAGGAGAGGAGACACCTCAGGGAAGGGACCATAACTGATGTCCATGTAGCTAGTCCAGTTTTTCAGAGATATGCAGATATCCCTAGTGTCCGAGAATGATCCAGAGCTGTATATGGAGTATCTAGCATCGATGGTTGTTATAGATGATATTCGGGACCGCATCCGGGTCGGATAGGAGACAGATGCATGGGCAGAGCCGATATTTCGAGCCTTGGAGGAGGGTTCGACGGGAGATTTATCACTGAGAGATGGATTGCTATATTTTAGATAAAGGGTCTATATACCCGTAGGAGGTCAGATTCGGGAGGAAATCTTGGCAGAAGCATATTGTAGCAGATATTCTATACGCCCGGGGATCACCAAGATGACGGCAGACTTGAAGAAGATGATGTTCTGGCCGGGGATGAAGAAGGACATTACATACTTCGTGACTCATTGCGAGGCATGCCAGCTGGTGAAGCCGGAGTGCAGAAACCCCGCAGGATTGCTACAGCCACTTCCGGTGCCGGAGTGGAAATTTGAGGACATCGCGATGGATTTCATTCATGGCCTCCCCCGATCACGGACGGGAAATGATTCGTTTTTGGTCATCGTAGTTCGGTTGACAAAGGTGGCCAGATTCATTCCGATCAGAAAAGATGACTTAGTTGGGGTACTAGTGCGGAGATTCGTAGAGCAGTTCATTCGTTACAATGGGGTGCCCAGGACAATCGTGACGGATCAGGATGGTCGGTTCACATCCAGGGAATGGAGATCCGTGCAGACTTATTTAGGCATGCGGCTGACCTTCAGCACAACATTTCATCCCCATACGGATGGGCAGACGGAGCGCACCAACCGGACATTGGAGAACCATCTAAGGCTATGCATTTTGGATCGAAACGAACCTTGGGATAAGCTTTTACTACTGGTTGAGTTCTCCTATAACAACAACTACCAGTCCAACATAGGGATGGCTCCTTATGAAGCCTTGTACGGAAGGAGATGTAAGAATCCGCTTTCATGGATTCAGGACGAGGATCTGAAGGCGTTGGGATCAGATTTTGTCAAAGACACCGAGTCTAAGGTGAGACTGATACGAGATAGAATACTAGAAGCGCAAAGCCGATAGGCTAAGTATTACGATGCCTGACACCGTCAGGTATATTTTCAGGTGGGAGACCGGGTTTTCTTGAAGATCCGGTCCATGCACGGAGTTTCACGGGAGCGTGGTCGGAAGAAGAAGCTCAGCCCTAGGTATATGAGCCCTTACAAGATCCTTGAGCATATCGGGCCCCAAGCTTACAGGCTGGAGTTGCAACCAGAACTAGCGGATTTACACGATGTGTTCCATATTTCTTCACTAAGGAGGGCTCTACTACGCCCGGAGCAGAAGATTTTGACCACAGATGGGTCAGTAACTTCAAACCGGTTAGTTCACTTGGAGCCGGTTCGAATCGATGACAAAGGAGTACGGATCTTGCATCGCAAGAAGGTTCCGCTAGTCAAAGTTCTGTGAAGGAACCAAGGCCAGGAGCAGCATACCTGGGAACCGTAGGACCTGATGTCACAAAAGTATCCAGAGCTGTTCAATCAGGTATACCTCACAACCTCTCAGGATATTCAATTTACCTTCCTGTCTTGAACTTGTAGGACTGCCCTAGGAAGAGTAGAGGCTAATCTTTTGTTTATTGGGGTCTTGGCTTTGCCAATTGGGCGAATTAGTCATAGATTTAGGTTTCCCTTTAAACCTCACTTAGCAAACATGGCATTGTGATGTAATCTTTCACTTCTTATGGGATGTTACAGGTTTCTTTTTCTTCGATAGAACTTCCCGTAGGCTTAACCTTGATTTCGGGGACAAAATTTTTGTTTTGTTTATTGGGATTTGTAACATCTCATTTCCAACTAGACTCCTAAGAGTGGTTTTGGTCATGACTAGGTCATGACAAAACCCTAGGAAGCTAAAAAGGGCCAAATGATCAAAGGCCAAGGTGAGAATCACTTTGGTCTGCCTATGGCACAATCTCATCACAAAACCTAGGGATTGACCTTAGGGCTTCACTATGACTCCATGACCCCACCACAACATCACTAACCTATTAGACGGTCCACTAGAGCCTTAAGGGTCCATTAAAGTCAACCCAAAGTGGTAAACTTGATCTAGGACCACCATAGGCCCAAATTGGGCAAAGTGCCCTAACTAAGAGCAGTTGGCCTCTAATGTGACCAACCAACCCTGCCCAGGTCTTCCTAGACCTAAAGTGGTGTCAATGGGTCATCTGGGACTCAATGGGGTCAACCCCCAAGCTTGAGTTGACCCAAGCCAACTCAAACACCAACTTGGTCAAGATGCCCTTATTAAGGGTTATATGACCCTCAAGGTGCCCAGTTAGTCCTATCCCACCCCACCTAAGCCTTAGGAGAGACCAATGGATCACAATGGACCCATTAGGGGCAACCGAAAAGGTCAAAAGGACCAAAGTGAACCCAAGCCTACTTTGGGTCAACCTAGACCAAATGAGCTAGCATAAGCTTAAGCCTCCTCATATAGCTTAATTAAGAATATTATGTGTATGTGTGGGCTGCCAATAGACCCCGAGGTTGACCAAGTCAACTTGGTGATTAGGAGAGAGAGAGGAGCTCCATTCCATGGTAATGGAGGAGAGAAAAAAAGAGAGAATGAAGGGGCAAGTCAAACCCGGCAAAGGGAGGCCAAAGGCCAACCTTAATGGCTGGATTCAACTCCCCTGGGGAACGGGAGAAGTTTCCAGCCGTTTCCTTGCCACCAAGGGACTAGTTCAGCCCCCTCCTCCTAACTCGAGCCCAAGCTTTAAATGGCATTAATGTCCATTGAAGTTTTGTCCTCTTCCCTCCTCAACCGAGCCTTTAAACACCACCAGTGGTCCAAGAAGAACATTTCCCAGCCTTTACCTAAAGATTTCGAGCCCTCCCACTGTACTGTTGCACAAGTCAAGCGGCGCCACCATCGGAAATGGTTTCTCGACAATCGTCGCACCTTCAGTCCGCCAACAAGGTCATCCTCTCCTTATTATTGGAGTTACCATGGTGATCTAGAAGTGGTCAAACATGTAATCTCATTGCCAACGCGATATGAGCCTGCAGGGTCGCACATAAGAGCATGTGGAGAAGTTGGAAGATTGACTGTGTTGGTAAGGGTTACCAATCACCACCCAGAATAGGTCGGGCAAACGTTGCCAAAGGAAAAAATCGTCGAGAATCAAATGGTGTCGTCGAGTATGTCTCGCCGACTAAGGCAAAGTAGTCGAGAATCGACAGGAGTCGTCGATCCTGTCTCGCCGACTGAGGCAAAATCGTCGAGAATCAATTTGCTGAAATCGTCGAGAATCGAGGACAGTGTCGTCGAGACTGTCTGCTGATTCTCGCTGAATCTGGCTGCTGATTCTCGCCGAATATGCCTGTTGATCTTGCCGACTGATTCTCGTCGAACCTGTAAGTGATTCTCGCCGAATTTTCCAGAAACCATGTCCTGTGCGGTGTGCGGATAGCGATACTTTTATGCTTTTGGTATAAAAGGTGACTTAGGGTTTTGGGATCTAGAGGCTCTCGATAGATCAGGCATTTTCTCCTGTAGCTGGATCGAACCCGACGGAAGTGTTTCGCCGCTCGCTCCGCCAAATCCTGAGCCCCGCCGGACGGAAGATTTCCGCTTCCACCGCCTCTTCGCTCCGCCGACCTCATCCTCTCCGGGGACAGTCGCCGGCGTTGCTTTTCCTAGAGCGGACCTAGCAGTCCGTGGAAGTGCAAAGGTTCGGTTGATCTCCTTCCCGACCCTTCATACGACGAATCTCGGTGTTCTCCCGCTCGTGTGGATTTCTATAGAGACGTGGACGTTATTCTACGTAGAACTCACCACCGACGAGGACTCGAAGCTTGGAGCATCTCCGTTGAGTTGAGACTCAACTCCACCAAGGTATTTTGCCTAGTAATTTTGTTTACTTCATGATTCAACATTCGTGGCCCGATCCCATCTCTTTTGGGTTGTTCTGATATTTTATTCCTTCCGCTGCGTGCACAAGCATTGTGTCATCCTTATAGAGAAACCCAACAGTGGTATCAGAGCCAGGTTCCTGCCATGATTGTTGTTTTGGAAGTTAGGTTATTCCAGTGCGTGTAAACCTAGGGATTTAGAAGTGTTCTAAATGTCTAGATTTATTCCTGGTACATCAATTGTTGATAGTTTTTCCAAGGGATATCGGTGGGCCCATAACCCACAGGTTAGGGGCTCTGCCCCTTGGAACCCAGCCAGGAACGTCTGGGATTTCATTTAATTTCTAATTGTTAGAAATTGTCGTCTTCTTAGCAGTAACCGTCCCTCGAATGGTTAGTGAACCAGTGTATTGTTTTGGATTTTGCATCCAATAATGAGAGACGATCTTGTTTACTGTTTTAAGTTGAGTTGTCTTTTCTTTTGTCCAATGCATGTAAATCTGGAGATTTGGAAGAGTCCGGATGTTCAGATTTAGCCCTTCTCTTCTATCAAATGTTGATAGTGTCAGGTTATGCACATAAGGGATGCATATGGATTTTAGAAATTATTTTTCTGTGGATGTGCACATTGATCAAATGTTGATCATGGTTAATGGTTAACCCATAATCAAAATCCCTTCCTCTAATATTAAGTGTTCGGATGCCTTCCGATGGATTACACTCTTCTTGCCTCGATCGATGAAGTGTGGGCTTGCCAAAGCAAGGTGCATTAATCTATCTTGGTAAGGGTGCGAGCGGATAATTGTGATATCCCACTGTCGACATCGGGTCTAACTTAACTAGGTGACCTCAAAAGTTGAGTGCCTAGAGGCATGGGGTTGGCATACACCACATGATGGATGCGAATAAGGAGTTATTCACCAACCATACAAGAATTGCATGAGGATGCAATTGGCAAGCGTTGCCTACCTAAATAACCACATTGTGAGAGGAAAGCCAAAGCTGACTCATAGTGTTGGTGAAATACGGATCTTGTCCACTAAGAGAGTAGCTCGCATGAACTCTCCGAATTGATAGTGAGGGCTATTATTTTGAATAAAATAGTGGGAGTTTTTAATTGAAGTCCAAATTAAGAAAATAGTTGTATTTTGAAATTTTGGTACTGATTTATTCTCCATGAATTCTTATAGAATTCCATGGCAAGTGGTTCACACTCCACTCTGTCTCTGAGAGCCATCCTTGAGAAGGATAAGCTCAGCGGGACTAATTACATGGACTGGTACAGGAACCTGAGAATTGTTCTCAGGCAAGAGCGAAAGCTCTACGTCTTGGAAGAAGAAGCCCCCGAGGTGCCGACCCAGAATTCTTCCCGTGCTGATAAAGATACTTATAAGAAGTATGCTGATGACGCATTGGATGTCGAATGCCTTATGATTGCCACCATGAACTCTGAGCTTCAGAAGCAACATGAGAACATGGGGTGCAAGGAGATTGACGAGCATCTCAAGAAAATGTTTCAAGGGCAAGCACGTCAAGAGAGGTTTGACGTCACCAAAGCGTTGTTTCAGTGCAAGATGGGAGTTCGAGACTCAGTAGGGACTCACGTACTCAAGATGATTGGGTATATAGAGAACCTTGAAAGACTGGGTTTTCCTCTGGGTCAAGAGTTGGCTACAGATCTGATCCTGCAATCGTTGCCAGACAGTTACGAGCAGTTTGTCTTGAACTACAACATGAATGAGATAGACAAGACACTGAACGAGCTCCTAGGCATGTTGAGAACTGCCGAGATCAATATGAAGAAGGCCAAGCCTGCCAACCCCATATTGATGGTGCATAATGGCAAGGCCAAGGCCAAGGTCTTCAAGAAGACGAAGGTGGGACCTAAGTCACATCTTGATCCCAAGTCTTCTATACTGATGAAGAAGAAGAGCACAGTGAAGGAGGGGAAATGCCACCACTGTGGCAAGGATGGTCATTGGAGGAGGAACTGTCCTTTGTACATTGAGGGTCTACAGAAAATGAAGGGAGGTATGACCTCTGCTTCAAGTATTTACGTTATAGAGATAAACCTTTCTGCTCCTTCATCTTGGGTATTGGATACCGGATGTGGTTCTCACATTTGTACAAATGTGCAAGAACTGGGAAGGAGAAGATTGCTGAGTAAAGGGGAGGTGGACCTGCGCGTTGACAATGGAGCAAGAATTGCTGCTGTAGCCGTAGGGGTTTACTGTCTTTCTTTGCCCAGTGGGCTTGTAATAGAACTAGATAACTGTTATTTTGTTCCGGCAATAACTAGAAACATTATATCCATTTCATGCTTGGACATGATTGGATTTTCTTTTATTATTAAGAACAACTGTTGTTCTATATTTAAGAATGATGTTTGTTATGTTGTAGCCCAATTGTTTAATGGTCTTTATATTTTGAGCTTGGACCATCAGATCTATTATGTAGAAAATAATAAAAGACTAAGAACAAATGACTCAAACCCTACATATCTCTGGCATTGTCGTTTGGGCCATATAAATGAGAAGCGCATATCCAAGCTCCATAAAGATGGACTTTTGGACTCATTTGATTATGAATCATTTGAGCGATGCGAATCTTGTTTGTTAGGCAAGATGACTAAGGCCCCTTTAACTTGTTATACTGAGAGGGCTGAGGATCTCTTGGGTGTTGTACATAGTGATGTATGCGGACCCATGAGTTCCATGGCTAGAGGTGGGTATTTCTACTTTGTTATATTTACTGATGATTTCAGTAGATACGGATATGTGTATCTTATGAAGTGCAAATCCGATACCTTTGAAAAGTTCAAAGAGTTCAAGAATGAAGTAGAAAACTAGTTGGGTAAAAGGGTTAAAGAACTCCGATCCGATCGAGGTGGCGAATACCTGAGTCATGAGTTCCATGATCATCTGAAAGAGTGTGGTATTGTATCACAACTCACTCCACCTAGAACACCACAACACAATGGTGTGTCTGAGAGGAGAAATCGTACTTTGTTAGAAATGGTACGTTCGATGATGAGTCATGCAGACTTGCTTGTTTCCTTTTGGGGTTTTGCTTTAGAGACTGCTGCAATGACACTGAATCGCGCTCCAACGAAAACGGTTCTGAAGAAACCATATGAGATATGGACTGGGAAGCGTCCTAGTATGTCGTTCATTAAAATTTGGGGCTGTGAAGCATACGTTCGACGTCAAATGCCTGATAAGCTGGAACCCAAATCGGATAAATATTATCTGGTGGGATATCCTAAGGAAACGAAAGGGTATTACTTTTACCTACCGTCCGAGGGCAAAGTGTTTGTTGCAAGGACTGGCGTCTTCTTGGAGAAAGAGTTCTTATCAAGAAAGACTGAAAATGTAGAACTTGAAGAAGTTCAAGAACCACAAGTAGTGAATGAACCAGAATTGGATTCTGAGACAGGACTACAAGATGTTGTAGCTAGAGAACCTGCTCAAGAAACATAAGTCCTGTGTAGATCTGGTAGACCGAGGTTTGAGCCTGAGATATATGGATTTATCATGTCTCAAATAGGTAATGTGTTGCTTATGGATCATGATGATGAACCAGAAACCTACCAAGAGGCTATGAATGGACCGGACTCCGACAAATGGCTTGAGGCTATGAAATCTGAGATGGACTCCATGTATGCAAACTAAGTTTGGAATTTGGTGGAACCACCTGAAGGGGTACGACCCATAGGGTGCAAATGGGTCTTCAAGAAGAAGACCGACATGGATGGGAATGTACAGACATTCAAAGGGTGATTGGTGGCTAAGGGTTTCAAGCAAATTGATGCTATTTGAAAGTAAGGGTAAGATCTATCTTAACTCTAGAGGGGGGGGTGAATAGAGTATTTTTAAAATAACTACACAGTTTAAACAAGCAAAACAATTAAGATTTAATTTATGTATAAGTGTAAGGTGCCTTGCTATATAATTTATAACTAAGACAGCAAAAAGAAAATCACAGCACACAGCAAAGAAAATACTCAAGCAACCAGAAGACAAAAGGAGCTATAGTGGTTCCCCAAAAACCTGGGTACATCCACTCTTCTACCACCCTTGGTAGGAATCCACTGCAGGAAGGGTTGATCAGGTGTCCTGGGCACCAATGAGCTTTTGATAAGGTGCTCAAAAACCACACTATATTTTTTGATCAGGTGTCTTGCCACCACTGAGTTTTGACAAGGTTCTCAGAACTAGAATCAAGACTTTTGAAGGGAGTTTTGGTAACCCTTTTACAGCAGGAAAGAAAAAGGAAAAGAGTGAAGTTGTCTTCTCTGTCTCAATCAAAGAGAGAAGTACAAGTGGATTGATTTTGTTGTCAAATCTCCCCCTGAGATGTAGACTAGTTCAGGAGTGGATGCTTTGCTTCAGGGTGATAGGTCTTCAGAAGCTTCAGATCTCCAACAGAAGATGGTTTCAGCAGAGGCTGAGAAAATTGAATTGTCTGGAGTCCTTGTGATGAAGCTATGATCACTCTTTCAGTATGCCAAAATGTTCAAATGATTCTTCAGAATTGATCACTTTAATTTTTGAATTGATCTCTCTATCTTGTGAATCTGTACTGAGAATTTCTTGTTATTTTCTTGTTATGTATATCTATCAGACCAAAAAGGATCATTTATTCTCTAAAGATCCTCCATCCAAGATAGCCATTAGCAGACATTAAATGTCCTCCATAAAAGTCTTGTCTTCTAGAGGAAAGTCCAATAAACATTCTCAAAATGAATTCCTTGAAACTTGCTCTAGAATAAAGGAAAACGGCTGGCAGATCTCTTGAAATAAATGCTGAGATAATTTGAAAAACATTCCAAAGTCTGACTTGATTTGAATCCTTAAAAATGTCGATATCTTAGGAAAAACGTCGATCTGAGCTCTACGATCGTCGACCTGAGCTCAGAGATTGGAATGAAGATCAGACAGAAAACGTCGAACTGAGCTCGAAGATCGTCGACCGGAGCTCAGCGACCTGAAGGACAAGCCGAAGACAGATCGTCGATCTGAGCTCGAAGATCGTCGACCGGAGCTCGACGTTTTAGCATAGTTGAGCTCAGAGAGCGTCGAACGGAGTTCGATGTTTCGTCGACCTAAGCTCGACGATAATTGTCTTTGCCTCAGCTTTAAGTCTGATTTCTTGAATGGTCTTGGGGGCAGCTTCAAACCTAAATTCTAAGCCCTAAACACATTCTAATGTTGACCTTTTTAACTATACATCTAGGTCAAACTGGTTTCCTAAGACAAACATAGTGATCCTAGCCCAAATTAGTAATAGGGTGTTCCAACAATCTCCCCCTATTTAGGTTAGGATTACTATTTACAAATCTCAGAAATAAAAATAACAACAACATACAGAAGAGCAATAAACTAAAACAAAAGAATAGAGCAAGCAACAGGGTAGCAGTCATATGGAATATCAGCAAGTGTTCAGAATGATTGTATTGTCTGGTTACAGATATTACTTCTTTTCACTTCCTTTCTTAAATAGAATTTCTCTGTTGGGATTAAGAGCTTCCTTCTTTGACCTTCTATCATCCTCTGCACCTAAGGAGGTTTGAGATCTAGCCCTGGGAACCACAGCCTCAGGATGCAATTTCATGTAGTCCACTGGGTCAAATAATTTTCTTGATGCATACCTTTCCAGTTCTGCTTTTCTCTGATCTGATAAAGTAGTAATATTGGAGAAGTCTTTCCCTTGTTCTCTGGCTTTCTTTAACTGATCTAAAGCAGCAATTTCTTTCATCCTAGCAGTCCATGATAGTGGATTGTTCTCTGGATCTTCAAAAGGAACTACAGGCTCATATCTGTTTACAGTTTCTGAAGCAGTAGGAGTTCTAGTATCAACATTTTCTCTGAGTTTATAGGGGAAAGGACCTAGAGTTGAGTCCATGTGCCTTTGTCCTTCCCTTGCATGAAATCTATGTTCTCTTTGATTTCCTCTATACTGTCCCCTTCTGGACTGAGAACCCCTTTGGTATTGTTCCCTGGGAGGATATCTTTGTGAGGACTGGGAGGAACTATGCTTTGAAGCTGGGTTTGAGAAGTTGAGCCTCCACCTGATCCTGAATCTGGAGGAGGAGGAGGAGGAGGCTGAAACCTAGAAGATCCTTTCTCATATCTATCCAATTTCCTTCTTTTCTTCATAGCTTTCGATTGATTTTTGGAGAACCGCATCCAGGGCTCAGAGATTGGACAGTCATGCAGAATATAGTATGGAATTTCATTGGCATCTTTGGCTTGAGCAGGAGGAACCTTCATCATGGCCTTGCTTCTAGCCTTCCTTTTCTTGGAAATAGTACCAGAAGAGTCATCAGATTCAGTGTGAAACTGATCACTTTCTGAACTTTGGGGTCTATCATACAAATCATCAATACTCTTTATATATTTCTCTTGTTGTTTCAATTGATCAGGAGTAAGAGCAGGAACAGCAACAGCAGCAGAAATTGGAGCAACAGCAGGAGCAGAAGTTGAAGCAGCAGCAGGAGCAGATTCTTCCAGATATGTAGCAAGTTCTTTAGCAGCAGTATCATCAACAATAGGCAAAATTTCAATATCAGAAGATTCAATGGAAGCAGTAGCAGCAGCAATAGAGATGGAAGCAATAACATCCACAGCCTTGAAAGAATTGACATATGAGGCAATCAGGCTGGGATCACATACTGAGATAGGCACAATGGCCTTAGTAAGATCTTCAACTTGTTGCACTGACAGAGAACTGAGAGAACTGAAATACACAGAATCAAATACTGATAGCAGACTCTGAAGATCCACTACAAGGACAGGAGCAGGAACTGAACCTTCAGCAACCTCAAGCATAACCAGAACTTCATAAGGCATCTCCCCCTGCCTGGATTCAGTGGCAATTGGATCAAGGCATCCAGGAGAAGGGATTGCCTGAGAGGAGAGGAAGGGAGATAGCCTGGTAGACAGCTCCTGAACACTTTTCAGAAGTGGAGCCAAGGTGGTCTCCAGCAATGAGGTTAGCCTGGGGGCTAGCAACTCATATAACCTGACTGCCAAGGCTGAGAGATCTACATGCTCAAGAGGGGCTTGAGTAGAGGTAGGAGAGAAAGTGGCTGGAATGATGTTGGCTGGAGCTGATGGAATGGAGAAAATGGAGGTAGGAGGTGTAGGGATGGATGGCCTAGGAGTAGGAGGTGTTGAGATTGATGTAACTAGGTTGGAGATGGATGAGATGGTAGGGGAAAAGGATGGTTAAGAGAGTATGTCTTGAAGAAGTTGTTGGTAGGAGGATGTAGAGGGAAGCTAAGGAGGAGTAGGAGGAGAATCATCCATGAAGGAGTCATCCAAGAGAGAAAATGATAGAGTGGTGACAGGTGGATAGTAGAATAAAGGATGGAATTGTTCTGAGGTAGTGGCTGGAGGAGGTGAAAGGAGTGAAGAGATTGTAATGGGGGAAGATATGGCTATGGTGGAGATTGGTGGTGAGGTTGAGATGACTGGGGTAGAGACAGCTGGAGGAGGAGGGGAAGCAGGCAAATCTTCTGCTGGGGCAGAGACCTGAGGAGGAGTGACTGAGGCAGTCCTTGTTCCTGAAGCAGGTGTTGCTGTAGTAGCCCTATTGGGGTTTATGATCTGCCTGTCCCACCTGCTGAAGAGGGCACAGGTAAGTCTTTTGGATGCATTGATGTACATCCCACTTGAATTCAGCAGTTCAGGGCACCTGGAGTGCAGGTAAACCCCTAAGATCCTCCCAATGCTTACACAGCTTTTGCTAAGTTTCTTCTTGATCAAATTAAAGAAGATGGAGCCCCAGTCTAGATGTTTTTTGTAAACCAATGCTCCCATTAGATAGAACTGGTATCTTAAAATTGTGTCATGGGCGGAGTGCTTTGCCAGGAGAACTTTTCCAATAACATCAGCCAAGAATTGAAATTCAATAGATAAATTCTTTTTCAGCAATTTATTAGGGTTCACAGCAGAGTGACCCATTCTATCTAGCATTGAATCAAACTCTTCTCCAGACAAATAAATAGATTCATTTCCAGTACTGAGGTTGAAAACTTCTGTTAGTAGAGCGGGGGACAATGGTACCTGAGTCCCTTTGATCGAGCCGACTATAGAATTCTCATTCTCATTTGTGACAGAAAAACACCATTCTTTTATTTCATCTGCTACAAGCTTTACTCTGGTGGACATAATCTGAACTAACCGTTGTTCTTGGAAAAGATTTAAGATGTCTTTGAATCTCTGGTCGCTTCCATCGAAAGAATTCATGTCGATGTCGAATCCTGTATCAAATTTCATTTTTGAAAGAGCAGCAACTGACGCAGCCATTTGTACCTGCAAAGAATGAGAAAACACGACCAAGTGCAGAAAGTTTGGAGGGAAAGAGTCGCAGAGAGTATGAAAGCATAAACGACGAGCGGCGGCCGAAAATGATTTTATATTAGGGTTCGACGCGAAAAAGGAAAGATCGTCGACCTACGTTCGACGATCAGGACTCCTGATGGAAGCTGAAAGGTCTTCAATATCGTAGATCTCAGTTCGACGATCTAGGGAGAACGTCGAGCTCAGGTCGACGATCGAAGGCCTGAAAGAGATAGTATACAACTATTTGACACGCTCTGAACTCAGGTCGACGTTTTGGGAAAACATCGATCTCCGTTCGATGTTTCTCTGGAAATCGTCGATCTCCGTTCGACGCTTTCTGGGGAAAACATCGAGCACAGTTCAGGGATAGAAACTATCCTACAGACACAAAAAGAGATGAGTTTTTAGCCTAATCTTGGTCTGTTTTTAGCTTTTCAAAATCTTGTAATTTACTTTAGGCTTCCTCCATCTAACATGCCTAACTGATTGAGGAAGAAGTTGTGTTTCTTTTCATCCAAGGGCTTGGTGAAAATATCTCCCCTTTGTAAATCAGTTGGGATATATTGAAGTTCAATTTTATTTTTATCAACATTATCCCTTAGAAAATGATGCCTAATTTCTATGTGTTTTGTCCTACTATGGAGGACTGGATTTTGTGCAATGGAAATAACACTGGTGTTGTCACAAAATATTTTAGACTTCTCTAAGTTGTAACCATAGTCTAGGAGTTGGTTTTGTATCCACAATATTTGTGAACAACAACTGCCTGCAGCCATGTATTCAGCTTCAGCAGTTGAGGTTGACACAGATGTTTGTTTCTTACAATACCATGAGATAAGTCTATCACCAAGAAACTGACAAGTTCCACTGGTGCTTTTCCTGTCTATTCTGCATCCAGCATAATCAGTATCTGAAAATCCAGTTAAGTCAAATGCTGAATATTTTGGATACCAGAGTCCTAGATTTGGACAGCTTTTAACATACCTAAGAATCCTCTTTACTAAAGTTAAGTGTGACTCTCTATGGCTAACTTGGAATTTAGCACATATATATGTAGCAAACATTATGTCAGGCCTACTGGCTGTAAGGTACAATAGAGAGCCAATCATTGCTCTATATGTTGTCTGATCAACTGGTTTCCCATGTTCATCAGCATCCAATACAACATTGGTAGGCATGGGTGTTTTCATACATGATGCATCAGACATCCCAAATTTCTTAACCAATTCTTTTGCATATTTGGTTTGAGAAATAAACATGCCTTCAGCATGTTGTTTGACTTGCAATCCTAAGAAGAAGGATAGCTCACCCATGCTACTCATCTCAAATTTAGAGTGCATAAGCTTGAAAAACTTTTTGCACAAATTTGAATCAGTAGACCCAAATATAATATCATCTACATAAATTTGTACTAGTAGGGTATGGGACTTATGAGTTCTAATAAAAAGAGTTTGGTCTACTCTCCCCCTAACAAAATCATTCTTCAGCAGAAAGCATGCTAGAGTCTCATACCATGCTCTAGGAGCTTGCTTGAGACCATATAGTGCTTTGTGTAGTTTAAAAATATAATCTGGATGAGTTAGAGAGATAAAACATGGAGGTTGTCTGACATAGACTTCTTCTTTGATCTCCCCATTGAGAAAAGCACTCTTCACATCCATTTGATAGACTTTGAACCCCTTATGAGCAGCATAAGCCAGGAAGATTCTTATGGCCTCTAACCTTGCAACAGGTGCAAAGGTCTGGTCATAGCCTATCCCCTCTTCTTGAGAATATCCTTGAGCAACTAGCCTTGCCTTGTTCCTTACAATAATTTCTTGATCATCCAGCTTATTTCTGAACACCCATTTTGTTCCAACAATGGAATGATCCTTTGGCTTAGGCACTAGTTCCCAAACTTTGTTTCTTTCAAATTGATGCAACTCCTCTTGCATTGCAATGATCCAGTGTGGATCTTGCTCTGCATCTTGAATGGTTTGAGGTTCAATTTGAGAGAGAAAGCAAGTGTGCATCAGGTTTTGATTGACCTAATTTCTGGTTTGAACACCAGCTGAGATGTCTCCAATCACTTGGGAGATTGGATGATCTCTTGTTGTTACTAGATCACCAGGGGGTGTTGATTGTTCACCAACCTATGTTGTTGTTTCCTCTTATGGGACAACAACTGGCTCTTCAAGAAGATTTTCTTCCAGATGTGGAGCAGCTTCTTCATCTTCACTACTTTTATCCTTTTGAGTAACTTGTAATCTGTCCAAGTCTTCAGCTAGAGAATGCACCTGTAAATGTTCTATGGTAGAAGTATTCTTCTCCTTGAAAGACATATTAGTTTCATCAAAGGAAATGTGGACAAATTCTTCTATTTTTAGAGCAGTTTTATTATAAACCCTATAAGCTTTACTGATCATGGAGTATCCCAGAAACACTCCTTCATCAGCTTTTGCTTGAAATTTTGCTAAATATTTCTTGTCATTATTGTGAATGTAACAAGTGCAACCAAAAACTTTAAAATAGTCTACTTTAGGTTTCTTCCCTTTGAGCAATTCATAGGGAGTCTTGCCCTTTAGTTTATGTATTAGACTTCTATTCAACACATAATTGGAGGTGTTCACTGCCTCAGCCCAAAAGGATAGAGGTAGATGAGCATCTGTCAATAATGTAGTTGCAGATTTAATAAGGGTTCTATTTTTCCTTTCAGCTACCCCATTTTGTTGAGGAGTTCTAGGAGCTGAGAAAGTATGCCTGATCCCTTCACTTTGACATAACTCTTGCATGAGAAGAGAATCAAACTCTGTCCCATGATCACTTCTGATCAGGGCAATGTGAGTGTTGAACTCAATCTGAATGCATTTGAGAAACTCTGTCAAACACTTAAAGTTATCAGACTTCTTCCTCAGAAAGAATACCCATGTGAATCTTGAGAAGTCATCTACAATCACTAAAGTATAGGATTTCCCTCCTAAGCTTTGTACTGTAATGGGTCCAAAGAGATCCATGTGTAATAGATAAAAAATCCTAGGTGAATCACTCTTGTTAATTGATTTAAAGATATTTTTAGTTTGCTTGCCTAATTGACAAGCCTTGCAGAGTCCTTCCTTCTTGTATGGGCCAGAAGGCAGTCCTCTGACAAGGTTGTCCTTGGATAGCCTAGCAATGGTTCTAAGGTTAATATGTCATAGTCTCTTATGCCATAGAATATTAGCTCTAGATATGGAATTAAACAGGCAAATATCTACCTTAGATGAATGAAAGTCTACTATGTAAATATTACCTTTCCTGTTACCTGTCAACACAGTTGTGTTGTCTTCTGACTTGATCTTGCATATTTCTTTGTTGAAAGTCACTTGATATCCTTCATCACACAGCTGAGTAATGCTTATCAGGTTGTGCTTGAGTCCTTCAACATAGGCTACTTTCTTGAAGGTGATTGTCCCAATTTGGACTGCACCATATCCTTTTGTAGTTCCAAAGTTTGAATCACCAAAAATTACTTTGGGTCCAAGCTTGGCTTTAAAGGATGTGAAGTTGTCCTTATTCCCTGTCATGTGCTTTGAGCACCCACTATCCAGATACCATAGCTGGTTTGATGTTGGATAGGTCTTCACCTGCACATAAACAGCTTATATGTTTTTGACCCTGTTTACCTTGGGCCTAGGTTGATATCCCTTAAATTCAGAAATAAAAGACATCCCAGGTTGATTCTTATAACCTTCAGGATGGTATCTCCTAGGAGGTATTATCCATTCATTATTATGATTAAAGCATTGGGATGAAGCACTTCTAGGATTGAATTGAGATTTGCCTCTGAAAGAAGGTTCAAATCTCTGAACTCCGTTCGACGATCTTGGGTAAAATCGTCGAGCTCCGTTCGAAGATCGACTGTGAGGGAGTTCAGAGTTCAGGAATCGTTGAGCTGAGTTCGACGTTTCAGCCTGAGATCATCGATCTCTGTTCGACGATCATCGACCTCTGCTCGACATTTTCTATTGAACTTTGCTTTTCTTAGGTAGATCTGAATTCTTCCTAGCTACCTCTACAACACCCTTCCCTTTATCAGAAATAAATTTGATTGGGGTGGTTAATACTATGGGTTGGCTAGATGAAGCACCCAAGCCCAGTGTACTATTTAATCTTGAGTTCACTGTGCTTGTGATGTCCATTAATTTGATACTTCTCCCATTAAGGGATTCTTCAAAATGCTTGGCCTTGGATAGTTCACTTTTCAGTGAAGCTATCTCCTCTCTATAGCATTCTAACTCTTCAGAGAGTTTGAGGTTCTATGATTTTAAAGTGCTATACTCAGATAGTTGTTTTCTGAGGGAAGTGATTTCCTTCTCAGACTCCAACAGATCTAGGCATAGTACTTTAAACTCATGTTTGAAGTCCTCAGAACTGAAATCAAATGAATTGATTACCTGATCTTCTTCTAATTGAGCTTCTAAATCTGATTCTAACTCTTCTGCTTCTGAATCTGTTTGAGAGGCATTGATAGCCATCATGCAAAATTCCTTTTCATCAGCATCATCCTCATCATCATTAGAGCTGGATGAGGCTTCATAGTTCTCTTCAGTTTCACTCCATGTCTCAGCAACAAATCCCTTCCTTGTATGTTTGTTCTTGCTAGAGGAGGGTTTGTCTGAGCTATTCTTTCTGAAGTCTTTCTCCTTTCTTCTTTCTCTTCTATCTTTCTTGTCCTTGTTCTTGTTTTCTGGACAGTCAGGCACAATATGGCCTGGTTTCCTGCAACCAAAACATATAATTTCTTTATTGTTATTTGATTTATCATACCTTGGCTTATCATGTCCCTTGTATGATCTTTTTCTAAAGTCTTTTCTGGCCATCTTGTAGAATCTTTTGGCCAGTAAACTTAGGAGCTCATCATTTCCTGTTGCTTTATCTTCAGGCTCCTCTTCTGTAGCTTTGAAGGCTATGGTCTTCTCTTTCCTTGTGGCTGGTGATGCAGCCTTCTGTTCTTCTTCTCTATTTTTAATAAGCAACTCATAAGATTTGAGCTTGCCTAGGAGAGCTTCAGTGGTAATCTCATTTAGACTTCTGGCATCTTTGATTGGCCAGATTCTTGAATCCCAAGTGTTGGGGATGCACATTAGGATTTTGTCATTCAGCTCAGTCAATGAGATTTCTTTATCCAGAGTCTTTAACTCATTGACAATCAGACTTAGTCTATTGTACATGTCAGCCACTGATTCAGCTTCTCCCTTTTTGAAATTCTCATATTGGCTTATAAGATGGGATCTCCTGTCTTTCCTTTCATCAGCAGATCCTGAGACAATTTCAGAGAGCTTGTCCCAAATTTCTTTGGCTAAGTTGTATTCAGCTACCTTCTGAAATATCTTATCAGACATTTTCTGAGCTAAGATGTTCATGGCCTTGGCATCTGCAGTCTTCCACTTCTTTATTTCAGCATCTGTTCCTGAAGGAGGTGGAACAGCATTTGTACTTGAGCTTGCTGGTGGACTTGGGCACACTGTCAAAACAGAATTAAATATGTCTTCATCAATAGAGTTCATGTAAAGTCTAATCCTTGCTTTCCAAAGTGCAAACTTGGATAGATTGCACACTGGAGGCCTGATGCTTGCATAATCTTTGTTCTGTGCCATGTCTTTATATAAAATTAAAAATAATGAAAATAACCCTCTTAAAAGATTGATCTTATCAAGGATCTTTTGGTTCAAGTGTTAGCCTGTATGAACAACCAACCTGCCTCTGATACCAATTGAAAGTGAGGGTAAGATCTATCTTAACTCTAGAGGGGGGGGGGTGAATAGAGTATTTTTAAAATAACTACACAGTTTAAACAAGAAAAACAATTAAGATTTAATTTATGTATAAGTGTAAGGTGCCTTGCTATATAATTTATAACTAAGACAGCAAAAAGAAAATCATAGCACACAGCAAAGAAAATACTCAAGCAACCAAAAGACACAAGGAGCTATAGTGGTTCCCCAAAAACCTAGGTACATCCACTCTTCTACCACCCTTGGTAGGAATCCACTGCAGGAAGGGTTGATCAGGTGTCCTGGGCACCAATGAGCTTTTGATAAGGTGCTAAAAAATCACACTAGATTTTTTGATCAGGTGTCTTGCCACCACTGAGTTTTGACAAGGTTCTCAGAACCAGAATCAAGACTTTTGAAGGGAGTTTTGGTAACCCTTTTACAGCAGGAAAGAAAAAGGAAAAGTGTGAAGTTGTCTTCTCTGTCTCAATCAAAGAGAGAAGCACAAGTGGATTGATTTTGTTGTCAAAGCTCCCCCTGAGATGTAGACTAGTTCAGGAGTGGAAGCTTTGCTTCAGGGTGATAGGTCTTCAGAAGCTTCAGATCTCCAGCAGAAGATGGTTTCAGTAGAGGCTGAGAAAATTGAATTGTCTAGAGTCCTTGTGATGAAGCTATGATCACTCTTTCAGTATGCCAAAATGTTCAACTAATTCTTCAGAATTGATCACTTTAATTTTTGAATTGATCTCTCTATCTTGTGAATCTGTACTGAGAATTTCTTATTGTTTTCTTGTTATGTATATCTGTCAGACCAAAAAGGATCATTTATTCTCTGAAGATCCTCCATCCAAGATAGCCGTTAGCAGACATTAAATGTCCTCCATAAAAGTCTTGTCTTCTAGAGGAAAGTCCAATAAACATTCTCAAAAAGAATTCCTTGAAACTTGCTCCAGAATAAAGGAAAACGGCTGGCAGATCTCTTGAAATTAATGTTGAGATAATTTGAAAAACATTCCAAAGTCTGACTTGATTTGAATCCTTAAAAACGTCGATCTCTTAGGAAAAACGTCGATCTGAGCTCTACGATCGTCGACCTGAGCTCAGAGATTGGAATGAAGATCAGACAGAAAATGTCGACCTGAGCTCGAAGATCGTCGACCGGAGCTCAGCGACCTGAAGGACAAGCCGAAGACAGATCGTCGATCTGAGCTCGAAGATCATCGACCGGAGCTCAACGTTTTAGCATAGTTGAGCTTAGAGAGCATCGAACGGAGTTCGACGTTTCGTCGACCTAAGCTCGACGATAATTGTCTTTGCCTCAGCTTTAAGTCTGATTTCTTGAATGGTCCTGGGGGCAGCTTCAAACCTAAATTCTAAGCCCTAAACACATTCAAATGTTGACCTTTTTAACTATACATCTAGGTCAAACTGGTTTCCTAAGACAAACATAGTGATCCTAGCCCAAATTAGTAATAGGGTGTTCCAACAGTATTGACTATGATGAGACTTTTCCCATGTTGCCATGGTAAAGTTCATAAGGATATTGCTTGCTATTGCTGCATATTATGACTACGAGATCTGGCAGATGGATGTCAAAATGGCTTTCCTTAATGGAAACCTCCTTGAGGAAGTGTACATGACACAACCCGAGGGTTTTGTATCCCCAAATGAAGCCACTAAAATATGCAAGCTGAACAAGTCCATCTATGGAGTGAAACAGGCCTCTCGAAGTTGGAATCTTCGTTTTGATGAGAAAATCAAAGAGTATGGTTTCATCAAGAATGAAGATGAGCCTTGTGTTTACAAGCGAATCAGTGGGAGCATTATTGTCTTCCTGATATTGTACGTAGATGACATACTTTTGATTGGGAATGACATTCCTACCCTGAAAGTTGTTAAGAACAACCTAGGGAACTGCTTTTCTATGAAGTACTTGGGTGAAGCGACTTACATACTCGGTATTAAGATCTATAGAGATAGATCGAAGAAGTTGCTTGGTTTGACCCAGAGTACATACATTGAGAAGGTGTTGAAGCGGTTCAACATGCTTGAGTCCAAGAAAGGATTTTTACCCATGTCTCATGGTGTGAATCTCTCTAAGGACCAGTGTCCAAAATCTTATGAAGATAAGGACCGCATGAAGTTGATTCCATATGCTTCGGCAATTGGATCAATCATGTATGCAATGTTATGTACTCGACCCGATGTCTCCTTTGCTTTGAGCATGACTAGCAGGTATCAGTCAAACCCCGATGAATGTCACTGGATTGCAGTCAAGAATATCCTGAAGTACTTGAGAAGGACTAAGGATGTGTTCTTGGTGTATGGTGGAGAGGAAGAGCTCATTATAAGTGGTTACACGGATGCTAGCTTCCAAACTGATAGAGACGACTCAAAGTCTCAGTCAGGATTTGTGTTTTGCCTTAATGAAGGGGCTGTGAGCTGGAAGAGTTCCAAGCAAGAGATAGTTGCTGATTCTACAACAGAGGCTGAGTATATCGCTGCGGCTAACGTAGCGAAGGAGGCTGTATGGATTAGGAAATTCATCGGCGAGCTTGATGTAGTTCCTAGCATTGTTGGTCCCGTAGTTCTCTACTGTGATAACAATGGTGCAATTGCACAATCTAAGGAACCTAGATCCCATCAGCACTCCAAGCATATACTTCGGCGGTTCCATCTTATTCGTGAGATTGTCGAACGAGGAGATGTGAACATTTGTAGAGTGCCGACTGAGGAGAATATTGCGGATCCACTAACAAAGCCTCTCGCGCAGAGAAAGCATGATGATCATACTAGATCAATGGGTATACGATACCTAAATGATCAACTCTAGTGAGAGCCTTGTGGGTTGCATGTAAACATATATTCTGTTGCTTGTTTATTGTTTATTCATATGATGAATTGTATACCAAATGTTTCTTTTTACAATTAATGGCAAGTTCTTTTATTGTGATTTTTTCTATGTGATAGTTTAATTGTAACATAATAAATACCCTTAGAGTGTTCGCTTCCAAAGGACATCAAGTACGTGACTTGAATGTGAGAGCCTATGATTTATTTGAAGCTTCATTCTTAAAAGGTCCCTGGTCGTTGTATCATCATAGAAGCTTAGGGTGATGATGATACCTTAAGACTAGCACGTGCGTTGACTGATGACCAGTTCTCACAGGTCATGATATTGTGATATCAAGTCATCACGTGGGTACTTATTAATGAACAAGTTGTACTGGACAGACCCAACCTGAGACTACTTTGTGGATTGTTATCTAAACGTGTCATGAGTAGGTCTCAATTGACAATGGTGTTGTGGTCCTTTGACCTGAAGTCACAACATTCATTAAGTGAGGAAGAGCGTGTTTTGATGCCATCTAAAGTCTTCCTTGAGAAAGGTTGATGATAAGTGTGGTTGTTGGACACGTTACGAATCATTTGGGTGTTTGTGTGTGAGCAGATATGGGATTTGTCCTCCTATATGACAGGAGTTACGTCCATGGGCCCCTTGATGGAACTGGACTGAGAAATGAATGGCCATGCTTGGTTGAGTCAGTATGTGATATTGGACTCACCATTCTCTGGAAGTCTGTTCTAGATCAAGAAACTTGGATTGAGCTATTATGAGGGTGACACGGTCCATGCCTCTAGTTCTTTCCGGATGTAAGGGACAAAGGGACAAAGACAACGCTGGGACATTGTTCATAAAGGCTTATGAGTTATGAACTCTTATTACTTGGGGAGCAATGATGCATTGCTAGATGCCGCTCATTATTTGTGAGGTTTTTGGTTTGATACTTTCAAGATCAAGTGGGAGACTGTTGGAGTTACCATGGTGATCTAGAAGTGGTCAAACATGTAATCTCATTGCCAACGCGATTTGAGCCTGCAGGGTCACACATAAGAGCATGTGGAGAAATTGGAAGATTGACTGTGTTGGTAAGGGTTACCAATCACCACCCAGAATAGGTTGGGCAAACGTTGCCAAAGGAAAAATCGTCGAGAATCAAAGGGTGTCGTCGAGTATGTCTCGCCGAATAAGGCAAAGTCATCGAGAATCGACGGGAGTCGTCGAGCCTGTCTCGCCGACTGAGGCAAAATCTTCGAGAATCAATTTGCTGAAATCGTCGAGAATCGAGGACAGTGTCGTCGAGACTGTCTGCTGATTCTCGCCGAATCTGGCTGCTGATTCTCGCCGAATCTGCCTGTTGATCTCGCCGACTGATTCTCGCCGAACCTGTAAGTGATTCTCGCCGAATTTTCCAGAAACCTTGTCCTGTGCGGTGTGCGGATATCGATACTTTTATGCTTTTGGTATAAAAGGGGACTTAGGGTTTTGGGATCTAGAGGCTCTCGACAGATCGGGCATTTTCTCCTATAGCTGGATCGAACCCGACGGAAGTGTTTCGCCGCTCGCTCCGCCAAATCCCGAGCCCTGCCGGACGGAAGAGTTCCGCTTCCGCCGCCTCTTCGCTCCGCCGACCTCATCCTCTCCGGCGACAGTCGCCGGCGTTGCTTTTCCTGGAGCGGACCTAGCAGTCCGTGGAAGTGCAAAGGTGCAGTTGATCTCCTTCCCGACCCTTCGTGCGATGAAGCTCGGTGTTCTCCCGCTCGTGTGGATTTCTGCAGAGACGTGGACGTTATTCCATGTAGAACTCACCACCGACGAGGAATCGAAGCTTGGAGCATCTCCGTTGAGTTGTGACTCAATGCCACTAAGGTATTTTGCCTAGTAATTTTGTTTACTTCTTGATTCAACATTCGTGGCCCGATCCCATCTCTTTTGGGTTGTTCTGATGTTTTATTCCTTCCACTGCATGCACAAGCGTTGTGCCATCCTTATAGAGAAACCCAACACTTACTTCATGGGTAGATCATAGGTATGTTTAGGTCCAAGGTTCGGGCTCAATTGAGCCTGAACAAATCTCTGGTTTTCATGGTTTTGGGCCGAAAATGTTCTTGGTGGGATCGCCGGAATAGTCGTCACCGGAGGCCACGCCGCCGGCTAGAGGTAGTCACCACCTCCACGAAGGTGGTGGTGGCGGTGGCCGGGCAGGGAAGTGGCCGGATGACCGGTAGTGGCGGTTTGAAGTCGGCCCAGGCACAAGCAATCGGGGTCGTTGGCTGGAGGAGGAAGATGACTCGGCAACCCTTGAATTTGCGCCAAGATTCGTGCGCCGGATTAATAATTCATTTTATTTTAATTTCATTTCTGTCACATTATTTGTAGTTGATGGTTTTAATTTTTAAAAATACTTAGGACCCTCTAGTGAAAAGTCATCAACATGAACTTTGTAACCCTATGGGTCTACTTCTATCCAAAATTAATTTAAAGTAATTTGGACCTCTGGTTGGACCAGGGCACTCATTCTGGTGTGACCTATACCTAGGGCTATCCTGAGATTCAAAAGGGTTCCCACACTTCATTCCTTGTCCAAATGACCTAAAATTTGGGAAGGGAGTCTACCTTAGTCATACATAGGGCCATTCTAAAAATGGGAATTTTTGGAGATACTTTGTCCTATGTTTTTTTATTATTTAATAATACTAGGGTATTTAAATTAAGTGGTCTAATGACCTCCAAACCCTCCCAAATTTTGGTGAGAGGTTGCTAGAATCATGATATGGCTTTGTATAAAAATTCACCTAATTTGGAGATTTTTTGGTTAGGTATTGATCCAACCCTAGGTTTACCCTTATACGATTATTTAGTTCAAAGAGCTATTTTTGATATTTGAGTGGTCAAATCACCTCAAAAGAGTCTGTGACTTTGACCCCTGACTTGGTAGGACTATTATAACCCCCTTAGGGAATATGGAGTGGTTTAGGATTATTTTACCCTTGGATCCAAACTGAAACCCTAAGAGAGGGCTTTTGAGGGTTGTGAAGGGAAAGGGTTCAGTTGACTTTGAAAGAATTTGAAACTTGGGAGAGAGAATTCTAGGGTGGGTAGAATCCTCTGGAAGAAATCTAAAATAGATTCTAAGGTGAATAGGTCCCTCAAAACCCTAACCCTAGTTTAGGGCATAAACTTTATAGTGATAGAAAATGTCACTATAACTCACTAAAGAGTGATGAGATTTGGGTAGAGTAGTATTTAAAGTTATTACAAGCTCTGGAGATTTTGTTATGAATTTATAATTATTATTTTGGATACTTCATTAACAATTTAGTAATTTGTATTATTTACTTAGAAATTTATTATGAAGTAACTACTTGCTGAAAATTGATGAACTTTAGCCAGATGACTTTTTATTATGTTTTAAAGCTCTGTGAATTTTTATGGAATTTTTGATAGATTATTTCTAAGGGTTGCTTCATAAAGTATTGTTTCCCATGGAAAATTAATTAAATTTATTTTGGTGTCTAGCAAGCCTGTAAAATTATGATTTTTACACAATGACTCTTTCTGCACCATATTAAGATTCTGTAATTTTTATATAATTTTCTAAAGAATAATTTTGGTACTTCCTCCTTTACATATGATTAAGGTAATTATTTTTGATAAATTAATTAGAGGTCAGATAGTTTCTTAAAAATTATGGAAATTAGTATCTAGAAATATATTTCTATTATTTAGTGATCAAAATTTTTGGGTGGCCATTACTTGAGTAGATAATATAGTTCATGTTCAAAATTTCCCATGGCCAAACATTTGGGAAAATTCAATAAATATCAAATTAATTAGAAAAATTATGAATCTCTGATTTTAGACTAAACTTGTTATGATAGACCTCTGGTAAATTTTATAGGAGTTTTGAAAGAAAATTTGGAGTACCTCTTTTATACATCTCATATAGTATAGGGTGGTCTGCATATAGTAACTACGGAAACTGAACTAGAGTGGGTAGTAAATTTGAAGAGTTGGATCCTTAGTAGGTTGCTGGTTTGGGTAAATAGAAGGGTTCATCATTGGAAGACAGGATTAGTAGAGTCTGAGGTTGACTAATGTTAGGTGGTACTCGGGATCGACGAAAGATCGTCTTATCCCGTGGAGTGGGAAGGTCAAAATCACCCTAAAATAGAACTAGTGTAATATGAAACGAGAAACGGTAAGGGAATCAACCAATAATAATAAGTGCCTTGCGAAAGGGAACGATGGGTTTCAGCTACCATCATAGTTCCTAGTACCCTTTGAGAGTCCTTCACGGGGTATACCGGGGGCAGTCCTGGACTAACGTAAACTGTAGGAGTGATAAATCTTAAAGGGCAACTAGAATAATTAGGAGTTTACTTTCACACACCTTGGTGTCTCGGGAAGTTAGTTTGACTAGGATATTCGAGCGGTAGGCTCGGTGGTTGTGGAGACGGGCGGGATAGCCTGGCGGGACGGAGGCCCGGTTGATAATTGGAACGGACGGGATAGTCCGGGGAGATTTGGATCGGTGGGAAACGTATTAATATTGCATGTGCATAAGTTATAAGGTGGTGGTCCCTCTGTGTTAGTGTTCGATGCATCGACGCTAATATGTTGGCTCGGCAAGTGTGGTTAGCACTTCGCCAACAGAAGTCCGGTGCGCCAGCCGGCAAGAGTACGCAGGAGTCCGCTTCGTGCACCAAGCGTTGAGGTGTACGATAGGTCTGACCGGTAGTGCCTTCTTGTTGAGAGGTGGGCGAGGCCCAACCTACCGCTTCCGTCTGTCACTACGGAGATATCCTGGGAGATGAGGATCAAGAAAGGGGGAACTAAAGGTCTGTGTACACAGAGTCAGGTGGGTGAGTTGCACTTGCATGATCGCATCATTACCCACTAGCATGTCATAGCATAATCATTGCATATAACCTCTGTCACCTATTGTATAAGTGGTATGGGACGCTTACACAATAGGACTTACAAAATGACCCCTTGGTCTATAAGCTTGTATGGGCAAGTTTATAAATTAAGGTCAAATTCTTTATATATATTGCTGTTAATAACCGACCCCCCAACGTATAAATTGGTATGAGACTCTTTATATGATGGGAGCCCTACAGAAGATCCCTTGGCTTATGCGTTTCCACACATAAGTTAAGGTTACTTTTCATACTTTACTTTACTGACACATGTACTATAAAATTGCTAGTATAGGTCCGTTGTCATCTGTTTCTCGATTACTCTCCACCTTCAAGCCCTCCACTTTCTTCCTCTCCGCTCGGTGCCTAGGAGCCATAGGGGAAGGGGTGGGGGATGATAGGACTTAGTCTTATAGACTAATGGTTTTCAGACCACAACATTTAGGGGATCGTGGAGCCCAGCATGGAGGAGCAGCCCTGGAGGTCGGCCCGCTTGGAGATAGGGCAGTCTAGCTCAGGAGTAAAAACAGCTGGGACTGTGAGTCCCTGACCTTAGTAGTGTTTTATTTTGCTTTCGCTTGAGTGACTATGTAGTGAGGATTTAATGTATCGAGCTTAAGCCCTTATTTTCAGTACATTTATATTTTGTGGACTCTCCCTTCGTGGAGGTATTATTACTCTGATGTGATTTTATTGTGGACTTATGGTTAGAGTTTTTACCTCACTTGTGTTTACTCAAACTTTGTTGCTTTTCTGTAATCAAACCGGCCGGTAGAATCGGCGTTTCGCGGTGATGACCCTTCAGGGCGTGAAGGTGTCACCGCAAAGCGACGGTTCTTGGCCTAAGACCCCGGTGTTTAAAAATAAAAAAAGGGGTCTTACAAGTACGTCGTCATCAACTGATGTGAGATCCCCCAATCTTTGCAGAAATCATCAAACAACCTAGTGGTGTACTCCCCACCCCTATCTGTCCTCAACACCTTCAGTGGTTGACCACTTTACTTCTCTGTCATCGCCTTGAATTCCTTGAACCTGTCAAGTTCCTCAACCTTCCCTCTTAAGAAATACACCCAACACTTCCGACTGAAGTCATCGGTGAAGGTGATGTAGTACTTGCTCCCACCTACCGAGGTAGTCTCAAACGGACCAGCTATGTCCGAGTGAACTAGTTCAAGTTGTCTTCTCGCTCTTCGGGACTTGCCACCCTCGAACGTTTGCCTCTTATGCTTCCCCTTAGTACATGCCTCACAGACCTTCTGTGGAGGCGAGATCATAGGCAGTCCTTCCACCATCTTGGAATGAGATAATAGTTTCAAGCCTGTGAACCCTAGATGGCCCATCCTGTGGTGTCATAACCATGCTTACTCTTCTTCCTCCATCCTCACGAGACACACCATCTCCTTGGCACCCATCCTCAGCGTGAAGAGACTGTTAAAAGCGAACTAAAACAAGCCGGAAATGGTATAACTGAAATTTTATTATCAGAAAAAAAAGGTATCTATTACAAAGGTATGACCTCCCTTATATAGAATGGAGGAGAGAAGAGAGAATACAAATAAGAGATGTGGGACTAAAAACACGCGGACTGTACAAACACAAACCACACAAGCCGCGCGGTTAGACAGAAGGGCTAACCGCCCGGCCACTGCCAGAGAGAGAGACAAGCCGCCATGTGAGACCGTTAAACCGCCCGATCTCCAAGTCGCCAGTGACAAATCGCTAGACCTCTTGGACCTTAGACCGCAACACAGCAACCAAACCGCTGAAGGCAAACCGTCAGACTGCTCGGTCAATAACCCGCAAAGCCAGACCGCCAGACCGCCCGGTCTCCAACTTCAACACTCTCCCTCAAGCTGGAGCATATATGTCGATCATTCCCAGCTTGTCACATATATGAAGAAACGAGGCAGATACTGGCTTGGTGAAGATGTCAGCCAGCTCTTTTTCAGACGTGACGAAGGGGTGCAAATTTGTTCCTTCAGAATCTCTTCACGAATGAAATGACAGTCAACCTCAATGTGCTTGGTTCTCTCATGGAAGACTGGATTTTTAGAGATGTATATAGCAGCCTTGTTGTCACAGAACATAGGTAGAGGATGGTTGTAGACCTCTCCTAAATCCAACATGAGAGCTCGTAGCCATTTTAGCTCACAAGTGGTCGATGCCATACTCCGATACTCTGCTTCAGCACTGGACCTGGAGACAACAGACTGCTTCTTTCTCTTCCAGCTTACCAGATTGCCCCCAACAAAAGTACAGAAACCGGAGGTAGACTTGCGGTCCCCTTTATCATCAGCGTAACTCGCATCTGAGTATGCTTCAACCCTCAGATGGTCATTCTTTTAAAAGAGCAATCCTTTCCCTGGGGCTGCTTTGACATACTCCAAGATCCGCAAGGCGAACTGTAGATGGCAATCCCTGGGAGCTTGCATGAATTGACTCACCGTGCCCACAGCATAGGAAATGTCGGGCCTAGTCACGGTGAGGTATATGAGCTTACCAACCAGACGCCTGTACCGCGAAGCATCTGAAAGAAGAGGCAAATCATCTGTCCAGGTTTTGTCTTCTCCAACAGCCATGGGACATCGGGCAGGTTTGGCCCCAGTCAATCCTGCTTCTTTTAAAATATCAAGGGCATACTTACGCTGAGAGAGGACTAAAGAGTTGGGCTTCCGAGAGATTTCGATCCCCAAAAAGTACTTCGGAGAACCCATATCTTTCGTGACCAGATGTTGGCGAAGATGCCGCTTTGTCAAGGCTACCCCTTCCTGGTCATCGCTAGTGAGAAGAATATCATCAACATATACTGCAAGAACCACCAGTCCCGAAGAGGTTTTGCGAATAAATAGAGAGTGATCAGCAGAGCTGCGAGCAAAACCAACGGCCGCTACGATGCCGCTGAACTTGTCAAACCAAGCTCGAGGGCTCTGCTTGAGTCCATAGATTGCCTTCTGTAGCCGGCATACTCGTGTCTCCCCCTGAGCAACATACCCAGGAGGTTGCTCCATGTAGACGGCCTCTTGAAGATCACCATAAAGGAAGGCATTCTTTATATCCAGTTGGGAAAGTGGCCAGTCTTTTTTGACCGCCATAGAGAGAAGGACCCGTATAGTGCTGAGACAAGCCACGGGAGAGAAGGTGTCAAAGTAATCAACCTCATAGGTCTGAGTAAAGCCCTTAGCCACCAAGCGAGCTTTATAATGGTCCACAGTGCTATCTGGGCCAAATTTGACCACAAAGACCCAGCGACAGCCAACAACATCTATATCAAAGGGAGGAGGGACAAGAGTCCAGGTACCCTGCTCTGTTAGGGTCGCCATTTCCTCATTCATGGCCATCTTCCAGTGAGGAATAGCAAGGGCCTCCTGGTAGGAACGAGGTATGGTAGTGGCAGAGATAGCCAGTGCAAAGGCCCTGCGAGAAGATGTAAGACGATCATATGAAACAACAACAACAACAAGGGGGTGTAGGGTACACGTCCGCACCCCTTTGCGAAGAGCTACAGGAAGATCCAGTTCGACGGGCTCTTCGATATCCAGAGCATCCGTGGCAGAGAGAGCTGGCCCGGGAGGATAGAGCGACGACAGCGGAGATGGGGGAGATGGTGGCGGAGAGAGAGGCGGAGGGAGAGGAGTGGGCGGAGATGGAGGAGGGGCGGATATCGCAGTACGAGACGAGGGAACGAACGGAATAACAGGAGAATCAGAGGTGGGGGGAAGAGACGAGGAGTCATCTGAGAAGTAGGAGGCATTCTCGAAGAAGGTAACGTCAGCGGAGACGAACTGCTTATGAAGAACAGGGTCAAAGCAGCAGTAGCCTTTCTGAGTGGCGGAGTACCCCAGAAAGACACATTTGGTGGAGCGAGGGGAGATCTTATCACGGGTGGCGGATGGGGTATGCACAAAAGTAGTGCACCCAAAGATTCGGAGAGGGAGAGGAAAAGGCTCCTAGCCTGGATAAAGGATGGGAAAAGGGGTTTTTTCGTTTAGAACGGAGGAGAGAATGCGATTGATGAGATAGCAGGCAAGAAGAACAGCATAGCCCCAATATGAGCGAGGGACATGCATTTGAGTCATCAATGTGCGAGCGACATCGAGGAGGTGACGGTTTTTGCGTTCCGCCACCCCATTTTGTTGGGATGTATAGACACAGCTTGTCTGATGAATAACGCCATGTTGCACACAGAAGGAGGTAAAGGCATGACTTAAGTACTCTTTTGCATTATCAGAGCGAAAAGTTTTAATACCAACACCAAACTGATTTTTGATTAAATGATAAAAGGAGGTCCATACATTAAAAAGTTCAGAGCGATCTCGTAAGAGATACACCCAAGTACATCTAGAAAAATCATCGATAAAGGTTACAAAATAAGAACTATCCCGACCAACAGTAAGGGTAGGAGCAGGCCCCCAGAGATCGGAGTGGACTAGATCAAATGGACGAGTAGAGCCCCGACCTTGCTTTGGCGGGAAGGAGGAACGATGATGCTTGCCAAGTTGACATGCTTCGCAGTTGAGAGGAGTATTGGAGGGAGGCAGGTGGGGTAGAAGCTGATGTAGAAGCCGTGGTGGAGGATGACCGAGACGGAGATGCCACTAGAGAAGATCCGTACAAGAAGAAGAGAAGACAGACAAAGCGGAAACGTTGTCGAGGAAGTAGAGGCCGCCGCTCTCAGTCCCAGTAGCAATCGTTCACTGGGAGCTCGGATCTTGAAAAGAACAAGAAGATGGAGTAAACGTTGCAGAACATTGAAGCTGCTTGCACAAAGAAGTAACCGACAATAGATTGCACGGAAACTGTTGGGTATTCTCGTGAGGGTTGGCACAACACTTTGTGCACGCAGCGGAAAAGAAAAGTACGAGAACAGCCCAAGAGAACTGGATCTGGCCATGATCGTTGTATCAAGAAGTAAACACATAACTAGGCAAAAATTACCTTAGTGGCGTTGAGTCACAACTCAACGGAGATGCTCCGAATATTGAGTGCTGTCGGTGGCGAGTTGTACGTGGAATAATATCCACGTCTCTGCAGAAATCCACACGAGCGGGAGAACTCCCAAGCTTCGTCACACGAAGGGTCGGGTAGAAGAACGACCGCACCTCCGCACTTCCACGGACTGCTAGGTCCGCGCCAGGAAGGGCAGCACCAGCGACTGTCGCCGGAGAGGAGGAGGTCGGCGGAGCGATTCCGGCGGCGGAACTCTTCCGCCCGGCGGGATTCGGGATTCGGTGGAGCGAACGAGCGGCGGAACGATTCCGTCGGCTTCGGATCGGTCAATCGTGTCAATCCGGAAAAACCCTAAGTATCTATTTATACCAAAGGCATAAATAGACTTAGGAATACCGCTATCCGCAGACCACCCAGATAATTAGGGATCCAGAATCGGTGAGAATCATCCAGCAGATTCGGTGAGAATCAATCGGCGAGAATCACATAGGATCGGCGAGAATCAGTCGGCGAGAATTACCTGACAGAATCGTCGAGAATCGAGGCCTTAGTCGGCGAGTCATACTCGGCGACTTTCCCGTAGTCGTCGAGACAATCTCGACGACTCTATCTCGACGATCCTGACTTGGTCGCAGTCCTAGTCTTAGTCGTCGAGACATTCTCGACGATCTAGACTCAGTCGTCGAGACATTCTCGACGATCTAGACTTAGTCGTCGAGACATTCTCGACGATCTAGACTTAGTCGTTGAGACACTCTCGATGACTCATTCTCGATGATTTTCGACGAACCATCTTGGCAACTTTTGCCAGACCCCATATCTATGGTGATTGGTAACATTTACCAACACAGTCAATCTTCTAATTTCTCCACATGCTCTTATGTGCGACCCTGCAGGCTCATATCGCGTTGGCAGTGAGATTACATGTTTGAACACTTCTAGATCACCATGGTAACTCCAACAGTCTCCCACTTGATCTTGAAAGTATCAAACCATAAACCTCACAAACAATGAGCGGCATCTAGCAATGCATCATTGCTCCCCAAGCAATAAGAGTTTATAACTCATAAGCCTTCATGAACAATGTATCAGCGTTGTCTTTGTCCCTTTGTCCCTTACATCCGGAAAGAACTAGAGGCATGGACCGTGTCACCCTCATAATAGCTCAATCCAAGTTTCCTGATCTAGAACGGACATCCAGAGAATGGTGAGGCCAATATCACATATTGACTCCACCAAGCATGGCCATGCATTTCTCAGTCCAGTTCCATCAAGGGGCCCATGGATGCAACTCCTGTCATATAGGAGGACAAATTCCATATCTGCTCACACACAAACATCCAAATGATTCGTAACGTGCCCAACAACCACCCTTATCATCAACCTTTCTCAAGGAAGACTTTAGATGGCATCAAAGCATGCTCTTCCTCACTTGATGAATGCTGTGACTTCAGGTCAAAGGACCACAACACCATCGTTAATAGAGACCTACTTGTGACACGATTAGATAACAATCCACAAAGTAGTCTCTGGTTGGGTCTGTCCAGTACGACTTGTTCACTAACAAGTACCCACGTGATGACTTGATATCACAATATCATGACCTGTGAGAACTGGTCATCAGTCAACGCACGTGCTAGTCTTCATGTATCATCATTACCCTTAGATCCTATGATGATACCACGACCAGGGACTTTTAAGAATGAAGCTTCAAATGAATCATAGGCTCTCACATTCAAGTCACGTACTTGATATCCTATGGAAGCGAACATTCTAAGGGTATTCATTATGTTAACATTTAACTATCATATAGAAAAACCATAATAACGGAATATGCCATTAATTGTAAAAAGAAAATCTAGGTACACAATTCATCATATGAATAAACAATAAACAGCCAACAGAATATATCTTTACATGCAACCCACAAGGCTCCCACTAGACTTGATCATTCAGGTATCGTATACCCATTGATCTAGTATGACCATCATGCTTTCTCTATGCGAGAGGCTTTGTCAGTGGATCCGCAATATTCTCCTCAGTCGGCACTCTGCAAATGTTCACATCTCCTCGTTCGACAATCTCACGAATAAGATGGAACCGCCGAAGTATGTGCTTGGAGCGCTGATGGGATCTAGGTTCCTTAGATTGTGCAATTACACCATTGTTATCACAGTAGAGTACTACGGGACCAACAATGCTAGGAACTACATCAAGCTCGCCGATGAATTTCCTAATCCATACAGCCTCCTTCGCTGCATTAGCTGCAGCGATATACTCGGCTTCCGTTGTAGAATCAGCAACTGTCTCTTGCTTGGAACTCTTCCAGCTCACAGCTCCTCCATTCAGGCAAAACACAAACCCTGACTGAGACTTTGAATCGTCCCTATCAGTTTGGAAGCTAGCATCCGTGTAACCACTTACAACGAGCTCTTCCTCTCCACCATACACCAAGAACACATCCTTAGTCCTTCTCAAGTACTTCAGGATATTCTTGACTGCAATCCAGTGACACTCACCGGGATCTGACTGATACCTGCTAGTCATGCTCAAAGCAAAGGAGACATCGGGTCGAGTACATAACATTGCATACATGATTGATCCAATTGCCGAAGCATATGGAATCAACTTCATGCGGTCCTTATCTTCACAAGATTTTGGACACTGGTCCTTAGAGAGATTCACACCATTAGACATGGGCAAAAATCCTTTCTTGGACTCAAGCATGTTGAACCGCTTCAACACCTTATCGATGTATGTACTGTGGGTCAAACCCAGCAACTTCTTCGATCTATCTCTATAGATCTTAATACCAAGTATATAAGTCGCTTCACCCAAATCCTTCATAGAAAAGCAGTTCCCTAGGTTGTTCTTAACAACTTTCAGGGTAGGAATGTCATTCCCAATCAAAAGTATGTCATCTACATACAATATCAGGAAGACAACAATGCTCCCACTGATTCGCTTGTAAACACAAGGCTCATCTTCATTCTTGATGAAACCAAACTCTTTGATTTTCTCATCAAAACGAAGATTCCAACTTCGAGAGGCCTGTTTCAGTCCATAGATGGACTTGTTCAGCTTGCATATTTTAGTGGCTTCATTTGGGGATACAAAACCCTCGGGTTGTGTCATGTACACTTCCTCAAGGAGATTTCCATTAAGGAAAGCCGTTTTGACATCCATCTGCCAGATCTCGTAGTCATAATACGCAGCAATAGCAAGCAATATCCTTATGGACTTAACCATGGCAATAGGGGAAAAGGTCTCATCATAGTCAATACCATGAATTTGTCTAAAACCCTTAGCCACCAGTCTCCCTTTGAATGTCTGTACATTCCCATCCATGTCGGTCTTCTTCTTGAAGACCCACTTGCACCCTATGGGTCGTACCCCTTCAGGTGGTTCCACCAAGTTCCAAACTTGGTTTGCGTACATGGAATCCATTTCGGATTTCATAGCCTCAAGCCATTTGTCGGAGTCCGGTCCATTCATAGCCTCTTGGTAGGTTGCTGGCTCATCATCATGATCCATAAGCAACACATTACCTATTTGAGACACGAGAAATCCATATCTCTCAGGCTCAAACCTCGGTCTACCAGATCTACGTAGGACTTGTGCTTCTTGAGCAGGTTCTCTAGCTACAACATCTTGTAGTCCTGTCTCAGAATCCAATTTCGGTTCATTCACTACCTGTGGGTCTTGAACTTCTTCAAGCTCTACCTTTTCAGTCTTTCTAGATAAGAACTCTTTCTCCAAAAAGACGCCAGTCCTTGCGACAAACACTTTGCCCTCAGACGGCAGGTAAAAGTAATACCCTTTCGTTTCCTTAGGATATCCCACCAGATAACATTTATCTGATTTGGGTTCCAGCTTGTCAGGCATTTGACGTCGCGCGTATGCCTCACAGCCCCAAATTTTGATAAACGACATACTAGGACGCTTCCCAGTCCATATCTCATATGGTGTCTTCAGAACCGTTTTCGTTGGAGCGCGATTCAATGTCATTGCAGCAGTCTCTAAAGCAAAACCCCAAAAGGAAACAGGCAAGTCTGCATGACTCATCATCGAACGTACCATGTCTAACAAAGTACGATTTCTCCTCTCAGACACACCATTGTGCTGTGGTGTTCTAGGTGGAGTGAGCTGTGATACAAAACCACACTCTTTCAGATGATCACGGAACTCATGACTCAGGTATTCGCCACCTCGATCAGATCGGAGTGCTTTAACCCTTTTACCCAACTGGTTCTCTACTTCATTTTTGAACTCTTTGAACTTTTCAAAGGTCTCGGATTTGCACTTCATAAGATACACATATCCGTATCTACTGAAATCATCAGTAAATGTAACAAAGTAGAAATGCCCACCTCTAGCCATGGAACTCATGGGTCCACATACATCACTATGTACAATACCCAAGAGATCCTCAGCCCTCTCAGTATAACCAGTGAAAGGAGCTTTTGTCATTTTGCCTAACAAACAAGATTCGCATCGCTCAAATGATTCATAATCAAATGAGTCCAAAAGTCCATCCTTATGGAGCTTGGATATGCGCTTCTCGTTTATATGGCCCAAACGACAATGCCAGAGATACGTAGGGTTTGAGTCATTTGTTCTTAGTCTCTTATTATTTTCTACATTATAGATCATATGGTCTAAGTTCAAAACATAAAGACCATTAAACAGTTGGGCTACAGCATAACAAACATCATTCTTAAATATGGAATAACAGTTGTTCTTAATTATAAAAGAAAATCCAATCATGTCCAGACATGAAATAGATATAATGTTTCTAGTTATGGCCGGAACAAAATAACAATTATCAAGTTCTATTACAAGCCCACTGGGCAAAGAAAGACGGTAAACCCCTACGGCTACAGCAGCAACTCTTGCTCCATTGCCGACACGCAGGTCCACCTCCCCTTTACTCAGCAATCTTCTCCTTTCCAGTTCCTGCACATTTGTACAAATGTGTGAACCACATCCGGTATCCAATACCCAAGATGAAGGAGCAGAAAGGTTTATCTCTATAACATAAATATCTGAAGCGGAAGTCATACCTCCCTTCATTTTCTGCAGACCCTCAATATAAGAAGGACAGTTCCTCCTCCAATGACCAGCCTTGCCACAGTGCTGGCATTTCCCTTCCTTCACCGTGCTTTTCTTCTTCTTCAGTGCAGAAGACTTGGGCTCAAGATGTGACTTAGGTCCCACCTTCGTCTTCTTGAAGCCCTTGGCCTTGCCCTTGCCCTTATGCACCATCAGTATGGGGCTGGCAGGCTTGGCCTTCTTCATATTGATTTCGGCAGTTCTCAACATGCCTAGGAGTTCGGGCAGTGTCTTGTCTATTTCATTCATGTTATAGTTCAAGACAAACTGCTCGTAGCTGTCCGGCAACGATTGCAGGATCAGATCTGTGGCCAACTCTTGACCCAGAGGAAAACCCAGCCTTTCAAGGTTCTCTATATACCCAATCATCTTGAGTACGTGAGTCCCTACTGAGTCTCGAACTCCCATCTTGCACTGAAACAACGCTTTCGTGACGTCGAACCTCTCTTGACGAGCCTGCCCTTGAAACATTTTCTTGAGATGCTCGTCAATCTCCTTGCACCCCATGTTCTCATGTTGCCTTTGGAGCTCAGAGTTCATGGTGGCAAGCATGAGGCATTCGATGTCTAAAGCATCATCGGTATACTTCTTGTAAGCATCCTTATCAACACGGGAAGAATTCCCGGTCGGCACCTCGGGGGATTCTTCTTCCAAGACATAGAGCTTTCGCTCTTGCCTGAGAACAATTCTCAAGCTCCTGTACCAGTCCATGTAGTTAGTCCCATTGAGCTTATCCTTCTCAAGGATGGCTCTCAGAGACAAAGTGGAGTGTGAACCACTTGCCATGGAATTCTACAAGAATTCATGCAGAATAAAATCAGTACCAAAGTTTCAAAATACAATTTATTTTAATTTGGACTCTAATTAAAACTCCCACTATTTTATTCGAACTAATAGCCCTCACTATCAATTCGGAGAGTTCATGCGAGCTACTCTCTTAGTGGACAAGATCCGTATTTCACCAACACAATGAGTCAGCTTTGGCTTTCCTCTCACGATGTAGTTATTTAGGTAGGCAACGCTTGCCAATTGCATCCTCATGCAATTCTTGTATGGTTGGTGAATAACTCTTTATTCGCATCCATCATATGGTGCATGCCAACCCTATGCCTCTAGGCGCTCAACCTTTGAGGTCACCTAGTTAAGTGGGGCCCGATGTCGACAGTGGGATATCACAATTATCCGCTCGCACCCTTACCAAGATAGATTAATGCACCTTGCTTTGGCAAGCCCACACTTCATCGATCGAGGCAGGAAGAGTGTCATCCATCGGAAGGCATCCGAACACTTAATGTTTGATGAAGGGATTTAAATTATAGGCTAACAATTAACCACGATCAACATTTGATCAAAGTGCACATCTAAAGAAAAACAATTCTCAAAAGCCACATGCATCCCTTATGTGCACAACTTGACACTATCAACATTTGATAATATGAAGGGCTAAATCTGAACATCCGGACTGTTCCAAATCTTCAGATTTACATGCATTGGACAAAGGCAAAGGCAACTCAACTTAAAGCAGTAGACAAGCTCATCTCTCCATGTTGGATTCAAAATCCAAAACAATCTCGAGGGATGGTTACTGCTAAGGAGACAACAGTTTCTACAATTAGAAATTGCTACGAAATCCCAGACGTTCCTGGAGGGGTTCCAAGGGGCAGCGCCCCTGGCGGTGGTCCCGCTGACCGATTAGCGGGCGGGGTCAAGGGGCAGAGCCCCTGCGGGGTGCGGGGCAGCGCCCCGACCAAATTTTGCAAAATCACCACCGATTTCCCTTGGAAAAATCATCACCAATTGATGTTCCAGGAATAAATCTAGAAATTTAGAACACTTCTAAATCCCTAGGTTTACACGTGTTGGAATTCCCTAACTTCCAATACAACTATCATGGCCGCAACCTCCCCCTCTGATACCACTGTTGGGTATTCTCGTGAGGGTTGGCACAACACTTTGTGCACGCAGCGGAAAAGAAAAGTACGAGAACAGCCCAAGAGAACTGGATCTGGCCATGATCGTTGTATCAAGAAGTAAACACATAACTAGGCAAAAATTACCTTAGTGGCGTTGAGTCACAACTCAACGGAGATGCTCCGAATATTGAGTGCTGTCGGTGGCGAGTTGTATGTGGAATAATATCCACGTCTCTGCAGAAATCCACACGAGCGGGAGAACTCCCAAGCTTCGTCACACGAAGGGTCGGGTAGAAGAACGACCGCACCTCCGCACTTCCACGGACTGCTAGGTCCGCGCCAGGAAGGGCAGCACCAGCGACTGTCGCCGGAGAGGAGGAGGTCGGCGGAGCGATTCCGGCGGCGGAACTCTTCCGCCCGGCGGGATTCGGGATTCGGCGGAGCGAACGAGCGGCGGAACGATTCCGTCGGCTTCGGATCGGTCAATCGTGTCAATCCGGAAAAACCCTAAGTATCTATTTATACCAAAGGCATAAATAGACTTAGGAATACCGCTATCCGCAGACCACCCAGATAATTAGGGATCCAGAATCGGTGAGAATCATCCAGCAGATTCGGTGAGAATCAATCGGCGAGAATCACATAGGATCGGCGAGAATCAGTCGGCGAGAATGACCTGACAGAATCGTCGAGAATCGAGGCCTTAGTCGGCGAGTCATACTCGGCGACTTTCCCGTAGTCGTCGAGACAATCTCGACGACTCTATCTCGACGATCCTGACTTGGTCGCAGTCCTAGTCTTAGTCGTCGAGACATTCTCGACGATCTAGACTCAGTCGTCGAGACATTCTCGATGATTTAGACTTAGTCATCGAGACATTCTCGATGATCTAGACTTAGTCGTCGAGACACTCTCGATGACTCATTCTCGATGATTTTCGACGAACCATCTTGGCAACTTTTGCCAGACCCCATATCTATGGTGATTGGTAACATTTACCAACACAGTCAATCTTCTAATTTCTCCACATGCTCTTATGTGCGACCCTGCAGGCTCATATCGCGTTGGCAGTGAGATTACATGTTTGACCACTTCTAGATCACCATGGTAACTCCAACAGAAACTTGGGCACATAGAGAGTGTCCTCTAGCCGAAGGGACGGAGTAACATGAACTACTCCCGACCCATGAACCGGGGAGGGAGAACCGTCTGCAATGAGGACCGGGGGCAACCGATCATGCTGTTCGAGGAGAGAGAAGCAGTGAGGATTGCCCGTCATATGATTAGTTGCTCCGGAGTCGATAAGCCATTTACCTTGAGTGACCACATGGGCACTACCTGAGGATGTGACCACGGAAGCAGACGGCTTGGAAGAGGAGGCGAAAGAGTCACCCGAGGGGCGAAGATGGGGATGCTTCGTCCAGCAGCGGTCATAAGTATGTTCGGTGAGGCCGCGGTGAGAGCAGAGGTAGCTGGAAGAAGGACGTCCGCCAGACTGATGACTACGGCTACCAGAGCCACTCCACTGAGTTTGATGAGCATAGTTATCCGGTGGAGAAGGAGCGGGCAGAAGCGGGCGCTGAAGGAGAGAGGTGACAGCAGCGATGCGAGCAGCGGTGGCATCTAAAGTAGGAGATTCCGCCTCACCCAGAATTTGTTGGCGGATCATGTCATAAGTGTCAGGAAGACGTAGCAGATAACACACAACAAGAAGCTCCTGGAAGTGCTTGTGTTGTTGAGCCAGATCGGCAGAAAAGGGGCGATTCTGAAGAATCTCAGCCCCAAGAGCTTGAACTTGTTGGTAGGCAGCAGCAGGAGACAAGGTAGGCCGGGCAAAGAGGTCCGCATACAACGTATAGATGCGGGACGTCTGAGCCCCTTTGGAGTATAGAGCAGCAAGATGAAGCCAAGCGGCCTTCACCGTCTCATCAAGACGGATGACGGGAAGGCACTCATCAGATAGACTGTTAGCGAGCCAAGTACGCATAAGCGCGTCACTCGCATCCCAGTCATCAAAGAGAGGTGAAGTGGTAGGAGGAGGGTCATCAACGAGATGCTGGCGTTTGCGTTGCGAGCGAAGGAGAAAGGTGAAAGAGATGCTCCAATCCGGGTAGTTGGAGCCGACAAGCTTGGAAACGGTGCCAAGGTTCCCGGAAGGAGTAGGAGGTAGAGGCGGAGCCGGATTGGCAACAGGGGTGGCGGAAGGAGTGGTGGTAGTGGAAGCATCAGAAAGAGCCATAAGAGCAAACAACAGGAAGCCGCGCAGTTAGGAAATAGGCCGCGCGGATAGGCAGAAGAAAAAACTGCAGCGGTCAGGATGTCAAACACCAGCGGCCAAAAAGACCACGACCAAGCCGCAGTATCAAGAAGAGGGGTAGAAGTCGAGCGGCAAGCAGAAAGTCCGCTCGAACAGAAGCACAAGAGAAGGCAAGGCACACGGTGATAGGTCGCGGCGAATAAGGTGACAGATCGCAGCGAACAAGGCAACAGGTCGCACACACAGAGGGCAACGACAAGGAGAGAAGGAGACCGCGCGGACAGGGCGCAAGCCGGAGAAGCAAGTCGCTCGGACAGAGAGGGCACACAGAATCAGGAGGAAAGGATCGACCGCGGGGATATTCCGCCACAGGGGGCCCACCGGGGTCAACACCCAGACCAGGAACGTGATGGGGAAAGCCACGGGGTCGGTCCCACACACACGTGTCCTGCTGGCAAATTACTCCAACACACCCCCGCAGCAAGACAACCATCCTCTGATACCATGTTAGAAGCGAACTAAAACAAGCCGGAAATGATATAATTGAAATTTTATTATCAGAAAAAAAGGTATCTATTACAAAGGTATGGCCTCCCTTATATAGAATGGAGGAGAGAAGAGAGAATACAAATAAGAGATGTGGGACTAAAAACACGAGGACTGTACAAATACAAACCGCACAAGCCGCGTGGTTAGACAGAAGGGCTAACCGCCCGGCCACTGCCTGAGAGAGAGACAAGCCGCCATGTGAGACCGTTAGACCGCCCGGTCTCCAAGTCGCTAGTGACAAACCGCTAGACCGCTTGGACCTCAGACCGCAACACAGCAACCAAATCGCTGAAGGCAAACCGTCAGACCGCTCGATCAATAACCCGCAAAGCCAGACCGACAGACCTCCCGGACTCCAACTTCAACAGAGACGATTCGTCATCATCTTTACCTTCATTACATCCCTTCCTTCTTGGTCCATCATGGTCAGCGTGCCATACGTCAACTGAACATAATATCCCTTTTCTACCAGCTGCCCGAGGCTTAAGATGTTACTCTTCAAGCCAGGCACGTAAAAGACGTCATTGAGGTGCACCTCCTTGCCATTCAAGGTAACAACTATCACTCATCTTCCTTCCACCGAAACCTTCGAGGCGTCTCCAAAACTGACCTAACCATCATTTTGTTCGAGGCTGGTAAACAGTTCCTTCTCTCCACACATGTGGTTGCTTGCACCTTTGTCTAAGTAGCACACTTCATTCCTTCCTCCCTCAGCTTCTCTGTAGGTTAGGAACATCATCGGATCACCGCCAGTATTGCTGGCTTCTACATAATGATTGGCCTCTTCTCTCTTCCTTGGAGCCCAACAATCATAGCTCATATGCCCAAACTTGTCACAGTTGTAACAATTTATTTGGGACATATCTCCCCGGCCTCTTCCTTGACCTCTTTCTTGGCATCTGGTTCTCCCTCTTACTTCTTGCCTCCGACAATGAGGTTGCTCCTCCTCTCTTTGGTGGTTGGAATTTTTTCCTTGAACTCTTCCTCCTCTTCTTCCTCTACCTCTTCCTTGGTAGCCACGACCACGCTGGCCTCCTCCTCTTCCAGAGCTCTCTCCAAAGTTCAACAGAGTCTGGATAGCTTTACCCAAGCCACTTGACTCTTTATCATCTTGCAGCATATGGTACTCATGAGCCTGTAGAGATCCAACTAGTTCATCCACAGTCATCAAGGTGAGATCCTTCGATTCCTCAATCTCCACCACCACATGCCGGAACTTCTTTGACATAGAGCGCAAGAGCTTCTCCATGAAGCTTATGTCATCTATCGTCTCACCATTCCTGTTCATCTCATTCATGAGCGTCCGCAGACGGGTCACATAATCTCCCACCTTCTCTGAACTCTGCATCTTCATCACTTCATACTGAGCTCGAAGGGATTGAAGCTTCACCTTCTTAGCTTTATCAACTCCTTGCATGGAGCGTTGCAATAATTCCCATGCCTCCTTCGAACTAGTCGCATCTGAGATCTTCTCAAAGGTTGCCTCATCGACGCCTTGGTATAGTAAGAAAAGAGCCTTCTTGTCCCTCTTCTTGGACTCCCTTAACGCCGTCCTTTGTGCGTTTGTTAACGTTGCTTCTTCTTTTGTAGTAAGCTCCTCATAGCCTTCCTCTACTATCTCCCATAACTCTTTTGAGGCGAGTAATACTCTCATCTGGATATTCCAATTTCCATAGTTGGTCTTCGTCAACTTGGGGACTTGCCCCAGTATAGCACTTCCCATCTCCATCTCCTCTGGTCTCGAGCCCTTTCAAACAACACCTAGGGGGTCGAAACTCCCTCTGATATCACTTGTTGGAAACGTGAATAGGTCGCACACAACCTTCAACTCACAACTCAACTCCACTTCAAAACATGCAAACACACTAAAAATGTGTAGCCGCGAGACCAACTTGGCGAGACCGCCAAACCGCGCGGCTAGATCCCGACGAGATAACCCAGGCGACCTGCACCCCTTCACGCAAACTGCTACCAAGCGAGTGAGCAGCTCCGGGCGAGCTGGCACGACGAGAACAACCCAGTGAGACACTCCTCTCGCATGCGAGATGAAACACGGCTGGCGAGACCGACCAACTCTCAACCAATTCGCACGACCAGACTAACCCTCACGACGAGAGCTCTACCGGCGAGTACACAACTCTGCGAGAACACCACACTCCGCTACCACCTACTCGCGCGGCAAGAAAAACAACCTGCTCGACAAAACCCTTAATCGCTCGGCAATCACACCCGCGCTGCAGCGCTCCTCTCCTCGAAACGAAAACGAAAATGGGAAGGAAATTTCACTATATCATAAATCTTTAAAGTTCTACATCCAAGCCTTTATATAGGCAAACGAAACCAATGAAAATATGACACATGGCAATACAATAAATGTCACTCCTAACTACTATCTACTTACATTGAATATAAACCATGCTTAAATAATTCCAAAACCTGTTGACCCGGTCAACGAAGTCATAGTCCAACATGAATTTTGTAATGTGAATGTGTAATGATGATATGTTAGCTAGATTCACACACGAACTAGAGCGTCATGAGCCAGAACAAATACTACTCTCATGGCAGCACAACAATACAACTTCCTCAACTCGAAGGATCCAACCTCCCTTATCTGATCTGTTACCACTATTGAAATTTGTATTGGCAGGAAGAAGAATAAGAAAATGATAGCAAGACAAATAAAATGAAGAAGAAAGAGAGTCTATGATTTATTTCTCACAAAACTGAATGCAGAAGGTAATACATTCTTTTGATTTTATAGAACTAAAAACAACAAGCAGGCGTTATACAAGAAGGGAATAACTCCACTTCATGGTTTCACCAACACAAGGACGAGTAACTCCTGTTTTGCTTCGTCAGTTTTGTTTCGTCTGTATTATTGCATTAACGATCACAATATATTGTCTCCTTTCTTTCAACATGCTTCTCGCATAAAAAAACTAATGTAAACCTCCATGTCCATGTCCTCCATTCTTGGGATATGCAGGGAATACCCCGTAATGGCAGTTGGTTTTAGATGCCAGATAAGGGGCGTGCTCATCGCAAATCATACATTTGCAAGCTGTGCGGTAGTAGCAGTTGGCTTCGGCAATGAAGCAGCCATCACCTCTTGACGATGCTGACAATCGATTATTGCACAGTGGCCAGCAAATTTCATGCCACATACAATTTAACGGACTCTGAGTTGGTGTTATTACTTCGAAGCATCCATGTGGAAGATCTGGTAACTTCCACGACATCACTCCAATAAATAACATCAGAAACATATAATTAGTTAATTGTTGTACCAAATACATACCCAACCCTAGCTTGCTATTAATAAGACACAAGTAAGAAGTAGTGGTATTCCCAGAAGTAATTATATATATATTCTCTCTTTTTAATTTTATCGAGCACCAGGCGCAAACTATATATTTATGACATGCATGCCGTTAATTATTATAACCCATATAAATTTTTTAATGTCCTACAATTAAACAACAATTCGTTCATATAATTAAATAAATTTGGTAGGAAGACGGGAAGAGAGAGAGAGAGAGAAGAACACGCATGCATTTGTTGTGATGAATAAATTTCTTATAACATATCTTTAATTCTGTTAATAAACTTATTAATAACAAAATATATTTGTGGCAACATTTGTAATTTAAATATCTATGCAAGAACTTCTACGTGCAAACAAATTTCTTGTTATTAGCAAATCTTTTTTGACTTCTAACAAATATATAAAAAAAATCCTGATTCAATCAATTTTATCATTTTTTTCTTTCCTTCAAAATTACTACTAGCAAACCAAGTATTTCTAAACCTTCTTTGTATTTTGTTGATCTTGAGATATAAACTGAATTTTATTATTATACCAGAAAAATTTCCTGCTGTATAACACATACCGGCACGAGAGATCCAACCATCAAATAACAATACATATTTAAACATTTCTAAAAAATGGAAACTGGATTGGAAATTCCTGATGTGGGGGAAAACGATTTTTTATAAAAAATAATAATAATAGCAGTACATATTAAATAATAAATATACGATTTTTTGAATTGAAATTTTCTTTTAAATAAGTAATAAAAAATTTATTTTATAGCAATAAAGATTCCTGCTGCATAAAACTTACCGGCACAAAGATCAAACCATCAAATAACAATACATATTTAAATTTTCTAAAAAAAATTTGAAAAGTGGATTGAAAATTCCTGCTGCGATGGAGTGCGATTTTCCGCAAGCGATGGACAATAATGCCACTATGCACTGCAAATAAGCTGTTCGATCAAATGTCTCAGCCAACTCTACATCGCCAAATCAGCCGTCTGTCATTTGGATTGCACGTTCTCATCAAAAGTATACCTACAATCCTATTCATGGGGTCATTGTAACAATTAAAGGGGAGGTCATTGTTATAATGCGAAATTGGTTGAGCCTCATCAGTTTTCTCCAAGGATTTCTTTATCCCGGGCGAGTGTGAAATAATAATGATTTGTTAATTAATGGTATTATTTAAGTCAAAATAATATTAATTTTATTTGATTGTGAATTGATCTTTTATTTATAATTATAGTTCTATATATATATATATTTAAATCATGATAATATTAACATATTTCATTCATCATTGCATAAATCTTAGAAATTATGACTCACCTAAGCTTGGGACAAGGATTATGGCTGCTGCTATTGAAATCAATATTCTTGGGGAAAACTCCATGACAAATTGCTATCGAGAAATACTGAGATATATTGTGGTTCTGAAAGAACAATTACAAATGCCTGAGATTTGTAGTTGAAGAAGCACAACTGGGGATGCATGATTTCAATCAACCTAACTTTGTTTATATATATAGTTGAAACTCTAAAGCATAAGAAGACTTATTCTATGCTGACCACATCTACAGCTTTATTTTACTTTAAATTTTTTTTATTATATATATGGTCCCTTTCAAAGTTTCAAACTCATTTTTAACTAGCAATTTCTTATTTTTTTTGTTTAGGGATAAAATTATTTTTTGCCAAGACACTTTCTTTTGTATATTGTTTACTTCAATAATTATTGGTTACCTTTGGCACAATGAACAATGTTGAATCCCAATTAATGCTAACATGATAGTTGCAAAAATCACAATAAAATGAGCAACCCCAGCCTAGAAAGAGGAGCAGTGTCAAACACCTATCGTGTGTCATAATCACCTATGTAACGCCCCTGATTTTTCGATGATTTTTATTTGATATGGTATCGTCATATTTATGACGTCATGTCATTACTTTTAACGTCGAGTTAACGGCGCAACGCCGTTAAGGCATTTTCGCGTCCGTTCGGTCGAGACGATCAAATTCTTGAATTCAAGTTGTAATTGGAAAATTTTGCGTTTGGAAATTAAGTTAAATAATTTTGGATATGCTCGTCAAGTTTCGTCGCGATCCGAGCGATATTCGGGCCTCTGCGATTTTCCAAAGTTTGTAGAATTTATGTTCGCCGTAAACTTTGAAAATTAATATCTCGGGAATGGCTCGTCGGATTTTGGTTTTGACTTCGTCGTTGGGTTCGTAGCGTCAGTGTTCGCCTACGGAATGAGTTTCGTTTAATTCGGCGCGCGTTTGGGCCTCCGTTTTGAAGTGGTGTTTTCTTGTTCAAAAAAATATAAATATAATTATTTTAATATTAAAATACTATCCAAAAATGTCTTTTACTATTCATCTCTATAGTTTGATTTTGAATATATTTGTAAAAAGCACTCTTCATGACGGACAAAAAAACGCTTTAGGCTTCATTTGGTTCGGCGGTGGCGGATCGATCCGGCGGGTGGAAACGGAGTATTCGAACCGGAGGGGGGAGGTGGCTGCTCCAAACGGAGCTTTTCTCAAGGTGGGCGGGTGGAAACGGAGCAAACGCCGCCGGAAGTTCATTTGTTTACCCTCCTTCCGGCGGCGTTTGCCCAAAACGGAGCAACAAAACGCCCAAACAAATAGAGCCTTAGTGAATTCTCTTATACTCCTTACCTCTCGAGTTTTGCTTCCTTGTTCTCGAGTACTACATTTTTGTACTCGAGTATACTGTTTTCTACTTCTCGAGTATCTGTAATCTTGTTCTCGAGTACTGTAAATTAATCTCGAGAATTTCGTTCTAGTCTGCGTTTGGGCGTCGTTTTGAGGGTCAAAACGGTGTCGTATTGAAAAATGATTAACATAAAATTTGTTCTTCTCGACGAGATATACAACTTTTATGTTAAATACTTTTCGATTTAAAGCTATCCTAAAATTCTATTTTTATTGTCCGCGCACCCACTCATAAATAGCTCGTTTTTTTTCCTATTTAGACAAAACTTTTTATAAATATAAATATAAATATATATATATATATATATATATATATATATATATATATATATATATATATATTCTGATACTTATGATAATTAGAAAGAAAAACTTCATATTCTTCCTCACAATTTAGAACGAACCGAACCACCTGTGCGGCGACTCGCTCTCGTTTGTGAATCTTTCGGTGGCCTCTGACGGTGCTCTGGTGCTCAAAATCTTCAACGAATTATAGATCCGGAAAGCTCTCGTCGAGAGCTACGCCATCGTGGTAAAATTTTCCACATTTCTTGAGTTTTCTCGTTACGTTTTTTCGGCCCTAACCTCTATTTCGCCCATTTTTGTTCAGATTTCGACTCCTCCCGTCTTCTTTTGCCCCGATCAGCGACGTGGAGTGATTCGGAGGATTTTTCGGGTAAAACCAAGGCAAGTGGTGGTTTACCCTCGTTTCTCCTTGTCTGATGTGATGGTAACTGTTAAGTTTTTAATGATCCTTAAAACCTTCTGTGTTTTGTCTTTTCAAAGTTATTGCTATGATTAATCCTCTTTGATGATCACTTGATGTTGTAAGATCTTGTCATGGTAAACTCAAATTTGAGATTTAATCGTTCTTGAAGTATTTTATTGATGAATTTAATCGCCTTATCTATCGTGGTTGGACGTATTAGAGTTTATCTAGGTTTGTAAATCCTTCCTAAAGGTTGATCAACCGCGTCTTGAATCTAGAAATATCTAGTAGAATACGATGTGGCAAATCTTGAGATATTTGTGTTTGTTTTTGTGGGTTTTCTTGATTGTGGGAGTTAGTGGATGCAACCACCTCCGCAATGTCTGTTTCCTTTATTAGTACCTCGTAGAAGTCTACTAGGTTTTTGGGCGTCTGTAATGTATGGTGGAGTGTATGAGTCTCCCCGCAGTTAGACGGATATTATATTCGTAAGGGTGTATCCAGTTGAGTGACCACCTCGTCCGTGTTTTTGGGTAGTGTCGACCACAGGTCCCTAATAAAGGTTATGCAATTTCTTCCTTATGATTTACTCATGTTTGTCACCTTATAGCCTCGTGCATATGGTGTATTAATGATGTACGTGACGATTCACGTAAGTGTTCTTTTCCTATTTGACGCTTTACTTTTGTACTTTACTTCAGTACTATTTGTCTTGGGTTAGTACCCCATTTGACCTTTGTTTATGTTGGCTTATTTTTCTGCCACCATTTATACATTCTTGCTGAGGTGTTCTGTCTTTGGAATGCCTCAAGTTCAGAGTAGTATCAGATAGTGGAGTTGTTTTTGAAGTTTCTGGGCAGTAGTGTTGGCTGTGATTTTCACCTCGCCGTAGTGAGGTAGTTTGTTATTTTGGTTTGCTTACTTAGTTCAGACATACTTCTATTTTATGTGGGTTTGTGTCAGATTATTGACGCCCACAGGATAGACAGTTTTGGATACCTTGCTAGCTGCTTGTTATTTTCTTTGTGATGGATTACTTGCTCTCTGGGATGATTTATGCTAGAAATGCATGTTAAGTATTTTCAAGTGCAAAATTTACTATTATTACTTCATGCATTTCATAATTTAAAACTCTAACTTGTTATATTTAGCGACCGTAAAAGCTATCTTAAATACTATTATAAATCTAGAGTCTTGCATAACATGAGTTGTCTTTTGGGAACATTTACACTTATTTATGATGTTTAATCTCATGAATGAAGTATTTTTTCCGCAGCGTATAAACTATTTTTTTTCGTGGACTTGATGAGCCACCAAGCCGAGAGATACGGTTAAATGCCTTAAATTGGATTTTTACTAAATCACTTAAAGCTCTCTCTTTTTGAGTCTAGTAGGAGTTTTGTTTGAGCGTCCGCAGTTATCCCTTGCTGACGTGGCATCATGACACGCATTTTCTCTTACTCTGATAAGTTATTAAATGCGGTGAAAATGTGAGTTGTGACAGTTGGTATCAGAGGGAGGTTGCTTGACAATTTATCAGGCAACCTTCTCTTGCTAGTATTAGTTGCTTAGTGACATTTCATACACACACCGATGTGTCATCAGTACGTCTTAACCGAAGCATAATCACTACACTCATAACACGATAAGAAGTATACGGAGCATATTATGTAGTATGGGATGCATATTATGTGTTTGTATATGAATCAACCATAAGTGGCAACGTGTGACGGTTATGTAGTATGGGATGCATAACCACCATCACATGGGTGCCCTTTAACACGTTTTCTTTTCTCATTGCATGCGATGTTATGTAGTATGGGATGCATAATATTTCATGTGTACGCCGCTCATAACAGACATTAAGGCCTTTTTTAGGATGTAGAGCATTGCATACAAAGCATATCACCGTATAAACACACATGCTAAGTTAAGGTTTGTATGATGACACATGTACACACATGTTTTTAAATAAGAGTAAAGAATCCATGCATTCATATCATAGGCACAAGAGTCAATAGTATGAGAGGATATCATCCTAAGTTGGGCATAACATCATTATAAAATCCCAGGGCAAGTTCCAGCATAAGCAAGTTTCTTTTAAGTATGGTTTGAACTAGTCGTGTGGCCTAGTTGTAATCTAGGATTTTGATGATTTGTTCGTTTGCTTTTAGAAATGTCGCCAAAGCGTATTGCGACGAGGTCGACTCCCCAGTCGGAGGGTGAGTCGTCAGGTGCGCAAAGTGATGCGTTGATCGAGAGTCTGCGTTAGAGCAACGAGGCTCTGTCGAGGCAAGTAGTTGCGATGCAATCGCAAATTTAGTCCTTGTTGCCTACCGCTCTCGCGCAGCAACCCTTAGTGTAAGATCTCGCCTTGGGCAAACTCGTACCCGATACTCCTTCTCCTCTAGTGCCCCAGTGACGTTACCACCAGAGATGAATTTTATCTCGCATTTTCAGTGGTTAGGACCTCCCACCTACGATGAGAGTGCCAACTTTATTGTTTTGGATGATTGGATCATCGCTATTGAGGAGATGTTTTTTTATTCGGGGATTCTAGAAGCCCAGAAGGTAATGATTACAGCTTATCAGCTAAAAGGCTTGGCAAAGAGTTGGTAGATTCGGGAAAGGGAGAGTCTGAAGGAAGGCTATTCTTTGGAGTATTTTTAGAAGATGCTGCTGAAAAAGTTTCAACCCTTGATCGAGCAGGACTGCCTGATCAATAACTTCTTGCATCTGAAGCAAAGACAGCTATCGTTGAGAGAGTACGAGATTGAGTTTAGTAAACTTAGTAGGTTTGCTCCTGGTTTGGTAGCTTCAGAGGAGGGTAGAGTGAAATGTTTTCTGGGAGGACTAAGAAGCGATGTTTAGTAGTAGGTATGCGCTTATAGAGCTGGCAGTTATGCTGTGGCAGTGGAAGCCGCACTGAAAGTTAAGGCGATTGAAAAATCGAGGTGCTATGGCGAGGAAAGAGAAGAGGAAGGGTGTTGAGGATGGAAGCTCTAGGGCATCCGACCCTTTTTCGAAAAAGAAAGGTGGTGAAATTTGTAGCTTCTGTGGTCGATCCGGCCATCCTTACGAAAGGTGTTTTAAGAGGACCGCCACCCTGAAGCAGCAGCAGGTGCTCGCCATCAAAGGCGCACCCATGGGAGATCTGGTGTGCACGTTCTATGCAAGGAAGGGTCATGACGTGAGTCGTTGATGGTTGAAGGAAAAGACTTGCTTCTAGTGCAGGTAGAAGGGACACCTGAGGACTTCATGCCCCCAGGCTGATTCCCCGCTGTAACCTGCCCCGCTTTGAGCTCTGCCTCCACCACCAAACTAGGACAAAGGAAAAGGAAAGCTAAATATGGTGACCAGAGAGGAAGCTCAGACCTCTACTCAAGTGATATCAAGTTAGACTCTAGTTTAACTTTTTCCTTCCATAGTTCGTTGTAGCTTTCATTTGTTTAGCTATGCGTGCTATGATTTTAGGGAAGTTTAAGGCGCAGAATAGGTGGGCGCGCATCCTTTTAGATTCGGGTGCCACCCATTCCTTTGTGGCGCGGAGTTTTCTAGATAGACATCGTTTGGACGTGGTTCAGTTAGAGTATTTCTTCAACTTCAAGCTTCCCTCCAGAGACCTGGTGATGTCAAGTCAAGGAATTCAGAGGTACCCTATTTGCCTAGGCAATTTCTTGGCCTTTGCCAATCTGATGGTGTTAGATTTGGCAGATTTCGATGTGATTCTGGGCATGGACTAGTTGTCCAAGTATAATGCGGTCATCCAGTACAAGGAAAAGCTATTGGACTTCAAGATGGACAAGGACCAACCTATGAGTGTCTATGGTATTCAGGGCATGGGTTTCCTCTTTATTTCTGCAGTACATGCTTGTCGAGCTATAGAGTCTGGTTGCGAGGCATTTCTTGTTTTTATGTCGGCTTTGGAAACAGCTTTTGTTACACCACGTCTTGAGGATGTCTCGGTGGTGCGAGAGTTTCCAGATGTCTTCCCTGATAGTCTTCAAGGACTTCCTCCTGAAAGAGATGTGGAGTTTGTTATAGACCTCGAGCCAGGTACTCGCCCTATTGCTAAGGAACCATATTGTATGGCTCCGCGTGAGTTAGAAGAGTTGCGCACTCAGTTGGATGAGTTATTGTTGTATGGTTTTATTAGGCGAAGTTCTTCTCCATGGGGTGCCCTTGTTCTGTTCGTTAAGAAGAAAGACGGTTCTATGAGACTCTGCATAAATTATCAGGAGTTAAATAAGGTAACCATCAAGAATCGATATCCGTTGCCGCGGATAGATGATCTATTTGATCAGTTTTGGAGATGCACTGTATTTTCAAAGATTGACCTTTGTTCAGGCTACCACCAGTTGAGGGTCCGTGAGGTTGATGTACCATGGATGGCTTTTCGTTCCCGGCACGGGCATTTTGAGTTTTTGGTGATGTCTTTTGGTTTGACAAATACACCCTCTCGCGTTCATGGATTGAATGAATAGAGTGTTCAAAGATTTCTTGGAGCATTTTGTAATTGTGTAGATGACGTTCCCGTGTATTCTCACAGTGTTAAGGAGCATACCCAACACTTGTGTTTAGTTTTGTCAACCCTCAGGGAGCATAAACTCTATGTCAAGTTTAGTAAGTGCGAATTCTGGTTACCCCATGTGTCCTTTCTGGGCCATGTTGTGAGCATGGACGGTATTTCCGTAGACCTGACAAAGATTTCTACAATGATGTAATGGAAGAGACCTTCTACTCCTAAGGAGATTAGGAGCTTCTTAGGTCTGGTCGAATATTATAGAAGGTTCATGGACGGGTTTTCTGTGCTGTCTTCTCCTCTAACTAGACTTACACAGAAGAACACCGCGTTCATTTGGAGCGATAAGTGTGAAGAAGCCTTCCAAGAGCTGAAGAAGAGATTGTGTCTGCTCCAGTTTTAACTTTTCCTACTGAAGGACTTGAGTACGTTGTATATATGGATGCATCATACATTGTACTTGGTTGTGTTTTGATGCAAGAAGGAAAGGTGATCTCGTACGGATTAAGGCAATTAAAAATTCATGTAAGAAACTATCCTATGCAGGACTTGGAATTTGCTGCTGTAATCTATGTGCTGGAGCTTTGGAGACATTTACTGTATGGCGCACTATGCAAGATCTACACAGACCATAAGATTTTGAAGTACGTATTCACTCAGAAGGAGCTAAATTTGTACGAGCGTAGGTGGTTAGAGTATGTGGCCAATTATGAAATAGAGATCCTTTATCACCCGGAAAAGGCTAACGTAGTAGTCGATGCTTTGAGTAGGAAAGACGCCAAGATCTTCAATCTATTTGTGCATTTCCTTGTAAAAGAATTCTTGTTGATGGACATTGAAGTTGGGAGTAGTACTGTGCCTGCTAGTTTGGAAGTAGAAGAGCCCTCTTGGATTTCCCTTACCAGAATACACCAGAAGGATAATCCTGATCTGTTATATCTCCAGAATAGAACTGAGAAGGGAGAGTTACCTGATTTTTCCTTGGACGAGTTGGATACTCTGAAATATCAGAGTAGATTTTGTATCCTCGCTTTTGGTGACATTCCGACGAAGATTTGTAATGAAGCTCATGGTTCTAATATTTCTTATCATCCTGGTTCAACCAAAATGTATAAAGATTTAAAGCAAATTGTTTGGTGGCAAGGAATGAAGAAGGATATAACAAAGTTTGTGTCAGAATGTTACACATGTCAGCATGTTAAGGCAGACTATAGAATGCCTGGTGGTAAATTATCACCGCTTGATATTCCAAGTTGGAAATGGGAGAGTATTTTAATGGATTTCATCACCGGTCTACCGAAAACTCCCCATGGGCACAATTCTGTTTGGGTAATAATCGATAAATTGACAAAGTGTGCTCACTTTATGCCCTTTAAGATTGAGTATTCTATGAAGAAGATATCTGAGCTATATCTTGAAGAGGTCATCAGATTACATGGAGTTCCTGTTAGTATTGTATTAGATCGAGACTCCAGATTTACGTCTCACTTTTAGAAGAGTTTACAAGAGGGGTTGGGTACCGATTTAAGGTATTCCACCGCCTATCATCCGTATACAAATGGTCAGACGGAAAGGGTGAATCGGATCGTGGAGGATATTATCAGGTGTTACATATTGGATCACGGTGGCGCTTGGGATGAGCATCTCAGACTCATGGGATTTGCTTACAATAATAGTTATCAAGAGAGTATACAAATGGCCCAGTTTGAGGCCTTGTACGGGAGGCATTGTAGAACTCCTTTGTTTTGGACTTAGGTTGGTGAGAGACCATTGCTAGGTCCGGAAGCCCTTGAAGAGATGAATTGTGTTGTAACTCATATTCGAGAGAAGCTCTGTATAACACAAGAGCGTTATGAGAAGTATGCTAATCGACGAAGGGTCGATCTAGAGTTTGCCGTTGGGGACGTGGTTATTCTGAAAGTATCTCCGATGCCAAGTGTTAAAAGGTTTGGAAGGAACCACAAGTTAGACCCCCGGTATGTCGGACCTTTCCAGATTCTGGAGCGCATCGGAGTGTCAGATTATACGCTGGATTTGCCTGCTACCTTCCCTGGTGTCCATGATGTGTTCTATGTGAGCCAGTTGCGGAAGTGTGTTCGTAATGGTCGTGAAGTTCTTTACTCGGTGCCCCAGATTCAACCCAACCTTTCGTATGAGGAAGAACCTGTCCGTGTTTTGGAATCTCAAGATTGAGTATTTCGGAAGAAGACCATCCCTTTGGTCAAGATTCTTTGGAGAAATCAAGACGTCGAGAGTACGACGTGGGAATTGGATTTGGCGATGAGAGAATCTCATCCGCACCTCTTCCCTTAGTTTCTGGTATGTCTCTATGTTTTGGCTGTGTTTGATTTTCTCATTTTGGTTTGGTTTTGGAGTTTTGTTAAGTTTTGGGACGAAACTTCTTTTTAGGTGGAGTGACTATAACGCCCCCGATTTTTCGATGATTTTTATTTGATTTGGTATCGTCATATTTATGACGTCATGACGTTACTTTTAACGCCGAGTTGACGGCGCAACGCCATTAAGGTATTTTTGCGTCCGTTCGGTCGAGTCAGCCAAATGCTTGAATTCAAGTTGTAACTGGAAAATTTTGCATTTGAAAATTAAGTTAAATAATTTTGGACTTGCTCGTCAAATTTCATCGCGATCCGAGCGATATTCGGGTCTCGGCGATTTTCCAAAGTTTTGTAGAATTTATGTTCGCCGTAAATTTTGAAAATTAATATCTCGGGAATGGCTCGTCGGATTTTGGTTTTGACAACGCCATTGGGTTTATTGCGTGATTGTTCGCCTACGACGTGAGTTTCATTTAATTTGGCGCGCGTTTGGGCCTCGGTTTTGAAGTCGTGTTTCCTTGTTTAAAAAATATACATATGATTATTTTAATATTAAAACAATATTCAAAAATGCCTTTTACTATTCATTTCTATGGTTTGATTTTGGATATATTTGTAAAAAGTATTATTCATGAGGACAAAAAAACATTGTTCCTGCTTCATCTCTGTAGTTTGATTTTGGATATTCTCGCCCTTCTCGAGTACTCCCTATGTCTTTCTCGAGTACTCCTTGTGTCCCTCTCGAGTATTGCAAACTTACCTCTCGAGTACTGCTTCCTTGTTCTCGAGTACTAAATTTTAGTACTTGAGTAGCCTATTTTCTACTTCTCAAGTACCTGTAATCTTGTTCTCGAGTACTGTAAATTCATCTCGAGAATTTCATTGCAGTCTGCGTTTGTACGTCGTTTTGAGGGTCAAAATTGTGTCATATTGAAAAATTGTAAACATGAAATTTGTTCGACTCGACGAGATCTACAAATTTTATGTTGAGAACTTTTCGATTTGAATCCATCCTAAAGCTCAATTTTCGTTTTTCGCGCACCCGCTCATAAATAGCCTGTTTTTTTTCCTATTTAGACAAAACTTATTATAAATACGTATATATATATATATATTCTGGTACTTAAGATAATTAGAAAAAAAAAACTTCATCTTCTTCCTCACGATTTAGACCGAACCGAAACCACCTGTGTGGCGACTCCCTCCCGTTCGTGAATCTTCCGGTGGCCGCCGACGGTGCTCCGGTGCTCGAAATCTTCAATAGATTATAGATCCGGAAAGCTCTCGTCGAAAGCTACGCCATCGTGGTATAATTTTCCACATTTCTTGAGTTTTCTCATTAGCGTTTTTCAGCCATAACCTCCATTTCGGCCATTTTTGTTCAAATTTCGACTCCTCTCGTCTTCTTTTGCCCCGATCTGCGACGTGGAGTGATTCAGAGGATTTTTTCCGATAAAACTAAGGCAAGTGGAGGTTTACCCTCGTTTCTCCTTGTCCGGTGTGATGGTAACTGTTAAGTTTTTTATGATCCTTAAAACTTTCTGCATTTTTTCTTTTCAAAGTTATTGCTATGATTAATCCTCTTTGATGATCACTTGATATTATAAGATCTTGTCATTGTTAACTAAAATTTGAGATTTAATCGTTCTTGAAGTATTTTATTGATGGCTTTAATCACCTTATCTATCATGGTTGGACGTATTAGAGTTTATCTAGGTTTGTAAATCCTTCCTAAAGGTTGATCAACCGCGTCTTGAATATAGAAATATATAGTAGAATCCGATCTACCATGTCTCGAGTTATGTGTGTTTGTTTTTGTGAGTTTTCATGAATGCGGGAGTTAGTGGACGCAACCACCTCCGCAATGTCTATTTCCTTTATTAGTACCTCGTGGAAGTCTACCAGGTTTTTGGCCGTCTGCGGTGTATGGTGGATTGTATGAGTCTCTCCCACAGTTAGACAGATATTATATTCATGAGGGTGTATCCAGTTGAGTGACCACCTCGCCCGTGTTTTTGTATAGTGTCGACCACAGGTGCCTAATAAAGGTTATGCAATTTCTTCCTTATGATTTACTCATGTTTGTCATCTTATAGCCTAGTGCATATGGTGTATTTATGATGTACGCGACGATTCACGTAAGTGTTCTTTTCCTGTTTGATGCTTTACTTTTGTACTTTACTTCAGTACTGTTGGTCTTGGGTTGGTACTCCTTTTGACCTTATTTATGTTGGCTTATTTTCTGCCACCGTTTGTACATTCTTGCTGAGGTGTTCTGTCTTTAGAATGCCTCAGGTTCAGAGCAGTAGCAGATAATGGAGCTGGTTTTGGAGTTTCTGGGCAGTAGTGTTGGCTGTGGTTTTCACCTCGCCGTAACGAGGTAGTTTGTTGTTTTAGTTTGCTTACTTAGTTCAGACATACTTCTGTTTTATGTGGGTTCTTGTTAGATTATTGACGCCCATAGGATAGATTATTTTGGATACCTTGCTAGCTACTAGTTTTTTTCTTTGTGATGGATTACTTGCTCTCTGTGATAATTTATGATAGAAATGCATGTTAGGTATTTTCAAGTAAAAAATCTAGTATTATTACTTCATGCATTGCATAATTTTAAACTCTAACTTGTTATATTTAGCAACCGTAGAAGTTATCTTTACTACTATTATAAATATAGGGTCTTGCATAACATGAGTTGTCCTTTGGAGACGTTTACACTCATGTAGGATATTTAATCTCTTGAATGATGTATTTTTTTCTGCTGCGTCTAAACTATTTTCTTTCGTGGACTTGATGAGCCACCAAGACGAGGGATACGGTTAAATGCCTTGAATTGAATTTTTGTTAAATCACTTAAAGATCTCTCTTTTTGAGTCTAGTAAGAGTTTTGCCTGAGCGCCCACAGTTATCCCCTACTGATGTGGCATCATGATGCGCATTTTGCCTCACTATGATAAGTTATTAAATGCGGTGAAAAAGTGGGTTGTGACAACCTAGGCGTAGTCACCCGGATAATATTATGGGTTTGCGCATAGTAAATCCCTTACAAATATCTGTCATAAAATAAAAGAATCTGGCCTACTTATAATACTTAAATGGGTTATGTTGTGCGGATAACCGCATAACCACCCTAAAAAGCTATAAATAAGATCTTAGAGCCCTCCTTCCATTCCATTCTTTTCTCCTCCCGCTCCACTACCTTCACACGAGAGAATCGTCAAGAAATCCCATGGAGACCTCCCGGTGTCTTCAAAGTTCTTCGAGTGACTTCGAAGATATCTTGAAGATATCTGATCTACTTCGAGTGCCCCTGCATACATTTCACCTTACACAAGATTCACCTTGCACAGATTCCATCTTGAGAATAATTTGTTTCGCACTAAACATACTCAACGCACATTGCGTCATCTAGTCAACAGCAAGCACACCGCTTAGACACCCCTATGCACAAGAGACAAGCCGCATATAAGAAAATGTGTAGGCGTGCCTTAAAAACATCTAAACAACAACAAAAGACTCCAAAGTGCACAGAGCATAACCCTTCCCCATGCACAAGAAGAAATACTTAGCTCTACGAGTGGTGGACTGCTATGTTCAGAGCCCTTCTCTCTCTTCCCTAACAATTGTATTGAGAGGCGGTCTGTCGCCCTCGAGTTCTCTGCAAAGTCCTATAACAATACTAAGATAGTGGAAGTTTAGTCGGCACATTCCCGACCATGTGGATTTTCACCTCTTTCCGAGGTTTTCCACGTTAATAAATTTTCTTGTCTGCTATCTTGTTCATTTCATTTCACAATGACTGTTTGTATGCTCGAACGCTCCCAAAGCTAATATCGTTCAATTTAGACAGGTTTACTGGAGCCTTGAGTTGTCCTCAATAATACTTTTATCATTGGTTTTGATATTTAAATATTTCTTGAAAATCTCGCTACTCGTTGTGCAAGTTATTGGAGCATGCATTCCACGCTTCTTGGTTTGCTAATAACAAATCTCATTTGTATTTGATCTTTGGATATTTATGATGTGCATATATCACAGGTTTAACTCTATGCCATTTGAGTGTTGATTCAGATCAGAACAGATGAGCTCAGGAGATATCACCAGACAATATTAGGTATCGCCTGCCGGCGATAGTGACGTAAGCAGTTAACTCACTATCTCCACATGGCTGGCAGTTTCTTCACTATCTCCCGACAATATTGGATATCGCTGATCGGCGATAGACCATGATTTACATGACTAATCTGTGATGCAAAAATGAGGAATACGTTGGACACGTGACAGCCGTTAATGCTATCGCCAGTAGGCGATACCAAGTATTGCCCGATGATATCGCCAAAGTATAAAAGCTAGTCAAATTTCTGTGGAGATCGCGAATTTTATTATCTGGAGTGTTCCTTCCTGTCCATACGATCTAGAGAGCCCCATAATCTAGAATTACTCCATACTGTCAACAAGGATAAAGCGAGAAAGATCGACGACACGTACGTGACATTCAAAGCAACTCTGGCAAGGATTCATCAACATCTCCAGTGCATCGTTTAGAGGGAGTTTTAATTCCGAAGTTTTTTTTTGCTTTGTTCTTTATTCCTATTGTAATCGATAGAGAAAATCGTCGCCTTGTGCATGGCGTCTAAGTCCATACACGGCTTAGGAGAGAATCCTCGCCTGTGTGTGGTGTCCAAGTCCTTGTGCGGCTTAGGGAGAAATCACTGCCTTGTGTACAACATCTAGGTCGTGGTTAGATCTAGGAGAGACTAATAGCAAGATCTAGTGAGAGATACGCTTTAGTCTGCCGGTTCTTGGTAGAAGGACCGACGAAATCACAAGTAAATTGTAATTTTCATAAGCCTTTGTCTTTAGCTCTATAAGGATATATTGTATTCAATTTTAGAATTATTGAAATAAATTGTTATTGTTTTTATCTATATAAATTTTTGATTGTTTCAATTCTACTTATGAAGAATTAGACTTGATTTACTTGAATTTCACCAAGTCAAACTCTATTTAGTTAAAGTAAATTAATTAACCCTTATTCACCCCCCCTAAGGGCGCCTCACGATCCAAAACTTACTATCAGAAGAGGTTACTCCGAAATCGGTTGTACCACCATAAGTGATGGCGCAAGACACTCAAGCATTTTCTGAGGAGGAAGGTATAAGTATACCTCACTTATTCACGGGCATAAACTATAACTATTGGAAATCTCAAATGTGATGCTTTCTAATAGCTCTAGATATCAAAATATAGGGCATGATAGAAACATGCTACACTTCCCCTATAACTATTGTAGGAAGTGTCACATTGGAAAAACCCAAGGACAAATGGGATGAAGTTGATAAGCTTCATTGTAAGAATAACGCTAAGGCCATGAACGTCTTATTCTGCACGTTAGATTGGACTGAATTTAATCGTGTTTATGCATGTGAAACTGCATATGATATATGGAATCTCCTTGAAGTTATTCATGAAGGTACATTATAGATTAAAAACTCAAAGCTTTTCCAGTTAGAGTCTGAGTTTGAGAAGTTCAAGATGGAGGTTGATGAGGATGTAGACTCCATGTACACAAGGTTCAGCAAGATCGTGAACGACTCGAAGATTTTAGGAAAGAGTTTTTCAAATGGAGATTTGGTGAGAAAAATGCTTAGATCACTTCCCCCGAAGTTCAATCCAAAAGTGGCTGCCAACTCAAAGTCACACGATCTAAAATTTCTCCAAATTGAGAGCCTGATTGGAAATTTGAAAACCCACGAATTGGAACTGAGGATTCAACAACAAGAGTATAACCTGGAGTCAAGGAAGAAAGCATTGGTGTTGAAGTCCAAAAAGGAAGTGGAAAGTGAGTCCGATGAGAATGATGAGGAAGATGAAGAAAGTCTGTTAGTGAGGAAGTTCAGGAAATTCATGAGAAATCCTGAAAAAAGAAATGCTTTCATGAAGGTGTTCAATAAAAAAGAATCTGGATATATACAAGAAATGCAAAATCAAAGATGATGGAGAGGATAATGAAGAGCAAACTCCACCCGAGTGTTACCACTATAGGAGAGTTGGACACATAAAGGGCAAGACCCAAAGTATCTGAAAGAGCTGAAGGAAAATCGGCACAAGAAGAAGGGCAAGAAGAAAGTTATGAAGGATGAAACTTGGGATGACGTCACATCTGAGGAATCAAGCAGTTCAAGCTCAGAGATTGAAGAGGAGGCCAACCTATGCCTGATGGCAAAGGATGTTTCATCATTTGATGATGAAAGCAGTGTCTAGAGCGACACTGCGGTAAATCCTCCTTCTTATGAAGATTTATATACTGAATCTTTACAAACTTCCAAATATTTTGACAAAATCTTAACTGAGAATAAATTACTCAAATCTAAAAATAAAGATCTTTTAAAAGAAAATAAAAGGTTATAAAATGAGATAAAAATACTTGGGAAGGATAAAGCAACTTGTCAAGAGGATTGTCCCTCTTCGACAAGAATACTAGAACTTGAGAAAGATCTCTCTAAGTCTCGGTCTCGGGTTGAATCTCTTACAAGAGAAAAAGAGACCTTAGAGAGATCTCTAAAGCTTTCTCAATCTCAAGTAGAAGGCAGAAACAAGACCATCGCGAACTGATGTGGCACTATAGTTGCTGAAAACACCGCATTGAGAGGCCGAGTCCGTGATCTAGAAATTGCCACTAATAAGTTTGGAATGGGCCAAAAATCACTGAATATTATTTTGGCGAGCCAATGTTATGGTTCGACATAATTTGGAATCGAATACTCTCAAAAACACTATCGCCCGACGACATCCACTATCGTCGGCGAAAAGAAAAAATAAAAAAGTTAATTTTTAAAAAATTATTATGATAAATCTACTGTAACTGCTTCTTCCAACAATAGTTCAAAATCTATTTTGAAAAATCCGCTAACTATTTTTGTCACATATGCCAAATGTAATAAGTTTGGTCACACGACTCACACTTGTAGAAGGACAAGGCATTGTTCTATTAAACAAGTCTAGGTACCTAAGGACTCCACCTATACTATGGGAGGAACTACTTGGGTAACCAGATATTTACTCTCATCCTCTTTCTAGGTGTGTTGGCAGGATAAGGACAAAGAAGATGTGTGGTATTTGGACTTAGGGTGTTCCAAGCATATGACGGGTAACAAATCAAAGTTCCTTAGCCTAGAGATGAAGAAAGGAGGAGTAGTTATGATTGGTGATTATGGAAAAGGAAAGATCTCTGACATTGGAGTAGTAGGTAACAAGTCATTTACTATCTCAAATATTTTGTATGTTAATGGTTTGAAGTATAACTTAATTTCTATAAGTCAATAATGTGATATTGGTTTAAACATCTTATTTGATTCATCTTCAAACATGTGTAAATTTTTTGATTCCAAAACAAACAATATTGTTCTTTCAGCTCCTAGATTTCAAAGTGTTTACATGATTAAATTTAATGATTTATCACATTCTTCATTAAAATATTTTATGTCTTAAAATGATGAATTAGATTTGTGGCATAGGCATCTTGGACATTCTAATTCCAAGCTGATTTTAAAATTGTCTCAAAATAAACTAGTTAAAGATTTACCTATTTACATGGAAATTTATCTTCTTTATGTTCACCATGTCAAAAAGGAAAATTCTCAAAATCTTCATTTAAGAGCAAAAATATCATTTCCACTACTAGACCTTTACAATTGATTCATATGAATTTGTTTAGTCCAATTACTACACAAATTCTAGGAGGTAGAAAGTATACTTTTGTTTTGATTAATGATTATTCATGTTTATGTTGGACAATCTTCTTAACATCAAAATCTGATGCATTCTTAGAATTTTTCAAAGTATGTATATGTGTTCAAAATGAACTAGATTTAAAAATAAAATACATTCATTCAGATCATGAAGGTGAATTTGATGATGAAAAAATTATATGTTTTTATAACTAGTTAGGAATCAAACATGAATTTTCCACTCCTCACACACCGTAACAAAATGGTATGGTAGAGAGGAAAAATAGAACACTTCAAAAACTAGCTCATACTATGTTATCAGAATACAAATTACCTAGATCATTTTGGGCTGAAGCTATTAGCACTGTATGTTTTGTTATTAATCGCATTATGCTTCTACCTTTCTTAAAATTAACACCTTATGAATTATATTTTCAAAAGAAACCAAATGTATCTTATTTTAAAGTTTTTGGTTGTAAGTGTTTTATTTTGAACAATAAAGATAATTTAGGCAAGTTTGATGAAAAATGTGATGAAGAAATTTTTAATGGCAATTCGTAAACTAGTAAAGCTTATAAAATTTATAATAAAAGCACAAAAGTGGTTGAAGAATCTATTCATATTAAATTTGATGAGTTTTTCTCGTGTGTAGATACTAATCCTACAGGTAATGATGAAGAGCCCTTCCCTCCACTAAGGTTTGATGATGATGAAATCCTTGGAGGCAAATAAGAAGAAAAGGAGCAGAAGTTCAAGAATATTTGCCTCCAAGCGAGCTAAGATATTCAAAATATCATCCCCAAGATTTAGTTATTGGAGAACAATCAAGAGAGGTAAGTACTCGTTCATCATTACATGATTTATTCTCAAATATGTACTTTATTTTTGATATAGAACCTAAAAATGTAGAAACCGCTTTAAATGATAATTCTTAGTTTTTAGCTATGAATGATGAGCTTAATCATTTTGAACTTAATAAGATTTGGAAATTAGTAGAAAGACCGTCAAATCATCCTATTGTAGGTTTTTAAGTGGATCTTTAAGAATAAAATGGATAGTGAATCTACGGTCACTAGAAACAAAGTTAGACTTATAGCAAAATGTTATTCACAAATTGAAGGAATAGACTTTGATGAAACCTTTGTACCCGTAGCACGCTTAGAAGCAGTTAGAATATATTCAGGAATAGACTTTGATGAAACCTTTCTTGCATTTGTTAGGCTTAAAAGATTTAAACTATTTCAAATAGATGTTATAAATTCTTTTCTTAGCGGGTATATTAAGGAAGAGGTTTATGTAAAATAACCTCCAGGCTTTGTTGATGTTAAAATTCCTAATCATGTTTTTAAATTAAAAAAACCCTTTATGGTTTAAAGCAAGCACCCCGAGCATGGTATGATAGATTGACTATTTATTTATTAAAAAATGATTACAAAATGGGCAGTGCTGATTGTACTGATTTTATTAAACATGTTCATCATGATCTTATAGTTTTGCAAATATATGTTGATGATATTATTTTTGGATCCACTAATGAAAAATTATGTGATAATATTATAGAAATTATGAAAAATGAATTTTAAATGAGCACGGTAGGCGAACTCACTTATTTTCTTGAATTTCAAATCACTCAAATACATGATGGCATTTTTATTTGTTAATCTAAATATATTCATGATGTTTTAAAAAAATTTGGATTTGAAAATCTAAAACAAGCAAATACCCCCATGAGTGTCTCATTAAAATTAGTGAAAGATGAAAGTGTCATTTCTATAGATCAAACACTATATAGAGGAATTATTGGGTCACTATTATATTTGACTACATCTAAACCTGATATTATGTTTGTTGTATATTTATGTGCTAGATTTCAAGATAATCTGAAAGAATCTCATTTAAAAAGCAGTTAAACATATTTTTAGATATCTTATTGGCACATCTAAGGTAGGTTTATGGTATCCACACAATGATACTTTAATTTACATGGCTTTTCTGATTCTTATTATGCTGGCTGTTCGTTAGACTGTAAGAGCACAAGTTGCACTATCGCTTTCTAGGCCCTTCACTAATTTCGTGGTCGAGTAGGAAATAGAATTCTGTTGCCTTATCCACCACCGAGGCTGAGTACATTGCACTAGGTAGTTGTTGTGTACAAACTCTTTGGATGAAGCAAACATTAGAAGACTTTGGAATTTCTCATGACATAATTGAATTAAAATATGATAACAAGAGTGCAATTGACTTAACATATAATCCAGTTCATCATTCTATGTCCAAACACATTGATGTACGTTATCACTTCATTAGAGACCACATTAAGCAAAATATAATTAAAGTCTATTTTATAGGCACTAATTCACAGCTTGTCAATATTTTCACAAAATCACTTTCAGATTCTCGTTTTTCATTACTAAGATTAGAACTAGGAATCCTGGACTTATCAAGCTAATGAATCGACATAATAAGTAAACAACAAAAAAATTTTAATTAACAAGAAAATGATAATTAAACATTAAGAAAATCATAAATGTTATGAGTCAATAATCATATTACAGCAACAATCAAATCACATAGTAAGTCCCATAATATTACAACACATAATTCTTAAACAACAACATGAAAATTTAAAAACTGCACTGTCGCCGGCAATACTGACTGTTGCCAGGCGATAACGTTAACATTTCATATCATCCCGAAATCTTCAAAAATTCCTGCTATCCCATGCACTAGTGTCCTCTTGATCTTCTCCAGAACTTTGCTCACTGCTTCTTGTCCGTCGAGGTCGGCAAGTAGACGATCGGGGAGGCTCAATGACTGGATTCTCTATTCGGCCGCTTCTGCTAGAGTAGGCTTCAACTTGAGGCTTTAATTCTTAATTCCCAAAAAAGTTCTTCTTGACCTCCCTCTTATGATCTTCGAACGACTCTCACAAGTCATCCAAACCTTTTCGCAAAGATCCACTTCTTAGAATCGGTGGGTTTTGGATAGTGGACACTGGTTCACTACTCATTATAGACCCTCCTCATGTTGATCGACAGATAGCGGGTATACGACTCGTAGAGAAGATAAATGGCACACAATAATTAAAATATAGTTATGGGTCTATCCAAGTGTACTTCTTATACAAATTGCTATCGATGATCGCACCAAGTGGTAGTGTATTCAATTTCTTCCAGGTTGGACTTTTCAGTCTAAATGTGTAGGAAATTTTTGAAAGGATAAAATCTGTCATATCAAACGACTCCCGCTCCAAGATCATATAAGTGACATAGCTCTATTGAGCCATAATCTTACGGGTATCTCCAGACTTGAGCAAAATGGAGTGCCTTAAAATGTCCTGCACTAGTCGTGCATCCTTGGTGAGAGTGTTTATCGATTGAATAAGGGTTTTTATGGAATTACCATGCAAAACCATATTCAAGAGTGTTCAGTCTCTATCCTTTCGATAATTTTCTACAACATCTAAGACATTTTCCTGGTCTATTAACCCAAACTCTTCCCTGAGATCATAATGGGTTATCCCCACTGTCTATCCTTGTATCCGTGATCACACTCCACTATTTATTTCTTTGAACCGAGGATATTTTAAAGAATTATAGAATTCCCTAATCAACACTGACGAAAACGTATTCAGGATAATGATGGATATTATTCCTTCCATCGCTAACAGGTCATGGATGTGTGCGTGTCGGGTGGGATCAAATTCGATGACCCGTCCAATCCCAATATTCATATTTTCTATCCTCGGGAAAGTTTGATAGGATGAATGCATATCACTTACAGTACTTCTCCGAGCTCTTGAGCTGGAAGCCATTGCTGTAGTTAACAGGCAAAATTTAAAAAATTTCCCGAAATTATCAATATCGCCAGTCGACGACATCCACTATCGTCGGGCGATAATGAAAATTGGTCTAATCTAATTTACGACCCCAGATCTGAACTTTACCCTACTTTATCTTCCAGATCTGAAATTTCTTACAAGTTTTTTTTTCACATTTTCCTAATGCTATTTAAGAAATTTTCACTCAAAACACTATCCATCATCTTCTTCCCTAAAACCATAACTTAACTAAATTTTTTCTTCTTCAAAAACATTAGATCTGAGTTTAGGGATTTTCAAATTCCTCAATCGATGCAAATACTACTCCAACCACATATATCTATAGTCTACTCACTCAAAAATACAAGTTTTGAACAAAACCCTAACCATGATAAAACCTACTTCAAAAACTGAAAATTTTTTTATCATGTGTTCTATGATCTACCCTACGATCATTTAGATCTAGAAATTCTAAAGAATGAAAGAAAAATTCCGTGGACATTACCTTGATCTAAGGTTTCCACTGGCTTCCGCTTCTCCTTCTGCGTCTAGCCTTCAGGGAAAAGTGCTGGAAGTGGTGCAGTTGACCTGATCCGATCGTATTTTATATTTTTGCACTATCACCGATCGACAATATCCACTATCGCCGGGCGACAATGAAGATTCACTTTTAAGCCAAATTGATTTTTTAGGTTTAGGCATGGTTCAATGCATATTATTTAATTTTGGGTTCCGAGTAACATGGTTCAATTTCACATCCATCACATATCATGTCTACACACATCTCTCCTAGTGTTTTTATCCTTGTGAAATTATTTTTGCATACCTCTAAGTCTGAGAAATGTTTTAGTTATGATAATGTTCTTTTCACCCACATTTGTGAAAATATTTATATGGCTTCAGCTTACTGTATGTGTGAATTGTGAATATTCTACCATAACCACTAGAATTGCATGCTACCACTAATGCTTTATCCTAGTTTTTCTTTGCACTATTCATATTTGATTATCCTATATGATCACACAAGTGAATTCAGACTCCTTTATCAAGCCAAACAAAAAATATTCAAAAAAAAACAAACATTCCATATATTTGTTGATATTATTCAAACTTAAAAGAAATGGGCTGAAAAGGAACCTCCACCAATCACTACTTACACTCCTAATAAGTCTTAATAAGCATTGTGAGGTTGAGACCCTTGGAAAGAATTGTAAAGTGCCTTGTGCAACTCTATATCTGGATATTCTATTTATACGTGTTCTGAATTCTTGGGTACACGCATAGCTAGTTATGTATACCTCTATGTTATGTTGTTTTTTCACATACCATGTATTCATATATTTATAAGGTCTATTCATATGTGTTTTTTCCTCACAATATCACATGTACACCACATTATCTTCTCTAAAATTTCTTCTTATGAGAATTTGACCGAAAATGTTTCCAACTTCATCTTCACTAGTGTATGTGTCTATGATATAACTAGATGGAAATTGCCTATGTTCGTGCTTACCCACTTTATTCACTACTATAGATTTAATCACGTGTTCTATTCTTTATTTATCCTTTGAAGTTTTTCCTCTTTAGCTTCCACACTACTCTACTATATCGTTTGACAATACCAAAGGGGGAGAATTTCCTAAGATATCTAGAAATCATTCATACTCATCATGATTTAGGGGGAGTACTCATCTAGATTCTTTAGATTCTTTAAATTACATCCCAAACACATAGACTTAGATTTAGGGGGAGTATACATGTAGGGGGAGTGTTATATCCAAGAAGAGTTTGTGCACAAACAAATGCTTAGTCGTGCTAATCATAGTTACTAACACTTCATTAATCATTCATGATTTCTTTCTCAGTAGATTTGTTATTATCAAAAAGGGGAGATTATTGGAGCATGCATTCCATGCTTCTTGGTTTGCTAATAACAAATCTCGTTTGTATTTGATCTTTCGATATTTATGATGTGCAGATATCATAGGTTTAACTCTAATGCCATTTGGGTGTTAATTCGGGTCAGAACAGATGAGCTCAGGAGATATCACCAGGCAATATTGGGTATCGCCTGCTAGTGACAGTGGCATGAGCAGTTAACTCACTATCTCCACACGACTAGCAGTTTCTTCACTATCGCCTGACGATATTGGATATCACTGATCAGAGACATACCACAATTTACATGAGAAATCTGTGATGCAAAAATAAGGAATACGTAGGACATGTGGCAACCGTTAATGCTATCGCCAGTAGGCGATACCAAGTGTCGCCTGGTGATATTGACAAAGTATAGAAGTCAGTCAATTTTCTGTGGAGATAAGGAATTTTATTATCTGGAGTGTTCTTTCCTGTTCATACGACCCATAGAGCTCCAGAATCCAGAATTACTCCATACTCTCAAGAGGGATGAAGCGCGAAAGATCAACGACACGTACACGACTTTCAAAGCAACTATGGCAAGGATTCATCGACATCTCCAATACATCGTTTATAGGGAGTTTTAATTCTGATGTTTTCATTTTACTTTGTTCTTTATTACTATTGTAATCGAGAGAGAAAATCTCCACCTTGTGCGTGGCATCTAAGTCCTTGTGTGGCTTAGGAGAGAATCGCCGTCTTGTACACGACGTCCAAGTTCTTATGTGGCTTAGGGAGAAATTGTTGCCTTTTGTGCAACGTCTAGATCATGGTTGGATCTAGGAGAGGCTAGTAGTAAGATCTAGGGAGAGATACGCTTTAGCCAACCGGTTCTTGGTAGAAGGACCGACGAAATCAAAAGTAAATTGTATTTTTCATAAGCCTTTGTCTCTAGCTCTATAGAGATATATTGTATTCAGTTTTAACACCATTGAAATAAATTGTTATTGTTTCTATCTTTATAAATTTTTGATTGTTTCAATTCTGCTTATCAAAAATTAGACTTGATTTCCGTGTATTTGACCAAGTCAAACTCTATTTTGTTAAAGTAAATTAATAAACCCTTATTCACCCCCCTCTAAGGGTGCCTCATGATCCAACAAAAGTCAGGGGTTGCCGCTCAAGTTATGAGCTCGCTGGTTGGTGTTAATGATAACTTCTCAAAAAGAAGTTGTCATGTTCCTTAATTTTAATCTTTTTAATTAAATTATTGGATAAATAATAATTGAAATGTATAAATAAGAGTAAACTAGTATTTTGTCTAAGAACAATTACTATCATCACTTTTCATATGTTTTATCTGCATAAATGCCAAAGTATTTACCTTAGAGGGTCAAGGGTCGAGCATATTTGAAGTCCATGGGAAAAGATTATAGTATGGTTGCAATATATTTTCTGCACTTCTAAAAACTACTCCAAATGGCATATAAAATATTACAACCAAGGTGTATTCTTTTCCTCTAGGCTTCAAATATGCTCAGCCCTTGACCCTCAAAGGTAAATACTTCAGCATTTCTATAGAGAAAACATATGAAAAGTGATGATATTATTCGTTTTTAGACGAAATACTAGTTGGGCAAAAAATGTGTCCCTAGGAGAAATATATGCGCATATGCACGTTCTGGCAAAAAGTGTGCAGTCGTACGAAAAATGCACGCACGTGCGAAAAAATGGGCCCACGAGCGAAAAAATGTGTGCTCGTGTTGAAAATGCACGCCCGGGCAAAAAATGGATGCATGGGCAAAAATTTCGCGCCTTGGTGGTAAATGTGCACCCGGGAAGAAATTGCGCGAACAAGTGGAAAATGCATGCCATTGCCGAAAATGCACACCCGAGTTGAAAAATGAGTGCCCAGGATATTTAATACATTTCAACTCATATTTATCAAATAATTTAATCAAAAGAATAAAAATTAAGGAACATGATAACTTCATTTTGAGAAGTTATCACACTCTCAAACATAGCTCTTTGATCGTCTCTAACAAAGATAAATCATTACAAGCTATTGAAAGAGCGAATATCTACCAACATATAAGTTCGAGTCTCCTTACACTTGAACATAATTAATCAAGATTACTCCAGTGATTTGCATTAACAATTGGTAAACATGTTAATCATTAAAATTTTAAATGTACACAAATTCATTAGTTTGATAAAAGTTAAAGCTTCATAATGATTTCCTAGTTTTGTGTGTGTTATTCCTTAAAATTATCTACTCTCAAACATCTTAACTCATTACACCTCCTCATAAATAGGAATGGATAAAAAAGTCTAAGTATTTGAGTTAGCCACCACCCGAGTTCGATAGTTAAATGAAAATCATAAGGACTTGAAATATGATGGGCTTTGGCTTGGCTAGGAATTCATGATTAAGTTTTTGTTGGGTAAATGTATTTTCCTAGCTAATATTCTTAATAACTCTCCCTACTATGAGGTTTTTTTCCCACAATCAACTTTTTTACATCCATAGTTTAGATCATTCCAAGTAGATGTACATACACTTAAACCATATATCACTATGACATTTATGATTTTTTTCTCTTTTTAAAATCATAGATGACATCATTCCAAGTAGGTGTACGCATACTTAGGCTATATATCACTATGGCATTTTTTTATTTTTATAATTAATTAAACATACATAGTTGGAAAGCTTACTAAGAAATAACTAATAAAAATATTAGGAAATTATGTGTGGAAAATTTGTATCAAAATGATTAGGTTAAGGCTTAAAGGATTGTGGATAATCTAAACAATTGTAGGCTTCATGGTGTGAACTTATTCAGAGGGTGCCTTAATCATCTTTATCAATCAACTACCTATTCTCCATGTCTTAGCTTACATTATTAATGAAAGACTTTGTTTTCAAGGATAGCTAAATCACTAAGAAGGGGGGGGGGATGAATAGGTTTTTTAGTCTCTTTTGACTATCTTTAATTTTTCTTCTTTAAGTGCTTTGGCTGCTAGTAATTTACTATTTTCAAGATACAAAGTACGTACAATAAAAAAATAATACAAGAAAGCACACACAGAATATATAGTGGTTCACCAGATTATTTGTACATCCACATTCCCTCCCACCTTTCTAACTTCCAGTTAGACAAGGAACTTCTCCAATCTTAGCTCCTTAGAGCTTACAACACGATCCCGTAGGACCACTCGGTCTCCTCCAAGATCTACAACTCAGGCACAAGGCCCTACAACTAGGTGATCTAAAGATCACACACCTCAGGCCCAAAGGCCCTACAACTTCTGCTAGGAGGACATCCCTACCTAGGATTCACAAAGGATCCTATCTTAGATGGAATGATTCTCCAACAATCTCAGGAACAGAGGCTCTACCTCAGATCCAAACCTGGATCCTACCTCTCAGATTCAATCTTGAATCCTACATTCAAATCTGCAACCAGATCCTACACTAAGTGATCAACTTATCACCTACCTCAGATTCTCATTTGAATCCTACTCCCAAATATACACCCAGATCCTACACTCAGGCTAAATAGCCCTAACACTAAGATCCACACTTGGATCTTACACTCAGCCTTTATAAATTTAGGCTTACAACTCAGATCTAAAAAGATCTTAAAAGGTGAAGAGTGGGTTGTTGGGTTGGTTGAACACAAGAGAAATTTCTCTATACCAACCCTGTTGGTCTGAGATAAACTCAGCCCAACTTTGACTTCAGGAATATATTTCCTGAGTCTACTTCTACCTGAATTGAGAAATACTCAGCCCTATCTTTTACAAAACAACATGAGTAGATCTTTGCTTGTGCTGGATGTAACTTGTAGAATAACTACTCTGCTTCTTCTTTCCTTCTTAGATTGAACAGATTCAGCCCTACCATTGACTCCAGAGAAATAGTTCTCTAAGCCTGCTTTCAGATCACTATTCCTCAAGCTTTCTTCTTCACAGCTTCCAGAGAATGTTCTTTAGAAATGATTGGCTGGATCTGTGAAGTACCAGCAGCAAGGGTTTCTTCCTTTACTCTAACCTGAGCTGAGATAAATTAAGCCCTAACTTTTGTTATTGAGGGTTTTGATGATAAAAACTATCTTTTTCTCAGAGAAGATGTCTCTGACCTTGCTGGTGCAGATGAAGATGGCACTAGCTATCTTAGATCGGCTTCAGATCAGTTGTAGTTAGGTAGGACCTGCTGCTCCTTATTCCTCAAAAAGTAAACTTTCTGAACATGCTGGCCCGGTGAGAATGGCACCATCTATCTCTTTTTCCTCTTAGATCTGAAGTTTGAACTTCTTCTTCAGGGCTCAACAATAATGGCCGAGGAACACGAAGATGTTTTGCCGCTTTTCGAAAAGACCAAACCCTGAAGATTGATTTTTTCCTTCGTTGATCTCGCCTTTTCTATTTCGCCGATCAACTGCTCTTTGAGCATTAAGCCCCACCATTTATGGCTGGCTTCAATTTCTCCATTTACCACTTTCCTTTTACTTAAAAAGGACAAATACCTGGTCGTCGACGCCATTAAAGGTGTACTGCAGCATTCCCGCAATATTTGGAATTTTGTTGACTTTGTTGACTTTATTGACGTCACCAACTGTGTACTTAGCCAAAATCAAATATCTTTAGCGTAGGCGTTGAGTGAGTAAGCTTTACTATATGGCAAAACACTTAGACAGATTTTCTATCACTAGGCGTTGAGTGAGTAACCTTGACTCAATGTCAAAACACTTAGAAATTTTTTCTGTCATTAGGCGTTGAGTGAGTAAGCTTCACTCAATGCCAAAACACTTAGAAAAGTTTTTCTGTCATTAGGTGTTGAGTGAGCAACCTTCACTCAACGCCAAAACATTTAGAAAAGTTTTCTGTCATTAGGCGTTGAGTGAGTAAGCTTCACTTAAAGCCAAAACACTTAGACAATCTTTCTTCCTCTAGGCGTTAAGTGATTGAGCTTCACTCAATTCCAAATTGCTTAACCATAGTTCTATCACTTGGCATTGAGTGAGTAAGCTTCACTCAATGCCATAACACTTAGATTTGATTTTAATCATTTGGCGTTGAGTGAGTAAGCTTCACTCAATACCAAAACACTTAGCCAATTTTCTATGTCTAAAACACTGGCTTAAACTGACTAAGGTTCAGTCAATGCTTTTTATCACATGGCGTTGAGTGAGTAAGCTTCACTCAATGCCTGTGGACTTAGTCAAAATAACTACATAATTTTTCGTGGCTTTAACTAACTGAGCAATACTCACAAATTATGGAGTATGGCGTTGAGTGAACTACCTTCACTTAATGCTTGTGGACTTAGACACTTTCTTACTTTTCCAATGCTGAAAGGCTTTGATTGACTTAACCTATCTCACAACGTTTTGCTGTATGGCATTGAGTTAGTTGACTTAACTCAACGCCTGTGGACTTAACCACATTTCTGCCTATTTCTCCTTAGGCTCTGACAAGTTGAGCATTACTCACAGCTTTTAGCTATATGGCGTTTAATGAGTTGACTTACTCAACATTTGTGGACTTAGCCACTTTTTTGTCCATCCAATAGTTTGACTTAGACAATCCAAGCTATACTCAATGCTTTTACTTACCTGGCATTTAGTGAATAGACTTCACTCAATGCCCGTGGGCTTAACCAAATTTCTGCCTTTATCAGCTGCTCTTCTTGACATCTAGCATTGAGTGAGCTTGCTTCACTCAATGCCTATGGACTTAGTGTAATCTTTCTATCCAACTTTCTTCTATAAGGAATGTCATTGAGTGAGCTTGCTTCACTCAATGCCTGTGGAATTAGGCAAATTCTTGCCTATCCACCAGACTACTTGAGTCCATTTGTCCAATCATTGTGAAAAGAACTAACCTGTATGCATAAACTCAAACACATATCAAATACAACTCTTGTGTATTCCATTGACAAGATTGACTTCTTCAAATCTGGGACATTGTGGGCAATGGAACAAATAATTGACTCTGTTCTTATTCACCCCTCCCCCATTAAAGGGTAATTGAAAGTCTAAATCTCCTAGGGGGGGGTGAATAAGTGCATTTGCAAATTTTGATCTTTTTTGATTTCATGCTAGATTAACACTGATCAAAATAACAAAACATAGCATACATAAGAAAACAACATTTATAGTGGTTTCCCAGAGTAAGGGTACATCCACTTTCCCTCGCCACATATCTAGCAGTGTGCTAGACTCATCAACCTCCTCCAAATCTGCTCAGTTCTAAGAACATACAACACAGATTCTATAGAATCTCAGCTTATTTTTACACCCAGACCCTACCTCAGGCTCTCAATAGACCTACCTCAATGTTCACCAACTCCTTCCTTAGAGTTCACCAACTCCTACAGCTCAGAGACCCAACTGGTCTCCTACCTCAGATCTTCAACAAGATCCTACCTAAGACTTACTCAAAGCCTTACCTAAAGCTTTTCCCTAAGCCCTAACTCAGATCTATAAAAGATCCTACAAAGAAATATTTTTAATTCAAGTTAAAATAGAAGGCTCAATGAAAGATGAACCTTGAATATATTAGACTTCTTTAGCTTTCAAGAGAAAGATTTGTTCTTGAAGCAGCACCTAAACAGAGAGTGTCTTTTCTTTTAGAGCAGGTCCAATGCTGTTCTAGCCTGATTGAAGATGAGAACTGATTTCTTCTCCTCCTTCAGTAGGAAGAAGATCTTTCTTCTAGTTATATTGCTATAAGACCTCTTGCTCTATAATTTTTTCTTCAGAGAGAGCTAACACATGTAGTTGTGATTTGCATTCTCTTCTCATTTTTCTCAGTTAAAAAATCTCCAAAGGTTATTGTTTGATTGCCCTAATTTATCCTTATATATCTTAACTTTTCTAATGGTCGACAGATTAGAAAAAGTCCCATCCGAGTATGGACAAGAAGGGAATGAGCTGACATCGCCTTTCTACACTTAATGATAAGAATATTATCAAGGCGATATCGTATTAAGAATGTTCCTTCAAAACAACACCGTCTTGATACAACTAACATACTCGACGATATCATGGAGTACTCTTCACTTATCAAATTGATACATCTTGAACTCTAGCAACTCTTCACTTAGACTAAATTAGATACATAAGTTAGTTTACTTATGATCTTAACTAATCTCAAGGCCTACTGAGACTGAATATCAATATGAGAAAAATGACCTGTACAGATTAAAATCAAGTTATCATCAAAGACAAAATGTACTTGTCATTGTGAGAGGTACTTCTTAAAATCTTAGAATATTGAGGAAAATATTCCTAACAATCTCTCCCTATTTAAAGAAGTCAGAACTCTTGAACAATGATAAGATACATAACCAATAAAACCAGATCAATATTAAAATAAGAAGTTAAATATAAAATTGAAAACAAAGCTGCTTACAATAAGAAAACACAAATATACAAATATATATATATATATATATATATATATATATATATATATGGCCGGAGGGTTTACGTTTATTAAAACATAAGCAATAGATCATTTAAAAAACATCTTCAATCACAAGATTGCTTTCTACCATTCAAGATACAGGAAACTTATCAATAAATTGAATAAAAACATCATCAAAATCTGAGCTCTTCTCTGCATGGACATGAGATACTTCACCAGTTTCAATATGCCTCTTTTTAGCTCTTTTTCTTTTGGCCTCCTGCCATTCAAAATACTTGTGAGGTTTACGAATGTATTCGGATGGTACCTTGATAGGATTCTGCCTATCCATATTCTCCTTGATAATGTTTTCTCTTAGGGTCTTTCTTTTTAAGTACTTGACCCTTTCTTTAGATGAGTAGACTCTATCAATATAAAATTTGTGTTATCCATTGCTTATCCATGCATCCATAATGATGGTCTTAGAATCATCACTCTAGTATTCATAGTCAGGATCCTTAGAGTTCTTATTCTCTACTTTTCTATAAATTTCTCAAGATGCATAGTGATATCTCTTTCTCTTTTCTTGTCCCTTTGCTCATCATGAGGATCATATTTTCCTTTTTATTTGATGAATTCAGTAGAAGGTTCATATAAGTCTAGTAGAGGAAGGTTGAGTTCCAGCCTTATCCCTTGTAGATTCCATAGGGATTGGTCAGCAGATACACTCTCTCCCCTTTCTGGCTTCTTCAAATATCATGTTATCAAGATGAATGATGTTTGCCTCAAACTTGCTTGATAAATCCTGAAAGATACTCTTGTCTCTTCAACCAGCTACATGTCTTGAATATGAATGGAGTAAACAAATTCCTCTATGTAATTAAATCCTTGTCTAATAGTTTCATCAGACTGGCTTACAAATTGTTTGGCACTAGTTATGTCCTGGGTGCTCAGTCTCAGACTTTCATCCATTGAACTTGGGATTTTTACATTTTCATGTACAATGCTGGCAGCTTTGTAAAACCATTTAGTAATATCAACATTGATATGTGTTGTGTCACCTTTTAGAACATCCAATTCTATCATTATTTCAACCTTGACTTGTTCCACTTGTTTTAGAATATCAACTTTTACACCCTTGAATAATTAGTCAATACAAGATTTTAGGGAGGAAATCTGTTCATCTAGCATTGCCTTCAAATTAATGAGAATGAAGCTTGAGGATTCAACAATGCCAGTAATATGAGGTGTTCTACCATCAATAGTTTGAGGCTAGACCAAGGGTATTCTCAGGTCTTCTTGGACTGCCAACTCAGTATATGTTACATCCTAAGTCATTTGAGATAAGGGTAGACAACCACAAAGAGCAGGGAGCTCAAGTTGAGACTCCCCCTCATTAACATCATCACCACCCAAGAATTGATCCAGGGAGTCAACTCTTTCATCTTCTACACACTCCCCCTTTGTTGGGGCATTAGTCTTTACCAGACTATCAAACTCCCCCTTAACTATTGCTTCCATTTCCTTAGGAGTGAGGACTTTCTCAATATGGTTATTTGAATCAAGCTGGGCTTAAACACTCGCATCCTAGTGATGTATTTATTTCACATGAGGAAGATAAGTTGGGTTCATGAATGGATTCATTGACCTCCTTTTCACCAGCATCCTCTAAATCTGAACTATCTATAATAGATTTTTTCTTTCCTTTCTTCTTTTTCTTACTGATAACTTCTCAAAAAAACTTATCTTGTGCTTTAATTGCTATCTTCTTGATTAAAAGATTTGATAGATTTGAGTTAAAAATATTAAATATGAGTAATTTAGTATTTAGTGAGAATTTAGTATATTTTTAATTTTTTTTTGATGAAGTGTTTTCAAAGTATCTACCCCAAGGTGTTAAGGGTAGAGCTTATTTGAAGTCTAGGAAAAAAAAAAATTTGCAGAAAAGTTGCCATAATTTAATTACAGTTTGGAGCAGTATTTAGCAATATAAAAAAATATGTTACAACATATTTTAATAGTCTAGAAATTATATTGCAACATATTGGCGGGAATAGATATTTGAATTCCGAAAATATTTAAATTTGGGTTATTTCAAAGGCTAAAGGAGGCATCTATTCAACATTTAAAATATTTCTTTGAGGGAGGAACATCTATAAAAGGGCTAAGGAGAACTAAAATGAGAACTTTTCACCATCTTCATCATTATTCAAGAGATAAGAACTAGTGTTTGCAAGAGAAGGAGCCGCACTGATCTTCATCAAAGAGGGATTTTGCGCATGTTTGAGTGGAATTTCCTACAGCATTTACATCTCTAAATAATCTTGTCTTGTAAGATCTCTCTTATTTCATGGTGGATTTCTCAAATCATGAACTAATTCCCTAGGTTTTGTATTTTGAAAGTACTTTGTTTTATTTAGATGTGACTCTTTCTTTATTTTGTTTTATGAGAATTTTGGTGTGATTTATTTATGTAGTTTTTGATCTTGATGGTAAAACTTTTGCTTGATATTTTCATTCTATTCTCCACTTCGAGATTCGAGAGATGAGATATGTGAGTATATGAACAAAAATTATTTTACTACGTGATGAGCTTCGAGAGATGAGTTATGTAAAACTCTAACCAAAGTTTTAGGTCCGTTTTATTGCGCTTTGAGATTCGAGATAGGAGAGACGTAAGTGTTGGATCTTGAGGCGCCTTTAGAGGAGGTGAATAAGGGCAAACTGTAATTTTTCTCCTAATAAATTTTTAGCCAAATGTTTACTGAAAGTAAGAATACGTAAGCACAACCAAATATTTATAACTAAGCACTTAGAAATTTAAGATAAAATAAAATGCAGGTTTATTTCATAAGTGATAAAAATTACAAATAAAAGATTTCAATAAAGCTTAAAATCTAGGATGTGATTAAAAATACTCCTTTTTGAATTTACGGATCCTTCTCCTAAGTACCGGCCGGCTATATCCTATCTCTCCCTAGATATAACAACTAGCCTCCCCTTGATCTCACTGCTTCCTTATCGCTACACACACGATAACAATTTCCCTCTAAACCACATACGGGCCTAGTCGCCACTCACAAGGTGGCAAATTCTCTACCAATTATAAAGTGAATGAAAAAGAAAAAGAAATAAGAGAATAAAAACTCCCTCTGGTCTTGAGAACTAAAGAGGTCAGAAAATCCTTGCAAAGATAGTCGGAGATGAGAAATAGGAGTGGTCCCTTTTTTGCTCTTGAGATTTTACGAACACATAGGAGTTTTTCTGGTTTGACATAGTTATTTAGCTGAAGATGCACGGGATCAAGGCTCTTAGAGGTATATAACATCAAATTCTTGTAGTTCAGCCCATTTATAATTTTTCCACTATCACATAAAGGTAGCGTGATATTGCCTTCGATATCTAAAATGGCTGGCACATGTCCCACTTTGTAATAACCGTACCGAGATGCTGGAGATCGTGTACGTTCATGGGAATATCACGCTGTGATAACACGATATTACAACGTGGTATCTCCGATAATGATCCTTGTGGTAACCATTAAGAATTGTGACCAACGTCATGGCTAATGTCATTATGCTAATGCAGGGTGGTAGTAACTGTCGCCTGCGATATCTCAACTTTAAAATATTGATGTATGTCACCCATCCAAAATTATCAGAGTATTGTACCTGTTATATCTGCACACTGCAAACACACTATGATCAAATGCATTTGAGATTTGTTATTTTCAAACCAAAGAGTGTAGAACACATTTCCCAACAATCTCCCCCTTTCGATAATAACAAATCCTCTTAGAAAGAAATTTGTTATGAGTTATAATAAGGTGTACAAAATATGATAAGCAGTATAAGTACTTGAAGTTCACATACTCCCCCTAAATAGATGACTTTAAATTTTTATTAATTCCTAAGATAAATTGAATAGGAAGGTCGTGTCTTCTTAATAAGTACATAATTAATCCCCCTTAAAGTAAGCTACCCACCATTAATAATAAAATTCTTTTGATATTCTCCCCCTTTTTTAATTAGCTAAAGATATGGAAGCGAAAACGTAAGAGAAAAGTATAGAAAGAATTTGAAAAGAAATTGGATGAGAAGTGTTAGAGGAAATATACTTGACATAAATAGACACTTAAAGGTTGGAATGACATATAAAGTAAACAATGTGTATGATATAAAATATCAAGTAATCAGGAACATTGGTAGATTTAGGACAAAAATATCTAAAAGAAGGATGGAATATGATATAGAAATGTGGAAATCATTTTCAATCCAATTGTCTTAAGAAGAAATTTTATAATAGATAATGACTAATAAAAGTTGTGCTTTAGTAGAAAAAAACAAGGGATGTAATAAAAATCACATGAAATTATGAAATATAAACACATAATAATGGCTATACATAAGACAACTTGGTGGTCATGGATGAATCCGTTGCACGTCAGAGAAAATTAAAAATAGCCAGAAATGTGTGCACAAGGTACTTTATGATTCTTTTTAAGGTGCTCAACCTCACAATGCTTATTACGACTTATCAGGAGGGTGAGTAGTGTTTGATGGAGTATCCTGAGCATATTATTGGAAGTTTTTTTTTTATTTTTTAGAGCATTTTTCTCTTTTTTTATCACTCAGGACTTCGAATCCACTTGTATAGCATGAAATAATAATTTTTTAATGTCATGTCAAGTAAGAAAACATTGTGCAAGATTTAATAATAAATAAGTTGTGGAATTTATATCAAATTTGTAATGTGAAACAAAAACAAATTCTTGTAGATGGAAAAATTTTATACTTGTATTGTACCAAAATGTGTAAGTGTGAAGTCATTATCATGTATAAAATATTACTCATACTTAGAGGCATGCAAAAATAAGTTGCAACATTTAATATAGACAAATCCATTTTGAAAGAGAAGATATTCAAAGAATGAAAATTTGTACACAATGTTATATGATACTTAAAAAAAAATGAAAAACATATTGAACAACTTTCTAGTATTTAAAAACTAACTTCATGTATGCCAAAAGTATGTGAAGTATATAGAAAATAAGAGAGTAATAAAAGAGTGTAAGGACATGAAAAATTGCTACCGTGATAGTAAAAAGCAAATTTTAAGTTTGAAAGTCATTGTAGTCCATTTCTCTTGAAACCCTATCACGAGAACATGTAGTGACACCAATAGAAGCTTTGGATCTAAGGTATTCTTCATGGGTTTTGTTGAATTTTCTTATAGATCTTCAATTTGGTTGTTATTTTTAAAATCCTTAGGGATTAAAAAGTGTTTTCATGAATAAAATTTCGTGATTTGAAGAGATTTGAAATGTTTTAAGAAAACTTAAGGGTTAGGGTTAGATTTGCATGGATCTAGTAGATCCATAGCATAAATTAAATTTTAAGGTTGGTTTTTGAGGTTTTGTAGACTTAAAAACATAGATCTGAGATTTTTGATGGAAAATTCGGGATGGAGATACAAAACAGCAATCGCACGGCGACAGTAACTGTCGCCCAATAGTAGTAAAATTTCATCTTTTAATTTATTTTTTTGGATTACTGCGGGAATGGCCTCAGTGCATGAGCAAGAAAAATTTCTTCCAGCAATCCGCATTCATCCTACCTATCCTTTCCAGGGATTGGAAAAGCTGCTATAGGATTTCAAAAATTGTGGAGTTTGACATACCTCAAGACGCACATATCTACGATCTCCTAGCATAGGCATGTATAATGTCTATGATCATCCTGTACTTGTTTTATTCTATATTTGTGAGGGAATTTTATAATCATTTGGAAGATTCTATAAACTTCGGGTTAAATGGAGGAGTGAGATCTCACATCCAAAGAAGAATAGTTGAGATCACTCATGAAAACTTGAGGAATGAGTTTGGATTAATAGACTATGAGAATGTACTTGCTATAGTAGAGAACTATTGCAAGGATAGAGAGTGGACACAAGATAATATATGTCTTCATGGAACTATAACTGAAACATTGATCCACTCCACTGTGCCTCTCAATCTTGATGCATACATGGTGTAGGACATACTTAGGAACACTATGTTATTGAAGGGAGGAGACACTAGGAAGATCACTACACAACTCACATTTGTCATTTATAAGATCCTAGAGAAGGAGCCATTTGATGTAGTTGATTTAGCCTTTTATGTGATTCGTTATACTCATAAGATGAATGATCAATTGAGAAATAAAATAAATACTCTTTCATTTGGAAGTGTTATACAGTGAGTGATATACTCAAATATAAATGGATCCATCAAAGGCTATATGTAGATGATTGTATTCCTCCAATTTATAATACGGAGATGACTAGATTCCTATCAGGACATGGTGAAGCATCCACTACAGATGTACCACGACCGACTCGAGGTGAAGCTTTAATATTGACTGTACCTCCACTTCATCGAGGTAAATTGCTACGAGAGAAAATAGATGGACTATATGACTTGGTGGAGACGCGGCAAGCCAAGATGATGACGAGGCTTAAAGGAATGAAAAAATTTATGAATTTCCTCGCTCGAGGTTTGAAACTCACGGCGACCCCGGCAGAAGAAAAAAAAGGTGGAGATTCTAGTGGAAGATCCTCCTCATCACTTTATTCATTACATGAGACGACCAAGACAGCAACGAGACCAAAGCTCGAGTGAGGACCAGCCATCCACCATCGAGGATTGGGAGTTCTAATATGATTTTCTACAGGTGGAGATCTTTGGAGCTATCGTGGGGCATTAGCAGCTGTCGCCTGGCGTTAGTGAATTATCAAAGTGTTGTACCTATTATATCTACACACCACAAACACACTAATATAAAATATACTTGGGATTTATTATTTTCAAATCAAGGAGTGTGGAACGCATGCACCAATATTAAGTGTATAATCAACTCAATATCGCGTAGAAGGGAAAAGAGATTTCATCTATATAATAGCAACTTTGATTTTTATTATCATTAATATTCTTCATTTTTCCCGAGTTAGAGATGACAAGCCAACAAGGGATTTAGTGATTTTCAATATTGAGATATATATATTTCTTCCTTAAAATCATTGCAAGAAAGTGCATCAAGTTTTCTCATAAATATCTTTTATTGATCCATCATAATAGACTGAAGAAATCAAAATACAACACTATTTTCTCATCATTTGATAAAAAGTAATTTCTAGAAAGTCGTCGTTAAATTTCTTAAAGTTTTAATTTGTTTTCTAAATTCCTTCAAAATGATTCACTTGGATTTAAAAAAAAAGTTTGCTAGTATTTGCGAGCATTAAATTAATCACCTCTCCGTGGGAATGATATTTATTCACTTTATATTACCTAATTTGGCACATGTACTTGTGTTAATACGTAGTCTATTTTGAGCATATTAAGTTTTTGGCACCATTGTCGGAGAGGTGCTTTAATTTATTATTTATTTCTTGAAATATTGTAATCCTTAGTATTTAGAGCTCAAGTTTTAATTCTTATTTGATTTTATTTTATTTGTTTTTTACTTTTATCTGCTATTCTGTTAGTGTATGTCCCGTTATAGATCACCTGAACTGTTGTTGTTAAACTTAGAAATCGATCAGACGTGTAGACTAAATAGAAGAACATTTCAGTTAGAACATTATAACTCAACGACCATGAATCCTAATTATCAAAATGTTAACAATTTGAATAATCAAGAAGTTTAAGACCAGGAGGGTCAGATAGAAAAAAATTGTCAACCATGGAAGTTTGGAGAACTTGTCAGAATTATAACATGCCTTATAGGGTAGGATTGCATTATAACATCATTTAGCCCTCTATCGAAGTAAATAATTTGAAAATTATTTTCATAGTTATGCAACTAGTTCAACAAAGATAATTTAGTGGACTTTGTCATGAGAACCCCAATTCTCACCAGTGGACCTTCATAGATATATGCAACACATTCAAGATCAATGGTGCATCAGATGAAGCAATAAGACTCCATTTGTTCCCTTTTTCCCTAGTACGAAGGGAAACGGAGTGGCTCGATTCCCAACATGACCTTCATACTTGGTTATAAGTTGTCGAGAAATTCTTAGCAAAATATTTCCCACTTGCTAAAACTACTAAACTAATGCGAGACATAACCACATTTTTTGTAAGGGAATGGTGAAACTCTGTATAACTCGTTAGAGCGATATAAGGAGTTCTTGTAGAAGTGTCCTCATCATGGCTTAGCTATTCATCAATAAGTGTGGACCTTCTATAATGGCCTCTAGACATTTACTATGATTCAAGTAGATGGAGATGCAGGAGGATCCCTTATGAAAAAATATCTTGAGGATGCGTATACTATCCTCGAAGATCTATCATCCAACAAATATCAATATTTTGATCGAAAGGGTCCTTCTTCGTCTATGGGTTGCTTGTATCATGTTGACCAACAAACTTCTTTTACCGCACAAATGATGACTCAATTCAATTCGATGAACAAGTGGTTAGATGCCCTAACTTTAAATCAACCCCAAATGAATCCACAAGTAAATAACATAGTTACCCCTCTAATTGCCATGAACCCTTCACTCACGATTGAACAACTTATTAGTCATAATGAGAAGGTTAACTACATAGGTTGGCTTTTAAGGCATAATAATAAAAATGCATTCTTAAACAAATACAATCCAGAAGTGCATAATCATCCGAACTTTTCATATAAGAATAATATAGGAATGGCACACCCACCTGGATTTAACTCAAATCCACATACGACTCAAAATAATTATTATAATCAACAAGGCTCTTCTAGGTAATTATCTGCTGAGATACTCATTGAATCCATGCAAAAAAAGTGGCGCTCGCATTACTAGCTTAGAGGGTTCATTATGCATAATTGAATCTTAATTAGGACAAATTGTTAATGCATTGAGCCTTAGACCTCAAGGGACACTCCTAACTGATAACACTCTAAATCCTAAAGGGGACAACCAACATTGCAAAACTGTCACCTTGCATAGCAAAAAAGCATTAGTTAGTTATTCAAGAAATGAAAAACTAAGAACTTTGAGGTTGAAGAAGGTGTGGTAAATATTAATCCCTCTAAACCTGATAAAGACATAAAGCAAACCGATGATGAAAAAGAAGATGAAGTATAAGTACTAGAAGAGAAGATAGATTATTATATTGAAACAGTAAAGAAAAAAGAGAATCCAATAATTTACTCACCTCCACCATTTCCTTAAAGACTAATTAAAAGTAAATTGGGCCAAAAATTTCAAAAATTCATAATTTTTTTAAAGAAATTACAAATAAACATCCATTTTGCTGAAGCACTTGAACAAATGCATAGTTATGTTAAATTTATGAAAGATATACTCTCTAAAAAGAGAAAAATTTTAGTTAATGAAATGGTAGCTCTTACTCATGAGTGTTGTTCTATACTTCAAAAAAGGCTTCCACCCAAATTAAAAGATCCTGGAAGTTTTACCATACAGTATTCCATAGGATATTAATTTGAAGGTGATGCGCTATGTTATCTTGGAGCGAGTATAGAACTAATGTGTTTATCGATACATAAAAAAGTTGGGGTTGGGATAAATCTCAAAAACATCTATAACCATACAACTAGCTGATAGAACACTTGCATTTCCAAAGGAGATAATAAAAGATGTGTTGGTCAAAGTAGACAAATTAATTTTTCTGGAAGATTTTGTAGTCTTGGATATGGAAGAGGATATGGAGGTTCCCATTATTGTAGGAAGACCATTTTTAGTGACGGGGAGAACTTTAATGAACGTTCAAAAGGGAGAATTGACCATGAGGGTTAATAATGAACATGTAACATTCAATGTTCTCAAAGCTATAAAATTTTCCCGTATAGTGGAGGATAACATGGAAGTGATTAATAATATATCTATATGTGATTATAACTTGAATAATCAATATGAAGGGCAAGATGACGTGTTAGTCTGACTATTAACGAACGAAGAATTATTTGATGATGAAGATGTGATGAGTTGTAAATATACGTATATTTTAGTACTTTATTTATATAATTTTAGTTCTTATTTATAAATTTAGTTATTTTTGTTTATAAATATGTTTCTTTTTGCATATAATGTTCTAACTTAGCTTGTTTTTTTTTGGATTTTTCCAGAAAATTGTGAAAATTTCATAGGACACGCCAGTATCACTTTGTTCATATGGGTCACGCCCGTGATAGGGCGTGTTACTTTGATTTTTCACTCAAAATGGATTTCTACTGAAGAAACATGCTGACACGCCCGTGTCCGATGCTCGACATGCCCGTGTCACGCCCTCGACGATTGTCAGCCTCAACCTAACGCTCGACGTTCTGCCTTCATAACCCTACTAGGATGCGCCAGTGTCCATATTCGATATGCCTGTGTCATGCCACGTTGTCAGCCACTCAATGCCTTCACTATTCAACACTCAACGCAATCTACTCGACACTCAATGCCTCTCGCTAATCAACACTCAATTCCTCAAGCCAGCAAAAATCAATTTTGCTTCCTACACCCAGCTATCTTGACACGACCCCCCGATACGCCCCCGACATGCAAGTGATGATGACGTGTCACGTTCCTGAAGCTTCAAGAATAACGCCAGCTCGCCGGATTTCTCTAAGTCAAACACGACAACTGTGATATGCCTTACCGACACGCCCGTATCGTAGGGCATGTCACCCGACTTTTTTTGTCTATAAATACAGATTTTCTGTATGATCCAATGTTCCACTTTTTGGGCCATTTCACTTAGGGTAGGTGCTGCTTGGATGCTTTTTCTATGCTGTGTAAGGGAATTTCTCCGCCCTCCTTAGTGTTTGTTTTTTTCTTTTATGTAATCTCCTTTTTATTCAATAAAATGTTAGTTTCTTTTCTCTCTTTGCATAACGTTGAATTCATTTATGCTCGCTACTCGAAGTGATCTTTCTTATTCATTCTTATTTCGTGTTTTTGTATGTTTTTGAAAACCGTTATAGCTTAGGACTTTTAGCATAATTTCTAGCCGTTGTAATCGGAATTTTATTTTCATGCAACGTACTTGTTTAGGTTTAGGTTGTTTTCTTCTTCTTTCTTGTTTTCATTCCTATGGGTTTATAAAAAACGTTTTAAAAGGTGGTTTTTCAATTTTTTTTAACTTAGCCTCTTTAGGATCGTGAAACTTTTCATTCTTTTTTAGTTTTATTTCCACTTTTTATGCGTTCTTATAAAAATATAAGAGTGAAAACGGAATCATTTTAATTTTTCGAGCACTTTGATTTTTGTTTTAATTTTCAAAACTTTTGCTTGTTTAATTTTTATTTCTTCTTTTTATGCATTTCTATCAAGTTCTAGCGGTAGAAATGTAGTTGTTTTAATTTTTCTGTTTTATTTTTTTCATTTATGTGCGTGCATGTATGAGTTAGATTTTCTTGTTTTCTTTTATTTATATAGAGTGTGTACGTGTGTGCATTTATTTCCGCCTACTCCTTAAGAGTTAAATGGCACATTGTTTTACTTTTGTAGAGTGCGTGAGTGTATTTTATTTCTGTAGAGTTCATGCGTGTATGAGATAGCATTTTCAGCTTTCATTTCCTGCCTACTCGTTTGAGTAGGACTTGCAATTTCCTGCTTTATTTCCTGCTTTCATTTACTGCTTTATTTACTGCTTTCATTTTTCGCTTTCATTTTATCATTTTCTTCCCGCTTAAGCCGTCACCATTCCGATGAGTGGCTAACCGCTCTTATCCCTCAATATCGAAGAGAATTGGGATAAAAAAAATCGCTTTAAATAATTAAAGGTCCTCTTTTTCTTGTTAATTAAAATTACTTAAGGTTTGACCCAGGTTAACGATGCGTAGGACCACATATCAATGTGTGGGCTCTATTTTTGTTGCCCATATGCTAGCTTGCCGAGAGTCCGTGCGTATGGACCGATCACACTTGGGTAAAGAGAGTTCCGCACATACCCTTGAGAGTGGAGGAACGTAACTCTACCGGATTGGGTTCCCCACTCAATAGCGGGGTTCTTAGCATAATGCTGGCATTAAGGGGAATCCTTCGTCAGACTAACTTTCGATCGAATAGTCTTAATATTCAGGTGATCGATAGCCCTAAAGATAAGTGAGCTCATTCTTATGGAACCTCCACGGCTAAGTCTCCGCCTTAATTAATTTGAAATTTAGGATCGCTTTTTATTAAAAGTTTATTTTAGTTCAAATATTATTTGATATTCGTAGGACTTCTAAGCTTTTGCTATTCCAGAGCAAAAGTTGGAGATGAACTTATAAGGAATTGAAAAAAATCCTAAGTTTAGCTACCGCTTGAATTAATTAAAATAAAAATAAAAATAAACATCCGGGGTACTAGAGTTAAGTCTTAAATTATGACAATGTTATAAATAGAGGAAGAGTTTCAAAAACAGACTTCTAGACAAAACAAATAGAAAACGAAAATTATTTTTGTTAGTTTAACAAAGAGATATTGAAATTGTATAAAAAACTTTAGCTTATAAGAAATTAAAAAAAATAATGCAATTTAAAAATTATGCTCTCAAAAGGATATTAAATTAATTCTAGAATCATTAAATTGGCTAAGTGGTTTGGTTTATGAAGAGGGCTTTGATTTAGAGGCGAGGTAATTTTTTTCTCGAACCTCTGCATATATATTTTTTTCTTAGATAATTAGGAAAATGGAATCTTATTTTCCTAATATAATATTTTCTTTTTAAACTTCATAATAATTAAATTAACCCAATGTATAGGTGTAGGAGTAATGAATTTTATCTTCTTACTTCATAACATATAATCTTTTTAAATTATTGGGTACCTATGTTTACGGAACAAAATCTTATTCCTATTGACATAGGATCTTTTAGGGATAAAAAGGTGATAAATCATGCCAAGTGAGGCATGAAAAAATGGGAGATGGGTTTTCAAATAGAAAACTAGATTTTAATAAAAAAGTTTTGAGAGCAACCTTTTTAAAATAAACGTTCCTATGTTTTTAAAAGCATGAAGTAGAAATAATTGAAATCCATAATTGTTTTTTCTAACATAAAAGACGAGCTTTTATTTACAAAAATTAGAAGTGGTGGTGAAAAACAAGTTCCCTATTATAAGGAAAAGACATAAAAAAATCTTTAAAACTTAACCCCAGACACTTAAATCTATCAAACTTTAATTAATAAATGAATAGTAAGCAAAGCATAAGTAAAATTCGCTTATAAATAAACTCGAAACTAGATTTTTGGAATGCAAAAAGGGTTAAGACATGACATATTCAATTTTATTTATTTCAAAATAAACGTTTTTTTTCTATTAGGGTTTTTATATTTTTTGTGTTTTGATTATTATCTTTTTTTTATTATTTTCAAAAAAAAATTTGATTTTTTTATTTTTTATTTTTTAAGTTATTTACAAGAAAGGGGAAGAAAGAGGTGTTATCTACAAAGAAAGAGGGGAAAAGAAGAAAAAACAGAATATATAAAAAAAGAATTACAAAGTAAAAATTTTTTGGGATTTTTGTTTTATAATTTTTTTGTGTTTTGTTTTCATTTTGTTTTGTATTTTTTAAAGGCGATGCATAAAATAGAAGAGCATAAAATAGAAGTACCGAAAATAGGAAAACACCCACATACTTTGTTCCAACATTGTCCCCAATGTTACAATATAAGTATGAGAAACGATATATATAAAAGTGCAGGTATGTACAAAAAAGAGACAGGGGAAAGGAAACTTCCCTAAAACACATTCGGGGAGGCCGTTTTTAGAAGTTCTGCAAAAAGCAAAAAGATAAACCTGGGGTGTCTCCCAGGAGCGCTTTGGTTATAGTCATGTAGCCTGACTATTTGGGTGGGGGTCATAATTATAGGCAGGATGTTATTTAGGGAGGTGAGAAAATTTTTCTAAGGGGCTATACAACTAATTAATTTTTTTTGTTTTTTAGATAGAAATATTTTTTCATATATATATATATATATATATATATATATATATATATATATATAGATTTTCTAAAAGAAAAGAGGCGGTAAAAGAAAATAAGCGAGGCGGGCGGCCTTTATTATTATTTTTAAAAAAAGATATATAGTATATATATATGTACTTATAAATTTTTTTATTGGTTTTTTGATTTTTGAAATAAAAAGAAGAAAATAAAATATAAGATGAAGGGTGGGGGGGTAGAAAACTATTTTTGATTTTTAAAAGTTTGTAAGTATTTTTTTTAAGTTAAGTTTTTAGTTTTTTTTATTTTTAGGTTTTAAGTTTTTTTTTGGTTTTGTTTTGAGTTTTTAAGATGATAATACAATTTTTTGTTTATTTTTTTAGATAAGTTTTTTTATTTAATTTTTTTTTAAGTTTTAAAATTTTTTAGATTTTTGATTTTTTAGATTTTTTAGATTTTCCACTTTTCTAGTTTTTAGATTTTTAAGTAGTTATTATTATTATTATTGATATTATAATTATTATAAAAATATATTTTTTGGTTGGCCATTTTTTTATATATAAATATAAATAAAAGTTAAAAGTAAGAGTTTTCAGGAATTAAGAATTGCAAATCGAAATCTCCCCGGCAACGGCGCCAAAAACTTGATGCGCGCCGCGAACGCTTGGATTTTTTTTTTTTTTTATATAGATAATATAGATAAGAGAAAAGAAGGTTTATTTAAATATAAGAGGGCGGAGCTCACGAGCGATATTTCATTTTAAACGAAACGAGGCAAGTGCACCTATCGGTACTTCTATTTTATGGGGGTGTTTTCCTATTTTCGGTACTTCTATTTTATGCACTTCTATTTTATGCATCGCCTGTAAAAAATACAATAATAAAATAAAAAATGAAAACAAAACTCAAAACAATTTAAAACAAAAATCTTACTTTGTAATTTTTTTTATATATTCTCTTTCCTCTTCTTTTCCCCTCCTTTCTTTGTAAATAACACCTCTTTCTTCCCCCTCTCTTGTAAATAACTTAAAAAATAAAAAAAAATTTGAAAATCCAAAAAAAGATAATAATCAAAACATAAAAATATAAAAACCCTAAAATAAAAAAAATTGTTTATTATGAAACAAATAAATTGAATATGACATGGCTTAACCCTTTTTGCTTTCCAAAAATCTAGTTTCGAGTTTATTTATAAGCGAATTTTACTTATTCTTTGCTTACTATTCATTTATTAATTAAAGTTTGATAGATTTAAGTGTTTGGAGTTAAGTTTTAAAGATTTTTTTATGTCTTTCTTTATAATAGGGAACCTGTTTTTAACCACCACTTCTAATTTTTGTAAATAGAAGCTCGTCTTTTATGTTAGAAAATAATAATTATGGATTTCAATTATTTCTACTTCGTGCTTTTAGAAACATAGGAACGTTCATTTTAAAAAGTTTGCTCTCAAAACCTTTTTATTAAAATCTAGTTTTCTCATTGAAAACCCATCTCCCATTTTTTTTCATGCCTCACTTGGCATTATTTATCCCCTTTTTATCCCTAAAAGATCCTATGTCAATGGGAATAAGATTTTGTTCCGTAAACATTGACACCCAATAATTTAAAAAAATTATATATTATATAGTAAGAGGATAAAATTCATTACTCCTACACCTATACATTGGGTTAATTTTATTATTATGAAGTTGAAAAAGAAAATATTATATTAGGAAAATAAGATTTCATTTTCTAAATAATCCAAGAAAAAAATATATATGCAGAGATTCGAGAAAAAAATTACCTCGCCTCTAAATTAAAGCCCTCTTCATAAACCAAACCACTTAGCCAATTCAATGATTCTAGAATTAATTTAAAATCCTTTTGAGAGCATAATTTTTAAATTGCATTATTTCCTTTAATTTCTTATAAGCTAAAGTTTTTTATATAATTTCAATCTCTCTTTGTTAAAATAACAAAAATAATTTTCGCTTTCTATTTGTTTCGTCAAGAAGTTTTTTTTGAAACTCTTCCTCTATTTATAACATTGTCATAATTTAAGACTTAACTCTAGTACCTCGGATATTTATTTTGATCTCTCTTTTAATTAATTCAAGTTGTAGCTAAACTTAGGATTTTTTCAATTCTTTATAAGTTCATCACAAACTTTTGCTCTGGAATAGCAAAAGCTTAAGTATGAGGGTATTTGATAAGTTGTAAATATACTCATATTTTAATACTTTATTTTTATCATTTTAGTTCTTATTTATAGTTTTTAGTTATTTTTGTTTATAAATATGTTTCTTTTTGCAAATAATTTTCTAACTTAGCTTATTGTTTGTTTTCTGTATTTTTTTAGAAAATTGTGAAATTTCATAGGACACGCCTGTATCACATGTGTCACATGGGTCACACCCGTGACTGAGCATGTTACTTTGATTTTTCACTCAAATTGGATTTCTGCTGAAGAAACATGCTGACAAACCCGTGTCCCATGCTCGACATGCTCGTGTCATGCCCTTGACGATCGTCGGTCTCAACCCGATGCTCGATGTTCTGCCTTCATCAACCCGACTAGGACACACCTATGTCCATATTTGACATACCCGTGTCATGCCACATTGTCAGCCACTCAACGCCTTCACTATTCAACACTCAATGCCATTCACCTAACACTCAACGCCTCCCGCCAGTCAACACTCAATGCCTCAAGATAGCAAAAATCAATTTTGCTTCCTCCACCCAGCTGTCTAGTCATGCCCCCCGACACGCCCGTGACGATGACGTGTCTTGTTCCCAAAGCTTCCAGAATGATGCCAGCTCACCGAATTTTGCCAAGTAAATTACGGCAACTGTGACACGCCCTACAGACACGCCCGTGTCATAGGGCGTGTCACCCGACTTTTTTGTCTATAAATACAGATTTTCTTGTAAGATCCAATGTTCCACTTTTTGGGCCATTTCACTTAGGGTAGGTACTGCTTGGATGCTTTTACTATGCTATGTAAGGGAATTTCTCCCCCTCCTTAGTGTTTGTTTTTTTTGCTTTTATGTAATCTCCTTTTTATTTAATAAAATGTTAGTTTCTTTTCTCTCTTTGCATAGCTTGAAATTCATTTATGCGCCCTACTCGAAGTGATCTTTATTATTCGTTCTTATTTCGTGTTTTTTTATGTTTTTCAAAACCGTTATAGCTTAGGAATTTTAGCCTAATATCTAGCCGTCGTAATCGCAATTTTATTTTCATGCAACGTACTTGTTTAGGTTAAGGTTGTTTTCTTCTTCTTTCTTAGTTTTCATTCCTATGGGTTTATAAAAAATGTTTTAAAAGGTGGTTTTTAAATTTTTTTTAACTTAGCCTCTTTAGGATCGTGAAACTTTTCGTTCTTTTTTAGTTTTATTTCCACTTTTTATGCAGTCTTATAAAAATATAAGAATGAAAAAGTAATCATTTTAATTTTCCGAGCACTTCGATTTTTATTTTAATTTTCAAAAGTTTTGCTTGTTTAATTTTTATTTCTTCTTTTTATGCATTTCTATCAAGTCTTAGCGGTAGAAATGTAGTTGTTTTAATTTTTCATTCTCTATATTTTTCTTATTTTTTTCATTTGTGTGCGTGCGTGTATGAGTTAGATTTTCTTGTTTTCTTTTATTTATGTAGAGTGTGTGCGTGTGCGCATTTATTTTCTCCTACTCGTTAAGAGTTAAATGACACATTGTTTTATTTCTATAGAGTGTATGAGTGTTTTTTTATTTTGGTAGAGTGCTTGCATGTATGAGATAGTGTTTTCAACTTTCATTTCCTGCCTACTCGTTTGAGTAGGACTTGCAATTTACTGCTTTATTTACTGCTTTCATTTACTGCTTTATTTACTACTTCATTTTCCGCTTTCATTTTATCGTTTTCTTTCCGCTTAAGTCGTGCCCATTCCGATGAGTGGATAACCGCTCTTACCCCTCAATATTGAAGAGCATTGGGACAGAAAAATTCGCTTTAAATAATTAAAAATCCTCTTTTTCTCGTTAATTAAAATTACTTAAGGTTTGCCCCGGATTAACGGCGCGTCGGACCACATATCGATGTGTGGGCTCTATTTACGTTGTCCATACGCTAGCTTGCCGAGAGGCCGCGCGTATGGACCGATCACCCTTGGGTAAAGAGAGTTTCACACTTACTCTCGAGAGAGGAGGCGCGTAACTCTACCGGATTGGGTTCCCCAGCCAATGCGGGGTTCTTAGCGTAATGCGGGCATTACGAGGAATCCTTTGTCGAACTAACGTTCGGTCGAATAGTCTTAATGTTGAGGTGAGCGTTATTCCTAGAGATAAGTGAGCTCATTCTTTTGGAACCTCCACGGTTAAGTGTTCGCCTTAATTAATTTGAAATTTAGGATCTCATTTTATTAAAAGTTTATTTTAATTCAAATTCAATTTGATATCGTCGTGTTATTTCTTCATCAGCCTTCCACCATTTTATGCTTTTATTTTCTGTATTTTCTATCCGCCATTAATTAAATCAAATGACAAAATATTATCGATAAAATAATAGTCTATTTAGGGAAAAAGTAAGAATTGGCAAACCGACCCTGAGAACAGTACGACCCCGATATTCCCCCACGGGAATATCCTGTACTACACGCAATAGGTGCACTTGCCTCCTTTCATTTAAAATGAAATATTGCCCGTGAGCTCCGCACTCTTATATCTAAATAAACCTTCTTTTATCTTATCTATATTATCTATATAAAATAAAAACAAAATAAAGGCGCTCGCGACGTGCATCAAGTTTTTGGCGATGTTGCCGGGGAGATTTTGATTTGCTATTTTGAAATCCTGAAAACTATTACTTTTACTTTTTATTTATATTTATATATAAAAAAATGTCCAACCAAAAAAAATATATATTTATAATAATAATAATATCAATAATAATAATAACTACTTAAAAATCTAAAATTTTTAAAAAAGTAGAAAATCAAAAAAATCTATAAAATCAAAAATCTAAAAAACTTCAAAACTTTTTAAAAAAATTTAACTAAAAAAAGTATCTTAAAAAACAAATTTTTTTTATTATCATCTTAAAAACTCAAAAAAAAAACAAAAAAAAACTTAAAACCTAAAAATAAAAAAAAACTTAAAACTTAACATAAAAAAAAACTTAAAAACTTTTAAAAATCAAAAAAAAATTTCTTCCCCCCCCACCCTTCTTCTTATATTTTATTTTCTTCTTTTTATTTCAAAAATCAAAAATCAAAATACAATTTTTTTTATATAAGTATATATATATACTATATATATTTTAATATATATATATATATATAAATATATATATATAAAGGGCAGCTGCCTCGCTTCTTTTCTTTTCCTGCCTCTTTTCTTGTAGAATATATATATACGAAAAAAAAATTTATCTAAAAAAAACAAAAAAATTAATTAGTTGTATAGTCGCCCTTAGAAAAATTTTCTCACCTCCCTAAATAACATCCTGCCTATAATTATAACCCCCACCTAAATAGTCAAGCTACATGACTATAACCAAAGCGCTCCTGGAAGGCACCCTAAGTTAATCTTTTTGCTTTTTTATTTCTAATTTTTGCAGGGTCATTACTAACGGGCCTCCCCGAACGCGTTTTCAGGGAAGCTTTCTCAACTCCAATTTTTATTTTTGTGCATAAGTGCTTAGTCTTTATTTTCTATTCCTCGTACTTAGTGCAACATTGTGTATAATGTTGGACTTAAGTATTGGGGTGTTTTCCTTTTTTTGTTCTTTTATTTTCTGCTCTTTTATTTTCGGCACCCAATCAAAAATACTAAAAAAGTGCAAAAAATAAAAACTTCAAAAACAAATTGTCGTTTCATGTTTTTATAATTAAAAACTCAAAAAAAATTATTTAGAATTATCGCTCTGTGACGTTCAACTCATCGAACCAACCACCTAAATAAGAGTCTGTTCGCGGGCGATCAAGTTTTTTACTTTGTAATTATTTTTTGTAAATATTCTCTTTCCTCTTCTTTTTCCCTCTTTTCTTTATAAATAACACCTCTTTCTTCCCCCTTTCGTGTAAATAACTAAAAAAATAAAAAAAATATTGAAAATCAAAAAATCCAAAAAAAAGATAATAATCAAAAACACACACAAAAAAGATAAAAAACACAAAATTTTGATTATTGTGAAACAAATAAATTAAATATCTCATTCTTAACCCATTTTTACTCTCCAAAAATCTAGTTTTAAGTTAATTTATAAGCGAATTTTACTTATTCTTTGATTACTATTCGTTTATTAATTAATGTTTGATAGATTTAAGTGTTTGAGGTTAAGTTTTAAAGAATGTTTTATGTCATTTCCTTATAATAGGGAACTTGTTTTTCACCACCACTTTTATTTTTTATGAATAGAAGCTCGTCTTTTATGTTAGAAAATAACAACCCTAAATTTAAATTATTTCTATTCATTCTTTTAGAAACATAGGAATGTTCATTTTAAAAAGGTTGCACTCAAATTTTTTTATTAAAATCTAGTTTTCTTTTTGAAAACATATAAACCCATCTCCATTTTTTTTCATGTCTTACTTGACATGATTACCCATATTTCATCCCTTAAAAGATCCTATGTCAATGGAAATAAGATTTCGTTTCGTAAATACACGCACCCAATATTTAAAAAGATTATATGTTACAGAGTAAGATGATAAAATTCATTACTCCTATACATATACATTGGGTTATTTATTATTTATGAAGAAAGAAAAAGAAAAAAATTATATGTTAGGAAAATAAGATTTCATTTTCCTAATTATTCAAAAAATTACTATGTAGAGGTTCGAGAAAAAATTACCTTGCCTCTAAATCCAAGTCCCCTTCATAAACCACCAAACCACTTATCCTTTTCAATGATCCTAAAATTAATTTAAATTTTTTGAGAGCATAATTTTTAAATTGCATTATTTCCTTTAGAATTTCTTTTAAGCTAAAGATTTTTATATAATTTCAATCTATCTTTGTTAAACTAACAAAAATAATTTTCGCTTCCTATTTGTTTCGTCTAGTAGTCTTTTTGAAACTCTTTTTCTATTTATAACATTTTCATAATTTAAGATTTAACTCTAGTACCCCTGATATTTATTTTGATCTTTCTTTTAATTAATTTAAGCGGTAGCTAAACTTAGGATTTTTTTCAATTCCTTATAAGTTCATCTCCAACTTTTGCTCTGGAATAGCAAAAGCTTAAGTATGGGGGTATTTGAATAGTTGTAAATATATGCATATTTTAGTACTTTATTTTTATCATTTATGTTCTTATTTATAGTTTTTAGTTATTTTTGTTTATAATATGTTTCTTTTTGCAAATAATTTTCTAACTTAGTTTGTTTTTTGTTTTCTAGATCTTTTTAGAAAATTGTGAAAATTTTATAGGACACGCCCGTGTCATGTGGGTCACGCCCGTGATAGGGCTTGTTACTTTGATTTTTCACTCAAATTGGATTTCTGCTGAAGACACATACTGACACGCCCGTGTCCCATGGTCGATACGCCTGTATCACGCCCTCGAAAATCGTCAGCCTTAACCTGATGCTCGACGTTTTGCCTTCATCAACCCGACAAGGAAACACTCGTATCCATATTCAACACGCCCGTGTCATGCCACATTGTCAGCCACTCAATGCCCTCACTATTCAACACTCAATGCCTCCCGCCAGTCAACACTCAACGCCTCCAGCCAGCAAAAATTAGTTTTGTTTCCTCCACCCAGCTATCTTGTCACGCCACCCGACATGCCCCCGACACGCCTGTGACAATGACGTATCATGTTCTCGAAGCTTCCAGAACGACGCTAGCTTGTCAGATTTTGCCAAGTCAAACACGGCAACTATGACACTCCCTACCGACACGCTCGTATCGTAGGGCGTGTCACTCGACTTTTTTGTCAATAAATATAGATTTTCTGTATGATCCAATGTTCCACTTTTTGGGCCATTTCACTTAGGGTAGGTGTTGTTTGGTTGTTGTTCATGCAATGTAAGGGAATTTCTCCCCCCCTCTTAGTGTTTGTTTTTAGCTTTCTTGTTTTAACTTTCTTGTAATCTCTTTTTACTTTAATAAAATTTCTAATTTTCTCTCTTATGTTGTATGGAAATCCGCTCAAGTGCCCTACTAAAAAGTGATTTTTATCTGTGTTTTTGCTTTTCGTACTTTTTATGTTTCTTTTTAGCTTTGATAACTTAGTTTAGATTTAGGATTTTAACTATTTTCTAGTCGTTGTAATAGCTTTTTCTCTTCTTGCATACTACTCGTTTAAGTTTAGTTTATTATTTTCACTTTGTTTTCACTCTTATGGTTTTATAAAAATGGTTTTAAATGTGGTTTTTCATTTTCTTTAACTTAGGTTTTTTTATGATCGTAAAATTTTTCATTCTCTTTTAGCTTTATTTCCACTTTTTAACCATTTCTATAAAGTTATAAGAATGAAAAAGTTGTCGTTTTAATTTTTCGCCAACTTAGCTTTTCATTTTAATTTTGAAAACTTTTTGCTCCTTTTATTTTTTACTTTCTCTTTTTATGCATTTCTACCGCATTCTAGCGGTAGAAATGTAGTTGTTTTAATTTTTCAGCCCCTTTATTTTTCTTATTTTTTTTCATTTGACTGCGTGCGTGTGTGAGTTAGATTTTTTTGCTCTCTTTTATTTATGTAGAGTGTGTGCGTGTGCTTATTTATTTCTGCCTACTCGTTAAGAGTTAAATGGAAAATGGTTTTATTTCTGTAGAGTGCGTGCATGTATGAGATAGCATTTTCAGCTTTATTTTCCTGCCTACTCGTTCGAGTAGGACTTGTAATTTACTTCTTTCTTTTTCAGCTTTAATTTACTGCTTTCATTTTATCGCTTTTTTTTCTTAAGCCGTCCCCATTCCGACGAGTGGCTAGCCGCTCTTAGCCCTCAATATCGAAGAGCATTGGGATAGAAAAAATTGCTTTAAATAACTAAAGGTCCTCTTTTTCTCATTAATTAAAATTAATTAAGGTTTGCCCCGGGTTAACGATGCGTAGGACCATATATTGATGTGTGGGCTCTATTTTTGTTGTCCATATACTAGCTTGCCGAGAGGCCGTGCGTATGGACCGATCACCCTTGGGTAAAGAGAGTTTCGCACTTACCCTCGAGAGGGGAGGCACGTAACTCTACCAGATTGAGTTCCCTACCCAATTACGGGGTTCTTAGCGTAATGCGGGCATTAAGAGGAATTCTTCGTCGGACTAACATTCAGTCGAATAGTCTTAATGTTAAGGTGAGAGATATTCCTAGAGATAAGTGAGCTCATTCTTTTGAAACCTCCATGGCAAAGTCTCCGCCTTAATTAATTTGAAATTTAGGATCTCTTTTTATTAAAAGTTTATTTTAATTCGAATTCAATTTTATATCGTCGCGTTATTTCTTCATCGTCCTTCCGCCATTTTTCTGCTTTTATTTTCTGCACTTTAAATATATAAGCCATTAATAAATAAAACCACCAAAAATATTACCGGTAGAATAATAGCCTATTTAGGGAAAGAGTAGAAATAGGCACACCGACCCTGAGAACAATACGACCCCAATATTCCCCACAAGAATATCCTGTACTACATACGATAGGTGCACTTGCCTCCTTTCATTTAAAATGAAATATCGCCCACGAGCTCCGCCCTCTTATATCTAAATAAACCTTCTTTTCTCTTATCTATATTATCTATATAAAATAAAAACAAAATCAGGCGCTCGCGGCGCGCATCAAGATGAGATCCAAGAATGCTTACAAGTATTCGAGAAGCCAACTATTTGGTATCGTAAATCGGAACCCCTTGAAATGCCTGAGAAATCCTTGGTGATCAAGCCTTCCATTATCGACCCACCAATGGTAGAATTAAAACCCCTTCCCAATCATCTTATGTATGTATACCTAGGAGAGAATTACACACTACCGGTTATTATAACCTCAAAATTGCAATCTGAACAACAACATAGATTAATTGAACTATTAAAACAATATAAATTGGATTTAGGTTGGACCATAGTGGATATTCGGGGGATAAGCCCTTCATTATGCATACATAAAATTCTTTTAGATGAGTCTTTTAAGGGATCCATAGAACCTCAACATCGTATAAGACCACTCATGAAGGAAGTAGTTAAGAAAGAGATTATTAAGTGGTTAAATGTGAGAATTATATATCCTATCTCGAATTGTGCCTGGGTCTCACCGGTATAGTGTGTTCCAAATAAAGGAGGGATGATGATGGTTAAGAATGAAAGGGATGAGATGATATCCACTAGAACAATCATGGGGGTGGCGTATTTGTATGGATTATAGGAAACTGAATAAGGGAATGAGGAAAGATCATTTCCCCTTACCATTCATTGATCAAGTCTTAGAGAATTTGGTGGGGAATGATTTTTTTTCTATTTTTTGATGGGTACTCTGGCTATAAACAAATTACTATCGACCCTAAAGATAAAAAAAAGACCACATTCACTTGTCTATATGGAACCTTCGCATTTACAAGAATTCCCTTTGGGTTGTGTAACACACCCACTACTTTCCAATGTTGTATGATCACTATATTCTATGATATTATTTATTATTGTATTGCGATTTGTATGGATGATTTTTCCATTTTTGGTAAATCTTTTGATGCTTGTTTGAAGTGTTTGGAGAAAGTGCTAGTACGATGCATTGAGACTAACTTTGTTTTAAATTGGAAGAAATGTAACTTCATAGTTAACAAAGGTATTGTACTTAGACATCATGTCTCTAAGAATGGGTTAGGTGTTAATAAAGCCAAAATTGAGGTAATTGAAAAGCTATCCCCACATAAAAATGTGAAAATGTTGCGAAGCTTTCTAGGACACTCTGGGTTTTATAGAAGATTTATTAAAGATTTCTCAAAAATTGCAAAACCATTGAGTGGCCTTTAGAAAAAGACGCAAAATTTCATTTTGAAAATGCTTACTTGAGTGCTTTTAATGAAATTGAAAATTGATTTACTACAACGCCACTAGTTATTAAAAATTCATTCAAAATAAAGACATGAATCTTGGCATGGAGACTATTCCAGTGGAAAACTTGTTGGCCTCAATGGAAGGGTTCGCCCTCCAGTAAGAACAAAGGTTTAGTTTTCAACTCTCGATTAGGGAGAATTGTTCATGTTAATGTGTGATGCTAATGATTATGCCTTTAGAGGTATCTTAGGGCAATTACTAGAGAAAGTCTTCCACACAATCGCTTACGCGAGTAAACCTTAATAGAAGCCCAAGTCAATTATACCACCACAAAAAAGAGTTTCTTGTAGTAGTATTCACTTTTGATAAGTTTAGGTCGTATCTCTTATGCACTAATGTCATAATTTACACTAATCATGTGACCATACATTACCTTTTGGAGAAGAAGGATGCTAAACCATGACTTATTTGATGCGTGCTGCTTTTGCAAGAATTTGACGTAGAAATCAAAGATAAGAAAGGTACAGATAACCCTATTACGAATCATTTATCTAGTATCGAGTATTCACAATAATCCTTACATTCTAAAATTGATGAGTGGTTATTAGTTATATCAGTAAGCACGGTTCCATAGTATACGGATTTCGTGAACTATATCATTAGTAGAGTCTTTCCTCCCAATTTACTCTATCAATAGAAAAAGAGATTTATACATCAAGTTTGATCTTATCTCTGGGATATGCCAGATTTATTTAAGGTTGGGTCAGACAGTATTGTGAGGCGTTGCGTTCCCGAGTCTGAAATGAAAGCTATATTGGAGAAGTGTCACAACTCTCCTTATAAAGACAATTTTATGTGGGATGGGGCAATGATGAAAGTCTTAGAGGCTGGTTTATTTTAACCAGATTTATTTCGCGATGCTAAAGAAGTTGCTAAACACTGTGATTTGTGTCAAAGGAATGAAAATATAAGAAAAATTTATGTGATGCCCATGAACATGATTTTTGAAGTAGAATTATTCGATGTTTGAGGCATAGACTTTATAGGACCATTTGTGAGTTCAAATGGTCATTTACATATATTATTAGCGGTCGATTATGTATCCAAGTTGGTGGAAGCAATTACTATACCTAAGAATGATGTTAAAGTAGTCTTACGTTTTTTGAAAAACTTTTTATTTAATAGGTTTAGAACCCTGAGAGCAATTATTAGTGACGAGGAAGTTATTTTTATAATGCCCAATTTGCAATGCTATTGAGAAAATATGGGGTAAAACATAAGGTCGCACTGGTATACCACCCCCAAACAAATGGGTTAGCGGAGGTGTCCAACCATGAAATCAAAAAATCTTAGAGAAGACAGTTAACATCAACTAGAAAGACTGGTGACAAAAGCTAAATGATGCATTATGGGCATACCGCACTGCTTTCAAAACACCAATTAGATTAATTCTATATAGGTTAGTGTATGGTAAAGCATGTCATATGCCTATAGAGTTAGAACACCGAGTGTATTAGGCTATTAAGAAAATAAATTATGATTTCCAAGACACGAGCAAGCAAAGATTACTACAACTCAATGAATTGGAATAAATGAGGACGAATGCATATAAAAATTCTCTAATTTACAAGGAGCTGATGAAGAAATGACACGACCAATGCTTGAACCAAAAATAATTTGAACTCAGACAATTAGTTCTATTATTCAATTCTCGTTTGAAAATATTTCCCAGGAAGTTAAAATCTGATTAGTCGGGTCCGTTTAGAGTCATAGAAGTGCACCAATATGGCACAGTAATGATATTGAATGAAAAAATGAAATCGAATTCAAAGTGAATGGGCAGAGAGTGAAGCTTTATAGAGCGGATGAAAATGATCGAGTAGTCTCATCCATTGCTCTAAAATGATACAAATTAAACAGCAAATTCCTGTCGTGACTTGAAATTAGGCACTGCTTGGGAGGCAACCCAATTTTTAATTCTCATTATTAGTTGGTATTACAATTTTTATTTTAAAAGTTTGATATATATTTAGTATTAAGTATTTTTGTAGCTATGATATTACATCTAATAATAATAATACTAATAAAATAAATTTAAATTAAAAGAAGAAAAAATGTTACTATTTTATGTTAGCTCTTGCAGGTTGGGCTCATATAGAAAGAAAAAAATTTATGGGTGAGGGTAGTTCAAGGCTAGGAATCGGACAACGATAAGTATGTTACAACAAGTTTGGCTAGTAGAAAAAAATTATAATGACATTTTTTTTCTGTCTGCATCTTAGGATTTCAGCATGAACCGTCAGTCTAATCGAACAGGAGCGCTCCTTATATTTTAGCCAGGCTATTGAGAGTAATTTAAAACCTAAAATGTCAAGACCCCGGTTCATTTGCCTCCTAAAATCCCGCAGCCCTGTTTTTCTCCATCCTAAAACTTGATCCTAGCCTTAGAGTAAGACCTAGAGCGTGTGGGCGACGAAGTCTGTGAGCTAAGAGAAGGGAGGTGACTTCAACCATTCAGGTGGAGAATAACCTGCAAAATCACTAGTGGCATCGTGAGCGGCGAGCAGAGAGCACGTGGCTCATGGAGAATAGTGAGCGGTGCATTATCAGAAAAGCTTGCAGGAGTTAGGTCCCTCCCTAATTTCTAAAAGCTCCAATGTTTTTACCATTCTCTCTTGATCTGAAATATTAGTTCATGAAGTAGTAGACATCCTTATTCTATCTGAGAACTCCACCCTTTGTAAGTGATACTTAACTTCATTCATGTTTGCTAGTCTAGACTGTAATATTCAGTTTATCCTTACCCACTGCATTTCCACGCTTAAGCATGTCCAACCTTTTTCACTACTCCATTCTTGACCCTAGAGGTGCAGCTCGCACAATCGGTAGGAGTTTGTCACCAAAATGTTTTAGTGATTATATTTTCTAGATCTTGAATTATTACTCAAACAAGGACCTTTGTTCTCCATAAGTGATCCCGATGTCCACCTCCAATTTTTTTCTGTACTTTTATATTAGGGTTTTTCTTATGAGAAATTGTTTCTAACCCCTACATCATGTCAGACCGAAAAGGCAAGAGGAAACTATTTGTTTTCAAGGATAAACGATTCATGAATGGTGAGGCTAAGAGCCGCCATGAGATGTTAAAGATGAAACTAGTCATCTACGAATGATTTTTTGAGATAGAGATGAGAAATTGGAGCAAAGTGTACATTGAGCAATTGCATAAGCAAGGGTAGGAGACACTTTTCCTCCCTCGATCGGAGGTCATCCTCCCATGGGTATATGAGTTCTATGCGAATGGAAATTTTCAATCGGAGGGGAGTGTCATAGTAAATGGTAAAGAGGTCAACATCTCTCCATAAAGCATCATCGAGCATTTCAATATGGACAATTTCGAGTGGGACGAGTATGACCATCTAAAGACCACTACTATGCCGGAAGAAGTTAGTGTCGTACTTTGCCATACAAAAGATGATGTTTGGTCTAATCCACACAAGCACATTTTCAACTCCACAGGTTTTACAAAAGAGGCCAAGGTTTGGCTATTATTCATCAATGCAAGCTTGTGGACTACAATGCACGAGAAACATATTTCCATAGATAGAGCAATGCTGATCTATTATATACTCAACAGAGCTAAGGTAAACGCGGGGAAATGATCTCTGATCGGCTTCATGAAAAGACAGAAATACATGGAGTAACAATACTATAGTATCTAACTTTGATCACTCAGCTGTGTAGGTTTGCTAGAGTTAAAATGAGGGAGGGAGACATTTGCACTTCTATTAGACACCACATTACAGAGACTTTTGTCTTCAAGAACATCAAGTTTGTCACAAAATGGGCCCTGACACACTCGATCCCTAAGGCACAAACCTCCGAGATGACAGCTGACCACATCGACATCAAAATTATAATAGATGATAATGGCAATAATCCTGACTTTCTGATGGAGAACATTGAGTACATTAAGACTTATCTATGGTGTCAGAACGTGTACTTCGAGTCCAAACTTGAGAAGGCCTGACAAGAGCGGTGATGATTATGTGCAAGGCAAAAATCCCTATGATAATACCTACTTATAGGCTTCATTCACAGTTTGATGTTGAAGGATACCTGCTCGCATATGATGGATCCAAAATTGACCCTACAGTGGTGGCCGCGATAAAAGAGGAAGAGGACGAGTAAGAAGATGATAGCGATGGAGAAAACTAGTGAAGTGCTGATTCTGCTCGATTTAGTCGTACTGCTATTATTTTTGATAGGCCTAGTTCTGCAACTTTATTTTTATGCATTTTGGATATTGCTCTGCACTGGACGTTATGATTGATATTGCTGAGGATTTAGTCTGCCTCTGCAATGCTTTGTATGGATATTAGATATGTGGATGTTGTGATTTAAATTATGTTGGCGAATATTTGTTTGATGGCGTATATTATGTACTTGTGATATTAGCTCATAACATCAGTCAAAACTATTATTATTTAGAGTATGTAATTACACTGGTTATGCTGATTGAGTACTTTAATTTGTATTCGGCATGTCATTTCTTTTATGTATCTTTTGATGGGAGATGTTTGCAGGATGTATGTACTTTTGATGTGCACTTTTGGATGGAATTAACTCATATCTATTAGCATATTTGAACTTTTGTACTATATTGAAAATATTGTTAATCTAAACTTGGTGACTAGTTTTCTTTCTGGTTTTGGGCAAAGATTTTTGTAGGTTACCTATAAGTTTATCGTCTTTTCTAACTTGCACTCCATGGCCATGACTTACTTACTAGTAAATGAAAAGAATGAGAATGATTAATTCTTTGAACTTCTGATTTTAGAGGAGTGATTTATTTCAATTACATTTATTTATATTGCTTAAATGTCGATTTACCCAAGTAATGATGGATATTATGCAATTTTTTTTAAAATGGAATATCTTTGCTAGTGACTAGCAAAGGCTTAGGTGTGAGGGTGGGAAGAAACCTTTACTGATTGGGCGGCGAATAACCTACTAAATATTAATTTATGGAGCCTTACACTTGTTTCAAAATTATGCAATTTAAATTGATTGGGAGACTTGTCAAACCTAAAAGTGTAGATTTTTGCTTTTGAAGTTTATAAGTTATGTTTGAGCTCCATTTTGTATTTCCCCTATGCAATTATTCCTTAAAAATATTTGCTCCATAATTATTGACTTTATTTATTTCCAAACATAGTAGGTGATGGATGAATAAGAACTGAGTCAATTCTGACAGAAGCTAAGACATTGAAGTTAGGTAGTTAATTGATAAAGATGATTAAGGCCATCTTTGGACTAGGTCGGCCCACACAGTATATAACTATCCATAGGCCTGGGTATGTGTATTCATACTTGGAATGATCTCAACTATGATTATAAAAAAAATACAAAAAAATTGGATAAATGTCATAGTAATATGTGGCCAAAGTGCGTTTACACCTACTTGGAATGAAATCAACTATGAACTAAAAAATGATGATAAGTGTGAAAGAAACCCTATAGTAGGTAAAGTTATTAAGAATATTAGCTAGGAAAATACATTTACCGAATAAAAATTAAATCATGAATACCCAACCAAGACAAAGCCCATCATATTACATGTCCTTATGATTTTTTTCAACTACCTAACTCTTATGGTTGCTAACTCAAAGACTTAGCATATTTTCATCTCTCCTTACTTATAAGGAAATTTAATGAGTTTAGTTATTTGGGAGTAGATAATTTTAAGGAAACACACACCCAACACTAGAAAATTATTATGGAGCTTTAACTTGTATCAAACTAATAAAATTTTGCATGTTTGAAATTTTAATGATTGACTTTTTTACCAATTATCAATGCAAATCACATGAGTAACCTTAATGAATTATATTTAAGGATAAGATGGCTCGAAATTATATGTAGTAGATATTTGCTCATTCAATTGCTTGCAATAATTCCTCTTTGCTAGGGACTAGCAAAGTTTTAGGTATGAGGGTGTGATAACTTCTCAAAAAAAAGTTATCTTATGCTTTAATTGCTATCTTTTTTATTAAAATATTTGATAAATTTGAGTAAAAAAATATTAAATATGAGTAATTTACTATTTGGTGAGAATTTAGGGTATTTTTGTCATTTTAATTTATTTTTAATATAGGATTTTCAAAGAATCTACCGCAAGGATTCAAGGGTTGAGCTTATTTGAAGTCCAAAAAAAAGTTAGAGAAGAGTTGTCACAATTTAATTGTAGTTTGGAGCAGTTATTAATAATGAAAAAAATATGGTACAATATATTTTAATAATGCAGAAATTATATTACAACATATTGGCGGGAATAGAAATTTGAAGTCAAAAAATATTTAAATTTGGGATGGTTCAAAGGTTAAAGGAGGAATCTATTCAATAATTAAAATATTATTTTGAGGGAGGAACATCTATAAAAGAGCTAAGGAGAACTAAAATGAGATCATTTCATCATTTTCATCATTATTCAAAAGAGAATAACTAGGGTTTGCAAGAGAAGAAGGATCCACACGAATCTTGATCAAAGAGGGATTTTGTGTAGATTTGAGTTGAATTTTCTGCAATATTTAGATCTCTAAATAATCATGTCTTATAAAATCTCTCTAATTTATTGGTGGATTTCTCAAATCATGAACTAATTCCTTGGGTTTTATATTTTGAAAGTACTTTATTTTATTTAGATGTGATCTATATTTTTATTTTGGTTTATGAGAATTTTGGTGTTATTTATTTATTAAGTTTTTGATCTTGATTGTAAAACTTTTGGAATATATTTTCATTCTATTCTTCACATTGAGATTTGAGAGATGAGATGTGTGAGTATATGAATGAAATTATTTTACCACACGGCGAGATTCGAGAGATGAGTTGCGTAAATCTCTAACCAAAGTTTTTGGCCCGTTTTAGTGCACTTTGAGATTTGAGAGAGGAGAGATGTAAGTGTATAATCAACTCAGTATCACGTAGAAGGGAGAAAGAGATTTCACATCTACGTTAGAAACTTTGATTTTTATTATTATTAATATTCTTCGTTTCACCTGAGTTAGCGATGACAAGGGAACGAGGGATATTATGATTTCGAATATCAAGAGATATAGATTTTTACCTTAAAATCATTATAGGAAAGTGAACCAAGCTTTCTCATAAATATCTTTTATTGATCCATCATAATAAACTTAGAAAATTGGAATACAAGACCATTTTCTCATCATTTGATAAAAAAATAAATTCTAGAAAGTCGTCATTAAATTTCTTATAATTCTAATTTGTTTTCAAACTCCCTTCAAATTGATTCACTTAGATTTAAAGAAATGGTTACCTAGTATTTATGAGCGTTAAATTAATTACCTCTCCGTGAGAACGATCTTAATTCACTTTATATTACTTGATCCGACACGTGCACTTGCATTAATACGTAGTCTATTTTTGGCGTATAGTATTTTTGACTGCGTGTTTGGAGCAGTTTAATTGTACTTTGGAGCAGTTTTTAGTAATGCGGTTGTCACAATTAAATTGCATTTAGGAGGAGTTTGTAGTAATGAAAAAAATATGTTACAACATATTTTAACAGTACAGAAATTATGTTACAACATATTGACGGGAATAGAAATTTGAATTCCAAATATATTAAAATTTGGGTTATTTCAAAGGCTAAAGGAGACATATATTCAACATTTAAATGATTACTTTGATAGTGGAATGTCTATGAAAGGGATAAGGAGAACTAAAATGTGATTTTTTTTCATCATATTCAAATTATTCAAGAGAGCAGTGTACAACCTCGAGCTTGCAGGAGCAGAAGGTTCAAGGAAAAGAGGGGAGAAGGCGAGATGGGTTCAGAGTGAATGATATTGCTGGGCGAGATGGGCCCAAGCGAGAGCCGACGCGCTAGACGGGTGGATTCTAGGGAAAGGGCCACCCGCGGGGTAAGAGCTGCTCACTAGGCGAGAGGGGCCCAAGCGAGAGCCGTTCGCTAGGTGAGTTGGGCCAAGAGAAGCCACTCGCGAGGCGAGAGCCGACTCGCAAGGAGAGAGGGCTCTAGAGGGGAGAGCTCTCGTCCGCGAGACGATGCTCTCGCCGAGCGTCGGTTCGGCGAGAGGATTAGCGCCGGTTTAGTGTTTGGTCAAGGGCCGGTTCAGTTGGAAAGTGGTTTAACTTTTTAGCCCCAGGTGATTTTACCCTTTTTCCCTTCGTGGTCTGTATATAGCTCTTTAGAATAGTAGAGTTCTGTTGTTGGCAGACCCTACCAAGAGTATTTTAGTAATTTTATGTTGGTTAAGTTTGATTATTGGTAGTTCAAACTCAGAGGCCTATAAATAGACCAGTAAGGTGCCTGGTAGAAGTGCACTGACCCTTCTTCTTCCACCAAAGCACCTAGCTTAGCATTGGCTATGGAGGGGAAGAATTGCTAGTTCTTCCGGGTAAGAGGTGAGACCTTTGAGCTGAAGCCCACAGTCTATTTCTTTGAGACTCTCATACAGGTAGGAGTTCGAGAAGAGTAAGTGTGAGCTCCAACTTTAGATCCGAGCTTTAGAAGGAGCTTGGTTTACTGGCTTCAACTTTTTTGGTGTGGTGAGCGTGGAATCGCAGCCTACACAGAAGAATCTTGAACCACTTCATGGCAGGAGATCTTAGAGAAGGAGACGAGGGTGTGTCCCAAAACCCGTGAGGATACATTGGGAGAGAGGAGTTCATGTCGTCCATCGGAGGAATCATTGGCATACTGCAGCAGATCTTGTAGTGAGGCGATTGCGCGACCCCCTTGCCTTAGGCATCTGGTCTCGTGCCTCAAGAAGGGATCGTCTCAACAAGCGTAGGTGAGGACATGCCGGGGTGACGACCAAGGAAGGAGACAGTGGTAGAAGGGAGGAGGCGATACCTGGTGGGCAGGGATCTATTTGCCAGTTCCGCGAGTGCCATCTCGCCAAGGGAGATGGTTGCACAAGTGGAAGTGGCGAGACCTCAGGCGAGAGGGTCCCCCTTTTGCGAGTTGATCCAATCGGCTCCTGTCCCAGAGGGTTTTCGTGTGCAAGAGATGCCCTACTATATAAGGAAATATGACCCCCTCCAGCACTTATAATGGTTCGAAGATGCAGTCTCCATCAGGCTGATGATAGACGCATTCAAGTACCGTCTTTTTGCTATCACCTTGATGGTCAAAGCTAAGGACGGGTTTCATCAACTCCCGACGGGGTCGATATATGTTTTCGAGGACTTGAGTAGGAGCTTCGAGTTGCGCTCCTC